>OZ025249.1:15169315-15701223 GCA_964019135.1 Arenicola marina
ATGGAAAATCAATGGAATGGGGGTATGGGGAGGGAGGCGGGGAGGGGGAGGGGGGCGGGCGCGGGCGCGGGCGGGGCCACGGCGGATAGTTGGGCGAGGTAGACCTCGCCTGTCAGTGCCCCCCGCCCCTCCCCCCCCCCACTCCCTCCCGGCCTCTCCACTGACAATCACGGGTGTTCCGTTCTTGGGGCGGGTCCGGACCCTCCCTCTGGCCCACCCACTATCAGCCCCCTCCCCCTCATCACCCACCTCTAGACCATCCCAATCTATGCCCCCTAAATTGCTAAGCACGTTCCTCGCGTCTATGGAAGAACGTAAATTCATATCACAATTTGTCTTGGTGCGAGCGGAAGGCGATGGGCGGGATGGGGCGGGTAGGGGGCGGTCGTCGGGGTGGGGGTCAGGGTGCGGCGGTCGTGTGCGGTGGTGTGAAAAGGGGCGGAGCGGGAGGGGTTAGAAGTTGGTGCGGGTGGGGGGCGTGGTGAGGAGGTGTGGCTGTAAAGGGGTTAGGGCGTTGTCAGTGGGTGCCCCGTGACCAAAGAAGTTGCACTGTATAAGGGCTTAACATAATCCCTTCTTTTTCTACCCTTTTGCGTTAAATTTGGCTGCATTTATATTATTACCCAACCGGTTCACACGTTTGAAATTTTTATCTATTTGAAATATTTTTACCATTATCCCGAGTATGATGCGTTTAGACAGGGAGAAATAGTCAAAGGCGATACTTCGACTTTTCGTGACGTCAATAAACTTTACGATAAAAGAGATGGTACGCGATATTCTCCTGCCTGTCTCGCTATATATTCTCTCTTGCCTATTATTAGCATGATCAACCATTAAAACCTAGCCCAGTGAACTTGACCCTTCTGACAACAAGCTGATAGGCAGAAGGGTCAAGCAATACAAATGGTAAAAAAAGTAGTAATGCATAACCAAGCTCACTTCGATGAATGATTGTCGATTATGACAACGAGCCTGCCTCTTTAACTCGCCGCGACCCTCTTCTTTACACATTACTTGGACCCTAGGATGCATTAATTTTAAAGTTTGCTCTCTATTACTTGCACATGAATGATATTTTCATCGGTTGTTAACGGCTTTCCTCTCTGACGCTTCAAATTTGACCAGGCAATAAAACAGACATAATCCGCATGGCGGCGCCGCTAGTTGCGTCAAAAACGCAGGCACGACTATAGACACACAACAAGAATTAGTGGCGCCGCCATACGGAAACTGTCGGGTGTATTACCTGATGTCAACAAACGAGCCGCGGCAACCGCCTAGAAAAATTTGAAGCGGCACGGAGGGAAACCGTTAACGACCGACGAAAATATCATTGATGTGCAAGAAGTAGAGAGCAAACTTTAAAATGAATGCATCCTATGGTCCAAGTAATGTCTAAAGAAGAGGGTCGAGGCGATGAGGAGAGGTAGGTTCGTCGTCACAATCGACAATCATTCATCGAAGCGAGCTGGGTGATGCAATGCTACTTTTTTGACTGTGTGTATGGCATGGCCCTTACACCCCCGTTAGGGTTGAGGTCGTGAGGGCCATGCGTCAGGGCTAATTAAAACCCTGCATCAACTTCACTTGGCGAAAAAATGCAATTGGTGCCCGAATTCGTTCAGATTTCGTGTCTAAAAAATGCTGCACTATGAGCCATCGATTTTGCGCAACCATCCATATTGATTTTATATTTATCCTGCTATTGATAAGTTTACAAATTAATTTACCCAGAAGCTAGCCTTTAAAAAGACGGTTCATAGTTTCCAGCTTTCTCCTAGGTGTGCAAGGGACACGGTAAACACATAGATACAAGGCGCGCGGCGGTGCCCGGAACTAAGAGAGATAGCTGTGGATATCAGTGACTGTGCTTGCGCTAGTCATGGCCCCTAGGGTTCGGATTCGCCCCGAAAAGGCAAAACACGCCCCTGGCCCTGGCATCAGCTGCGCATGTTGTACGAGCTGTCATGTGCGGAGCATCTCAGATTCCAAATTGGATAGCTTTGGGGCATCCCCCCCAATGTCTCACCACACATCGCGTCAACTGGAGATCTCGCTGACATCTCGCAACGGTAAAGGAAATGTTCGATCTGGAAACGTCAGAGGTTTTCGGGGATGTTGTTTTCATCCGTTGCAACGACTTTTGAGTCGCCCGAAAAAGGGAATAGACATTGTGGGTTAGGGTGGAGTGGGGTGGGGTGGGGGAGACTCCTTTTCGAATAAAGCTAGCATGGAGAGCATGGTCAATTTCGCCCAGTACAGGCCTACATACGGTTTTCTCGCTCGCGGGGGCTTGTTTTGCCTCCCTTGACGCAAGATGGCGCTGAAATAGCTGCTAATCACGGTGCAATTATCCCCAATGGAAAGAAGAAACTTCCTGGAATTACTCGGCATCTACGGGGGGATAATGAGGCAATTTGGCGCCGCCAGACTGGGGTGGAAAACCAAGAAGGGTGCTGCAAATAGATTACAGGAGTGGCACGACCGGCGACACGGCTATCCGTTCTTGTATTACTTTCTCCATCCTCCGCCCCCCCCCCCCCCCTCTTTCCAAGCCCTAGCCCCATTCCCCTTCCCCGCCACCCCTACCGGACTTACCCCCGAGTGGTATATCCACCCCAACCCCGCCCTGCGCCCCGGTTACCGGTCACACTATAACATCTCGTTGAGTACATAGTCATCCACTGGAAGGTGCATATCGGGAGACCAAATTGCTGCGTAATGAAGGAAGGTGGACCCTTTTGGCCCTCATCAGCTACTCGGCGGCCATTGCGTCAAATGGAATCAAATGGCAGACGATCGCGTCGTAAGAGCGGAAGTTAGGTGATCACTTGTTTGTCATCGTCTGACGTAGACAGCAGACGTAAATTGGCTGTTTCGACAGGAAATCACAAATCAGAGAGTGGAGAGGATAAGTAAGTTCATTCTGCGGAAGAGGACAATTAAGGGAGTGTTCCTTTAGTGCGAGAGGACCACTAAGAGAGTGTTCCTTTAGTGAGAGAGGACCACTAAGGGAGTGTTCCTTTAGTGGGAGAGGACAATTATGAGAATGTTCCTTTATTGAGGGAGGACAACTAAGAGAGTGTTCCTTTACTGGGAGAGGACAATTATGAGAATGTTCCTTTATTGAGGGAGGACAACAAAGAGAGTGTTCCTTTAGTGGGAGAGGACAATTAAGGGAGTGTTCCTTTAGTGGGAGAGAACCATAAAGGGAGTGTTCCTTTATTGAGGGAGGACAATAAAGAGAGTGTTCCTTCAGTGGGAGAGCACAAGAGAGTGTTCTTTTATTGACAGAGGACAACTAAGAGAGTGTTCCTTTAGTGAGAGAGGACAACTAAGAGAGTGTTCCTTTATTGAGAGAGGACCACTAAGAGAGTGTTCCTTTAGTGAAAGAGGACAACTAAGAGTGTTCCTAGATTGAGAGAGGACCACTAAGAGAGTGTTCCTTTAGTGAGAGAGGACCACTAAGAGAGTGTTCCTTGAGTGAGAGAGGACAACTAAGACATTGTTCCTTTAGTGGGAGAGGACAACTAAGCGATTGTTCCTTTAGTGGGAGAGGACCACTAAGAGAGTGTTCCTTCGGTGAAAGAGGACAATTAGGAGAGTGTTCCTTTAGTGGGAGAGGACAACTAAAAGTATGTTCCTTTAGTGGGAGAGGACAATTAAGAGAGTGTTCCTTTAGTGAGAGAGGACCACTAAGAGAGGGTTCCTTTAGTGAGAGATGACAATTAAGAGAGGGTTCCTTTAGTGGGAGAGGACAACTAAGAGAGTGTTCCTTTAGTGGGAGAGGACAACTAAGAGAGTGTTCCTTTAGTGGGAGAGGACAACTAAGAGAGTGTTCCTTTAGTGGGAGAGGACAACTAAGAGAGTGTTCCTTCAGTGAGAGAGGACAATTAAGAGAGTGATCCTTTAGTGGGAGAGGACAACTAAGAGAGTTTTCCTTTAGTGGGAGAGGACAATTAAGGGAGTGTTCCTTCAGTGAGAGAGGACAATTAAGAGAGTGATCCTTTAGTGGAAGAGGACAACTAAGAGATTGTTCCTTTAGTAGGAGAGGACCACTAAGAGAGTGTTCCTTTAGTGGGAGAGGACAACTAAGAGAGTGTTCCTTCAGTGAGAGAGGACAATTAAGAGAGTGATCCTTTAGTGGGAGAGGAAAACTAAGAGAGTGTTCCTTTAGTGGGAGAGGACCACTAAGAGAGTGTTCCTTTAGTGGGAGAGGACAACTAAGAGAGTGTTTCTTTAGTGGGAGAGGACAATTAAGAGAGTGTTCCTTTAGTGGGAGAGGACAAATAAGAGAGTGTTCCTTTAGTGAGAGAGGAAAACTAAGGGAGTGAGGGGGAAAGTGGGAGGACTCCATTGGTTTGAGGGGGACTGTTGGAGGACTCCTTTGGTGTGAGGGGGACTGTGGGAGGAATCCTTTGGTGTGAGGGGGACTTGAGAGGACTCCATTGGTGTGAGGGGGACTGTGGGAGGAATCCATTGGTGTGAGGGGGACTGTGGGACTCCATTGGTGTGAGAGGGACTGTGGGAGGACTCCTTTGGTGTGAGGGGGACTGTTGAAGGACTCTATTGGTGTGAGGGGGACTGTTGGAGGACTCCATTGGTGTGAGGGGGACTGTGGGAGGACTCCATTGGTGTGAGGGAGACTGTGGGAGGACTCCATTGGTGTGAGGGGGACTGTGGGAGGAATCCATTGGTGTGAGGGGGACTGTGGGGCTCCATTGGTGTGAGGGGGACTGTGGGAGGACTCCTTTGGTGTGAGGGGGACTGTTGAAGGACTCCATTGGTGTGAGGGGGACTGTTGGAGGACTCCATTGGTGTGAGGGGGACTGTGGGACTCCATTGATGTGAGGGGGACTGTGGGAGGACTCCATTGGTGTGAGCGGAACTGTGGGAGGACTTCATTGGTGTGAGGGGGACTGTGGAAGGACTTCATTGGTGTAAGGGTGACTGTGGGAGGACTCCATTGGTGTGAGGGTGACTGTGGGATGACTCCATTGATGTGAGGGAGACTGTGGAAGGACTTCATTAGTGAGAGGGGGACTGTGGGAGGACTCCATTGGTGTGAGGGGGCTGTGGGGGACTCCATTGGTGAGAGGGGGACTGTGGGAGGACTCCATTGGCGTGAGGGGGACTGTGGGAGGACTCCGTTGGTGTGAGGGAGACTGTGGGAGGACTCCATTGGTGTGAGGGGGACTGTGGGAGGACTCCATTGGTGTGAGGGGGACTGTGAGGGGACTCCATTGGTGTGAGGGGACTGTGGGGGGACTCCATTGGTGTGTGGGTGACTGTGGGAGGACTCCATTGGTGTGAGGGGAACTGTGGAAGGACTTCATTGGTGTAAGGGTGACTGTGAGAGGACTCCATTGGTGTGAGGGGGACTGTGGGACTCCATTGATGTGAGGGGGACTGTGGGAGGACTCCATTGGTGTGAGCGGAACTGTGGTAGGAATTCATTGGTGTGAGGGGACTGTGGAAGGACTTCATTGGTGTAAGGGTGACTGTGGGAGGACTCCATTGGTGTGAGGGTGACTGTGGGAGGACTCCATTGGTGTGAGGGGGACTGTGGGATGACTCCATAGATGTGAGGGAGACTGTGGAAGGACTCCATTAGTGAGAGCGGGACTGTGGGAGGAGTCCATTGGTGTGAGGGGGCTGTGGGGGACTCCATTGGTGAGAGGGGGACTGTGGGAGGACTCCATTGGCGTGAGGGGGACTGTGGGAGGACTTCATTGGTGTGAGGGGGACTGTGGGAGGACTCCGTTGGTGTGAGGGAGACTGTGGGAGGACTCCATTGGTGTGAGGGGGACTGTGGGAGGACTCCATTGGTGAGAGGGGGACTGTGAGGGGACTCCATTGGTGTGAGGGGACTGTGGGGGGACTCCATTGGTGTGTGGGTGACTGTGGGAGGACTCCATTGGTGTGAGGGGGACTGTGGGAGGACTCCATTGGTGTGAGGGGACTGTGGGAGGACTCCATTGGTGTGAGGGGGACTGTGGAAGGACTTCATTGGTGTAAGGGTGACTGTGGGAGGACTCCATTGGTGTGAGGGTGACTGTGGGAGGACTCCATTGGTGTGAGGGGGACTGTGGGATGACTCCATTGATGTGAGGGAGACTGTGGAAGGACTCCATTGGTGAGAGGGGGACTGTGGGAGGACTCCATTGGTGTGAGGGGGCTGTGGGGGACTCCATTGGTGAGAGGGGGACTGTGGGAGGACTCCATTGGCGTGAGGGGGACTGTGGGAGGACTTCATTGGTGTGAGGGGGACTGTGGGAGGACTCCGTTGGTGTGAGGGAGACTGTGGGAGGACTCCATTGGTGTGAGGGGGACTGTGGGAGGACTCCATTGGTGTGAGGGGGACTGTGAGGGGACTCCATTAGTGTGAGGGGACTGTGGGGGGACTCCATTGGTGTGTGGGTGACTGTGGGAGGACTCCATTGGTGTGAGGGGGACTGTGGTGGGACGCTATTGGTGTGAGGGGGACTGTGGGGGACGCCATTGGTGTGAGGGGGGCTGTGGGGGGACGCCATTGGTGTGAGGGGGACTGTGGGGGGACGCTATTGGTGGGAGGGGGGACTCCATTGGTGTGAGGGTGACTGTGGGGGACTCCATTGGTGTGAGGGGCACTGTGGGCGGACTCCATTGGTGTGAGGGGGACTGTGAAGGTCTCCTTTGGTGTGAGGGGGACTGTAGGACTCCATTGGTGTGAGGGGGACTGTGGAAGGACTCCATTGGTGTAAGGGGGACTGTGGGACTCCATTGGTGTGAGGGGGACTGTGGGAGGACTCCATTGGTGTGAGGGGGACTGTGGGAGGAATCCATTGGTGTGAGGGGACTGTGGGACTCCATTGGTGTGAGGGGGACTGTGGGAGGACTCCTTTGGTGTGAGGGGGACCTGAGAGGACTCCATTGGTGTGAGGGGGACTGTGGGAGGAATCCATTGGTGTGAGGGGGACTGTGGGACTCCATTGGTGTGAGGGGGACTGTGGGAGGACTCCTTTGGTGTGAGGGGGACTGTTGAAGGACTCCATTGGTGTGAGGGGGACTGTTGGAGGACTCCATTGGTGTGAGGGGGACTGTGGGAGGACTCCATTGGTGTGAGGGAGACTGTGGGAGGACTCCATTGGTGTGAGGGGGACTGTGGGAGGAATCCATTGGTGTGAGGGGGACTGTGGGGCTCCATTTGTGTGAGGGGGACTGTGGGAGGAATCCATTGGTGTGAGGGGGACTGTGGGACTCCATTGGTGTGAGGGGGACTGTGGGAGGACTCCTTTGGTGTGAGGGGGACTGTTGAAGGACTCCATTGGTGTGAGGGGGACTGTTGGAGGACTCCATTGGTGTGTACGGGGGACTGTGGGACTCCATTGATGTGAGGGGGACTGTGGGAGGACTCCATTGGTGTGAGGGGGACTGTGGGAGGACTCCATTGGTGTGAGGGAGACTGTGGGAGGACTCCATTGGTGTGAGGGGGACTGTGGGAGGAATCCATTGGTGTGAGGGGGACTGTTGGAGGACTCCATTGGTGTGAGGGGGACTGTGGGAGGACTCCATTGGTGTGAGGGAGACTGTGGGAGGACTCCATTGGTGTGAGGGGGACTGTGGGAGGAATCCATTGGTGTGAGGGGGACTGTGGGGCTCCATTTGTGTGAGGGGGACTGTGGGAGGAATCCATTGGTGTGAGGGGGACTGTGGGACTCCATTGGTGTGAGGGGGACTGTGGGAGGACTCCTTTGGTGTGAGGGGGACTGTTGAAGGACTCCATTGGTGTGAGGGGGACTGTTGGAGGACTCCATTGGTGTGAGGGGGACTGTGGGACTCCATTGATGTGAGGGGGACTGTGGGAGGACTCCATTGGTGTGAGCGGAACTGTGGGAGGACTTCATTGGTGTGAGGGGGACTGTGGAAGGACTTCATTGGTGTAAGGGTGACTGTGGGGGGACTCCATTGGTGTGTGGGTGACTGTGGGAGGACTCCATTGGTGTGAGGGGGACTGTGGTGGGACGCTATTGGTGTGAGGGGGACTGTGGGGGACGCCATTGGTGTGAGGGGGACTGTGGGGGGACGCCATTGGTGTGAGGGGGACTGTGGGGGGACGCTATTGGTGGGAGGGGGGACTCCATTGGTGTGAGGGTGACTGTGGGGGACTCCATTGGTGTGAGGGGCACTGTGGGCGGACTCCATTGGTGTGAGGGGGACTGTGAAGGTCTCCTTTGGTGTGAGGGGGACTGTAGGACTCCATTGGTGTGAGGGGGACTGTGGAAGGACTCCATTGGTGTAAGGGGGACTGTGGGACTCCATTGGTGTGAGGCGGACTGTGGGAGGACTCCATTGGTGTGAGGGGGACTGTGGGAGGAATCCATTGGTGTGAGGGGACTGTGGGACTCCATTGGTGTGAAGGGGACTGTGGGAGGACTCCTTTGGTGTGAGGGGGACTTGAGAGGACTCCATTGGTGTGAGGGGGACTGTGGGAGGAATCCATTGGTGTGAGGGGGACTGTGGGACTCCATTGGTGTGAGGGGGACTGTGGGAGGACTCCTTTGGTGTGAGGGGGACTGTTGAAGGACTCCATTGGTGTGAGGGGGACTGTTGGAGGACTCCATTGGTGTGAGGGGGACTGTGGGAGGACTCCATTGGTGTGAGGGAGACTGTGGGAGGACTCCATTGGTGTGAGGGGGACTGTGGGAGGAATCCATTGGTGTGAGGGGGACTGTGGGGCTCCATTTGTGTGAGGGGGACTGTGGGAGGAATCCATTGGTGTGAGGGGGACTGTGGGACTCCATTGGTGTGAGGGGGACTGTGGGAGGACTCCTTTGGTGTGAGGGGGACTGTTGAAGGACTCCATTGGTGTGAGGGGGACTGTTGGAGGACTCCATTGGTGTGAGGGGGACTGTGGGACTCCATTGATGTGAGGGGGACTGTGGGAGGACTCCATTGGTGTGAGGGGGACTGTGGGAGGACTCCATTGGTGTGAGGGAGACTGTGGGAGGACTCCATTGGTGTGAGGGGGACTGTGGGAGGAATCCATTGGTGTGAGGGGGACTGTTGGAGGACTCCATTGGTGTGAGGGGGACTGTGGGAGGACTCCATTGGTGTGAGGGAGACTGTGGGAGGACTTCATTGGTGTGAGGGGGACTGTGGGAGGAATCCATTGGTGTGAGGGGGACTGTGGGGCTCCATTTGTGTGAGGGGGACTGTGGGAGGAATCCATTGGTGTGAGGGGGACTGTGGGACTCCATTGGTGTGAGGGGGACTGTGGGAGGATTTCTTTGGTGTGAGGGGGACTGTTGAAGGACTCCATTGGTGTGAGGGGGACTGTTGGAGGACTCCATTGGTGTGAGGGGGACTGTGGGACTCCATTGATGTGAGGGGGACTGTGGGAGGACTCCATTGGTGTGAGCGGAACTGTGGGAGGACTTCATTGGTGTGAGGGGGACTGTGGAAGGACTTCATTGGTGTAAGGGTGACTGTGGGAAGACTCCATTGGTGTGAGGGTGACTGTGGGAGGACTCCATTGGTGTGAGGGGGACTGTGGGATGACTCCATTGATGTGAGGGAGACTGTGGAAGGACTTCATTATTGAGAGGGGGACTGTGGGAGGACTCCATTGGTGTGAGGGGGCTGTGGGGGACTCCATTGGTGAGAGGGGGACTGTGGGAGGACTCCATTGGCGTGAGGGGGACTGTGGGAGGACTTCATTGGTGTGAGGGGGACTGTGGGAGGACTCCGTTGGTGTGAGGGAGACTGTGGGAGGACTCCATTGGTGTGAGGGGGACTGTGGGAGGACTCCATTGGTGTGAGGGGGACTGTGAGGGGACTCCATTGGTGTGAGGGGACTGTGGGGGGACTCCATTGGTGTGTGGGTGACTGTGGGAGGACTCCATTGGTGTGAGGGGGACTGTGGGAGGACTCCATTGGTGTGAGGGGACTGTGGGAGGACTCCATTGGTGTGAGGGGGACTGTGGAAGGACTTCATTGGTGTAAGGGTGACTGTGAGAGGACTCCATTGGTGTGAGGGGGACTGTGGGACTCCATTGATGTGAGGGGGACTGTGGGAGGACTCCATTGGTGTGAGCGGAACTGTGGTAGGAATTCATTGGTGTGAGGGGACTGTGGAAGGACTTCATTGGTGTAAGGGTGACTGTGGGAGGACTCCATTGGTGTGAGGGTGACTGTGGGAGGACTCCATTGGTGTGAGGGGGACTGTGGGATGACTCCATTGATGTGAGGGAGACTGTGGAAGGACTCCATTAGTGAGAGGGGGACTGTGGGAGGAGTCCATTGGTGTGAGGGGGCTGTGGGGGACTCCATTGGTGAGAGGGGGACTGTGGGAGGACTCCATTGGCGTGAGGGGGACTGTGGGAGGACTTCATTGGTGTGAGGGGGACTGTGGGAGGACTCCGTTGGTGTGAGGGAGACTGTGGGAGGACTCCATTGGTGTGAGGGGGACTGTGGGAGGACTCCATTGGTGTGAGGGGGACTGAGGGGACTCCATTGGTGTGAGGGGACTGTGGGGGGACTCCATTGGTGTGTGGGTGACTGTGGGAGGACTCCATTGGTGTGAGGGGGACTGTGGGAGGACTCCATTGGTGTGAGGGGACTGTGGGAGGACTCCATTGGTGTGAGGGGGACTGTGGAAGGACTTCATTGGTGTAAGGGTGACTGTGGGAGGACTCCATTGGTGTGAGGGTGACTGTGGGAGGACTCCATTGGTGTGAGGGGGACTGTGGGATGACTCCATTGATGTGAGGGAGACTGTGGAAGGACTCCATTGGTGAGAGGGGGACTGTGGGAGGACTCCATTGGTGTGAGGGGGCTGTGGGGGACTCCATTGGTGAGAGGGGGACTGTGGGAGAATTCCATTGGCGTGAGGGGGACTGTGGGAGGACTTCATTGGTGTGAGGGGGACTGTGGGAGGACTCCGTTGGTGTGAGGGAGACTGTGGGAGGACTCCATTGGTGTGAGGGGGACTGTGGGAGGACTCCATTGGTGTGAGGGGGACTGTGTGGGGACTCCATTAGTGTGAGGGGACTGTGGGGGGACTCCATTGGTGTGTGGGTGACTGTGGGAGGACTCCATTGGTGTGAGGGGGACTGTGGGAGGACTCCATTGGTGTGAGGGGGACTGTGGTGGGACGCTATTGGTGTGAGGGGGACTGTGGGGGACGCCATTGGTGTGAGGGGGACTGTGGGGGGACGCCATTGGTGTGAGGGGGACTGTGGGGGGACGCTATTGGTGGGAGGGGGGACTCCATTGGTGTGAGGGTGACTGTGGGGGACTCCATTGGTGTGAGGGGGACTGTGGGGGGACTCCATTGGTGTGAGGGGGACTGTGAGGGTCTCCTTTGGTGTGAGGGGGACTGTAGGACTCCATTGGTGTGAGGGGGACTGTGGAAGGACTCCATTGGTGTGAGGGGGACTGTGGGAGGACTCCATTGGTGTGAGGGAGACTGTGGGAGGACTCCATTGGTGTGAGGGGGACTGTGGGAGGAATCCATTGGTGTGAGGGGGACTGTTGGAGGACTCCATTGGTGTGAGGGGGACTGTGGGAGGACTCCATTGGTGTGAGGGAGACTGTGGGAGGACTTCATTGGTGTGAGGGGGACTGTGGGAGGAATCCATTGGTGTGAGGGGGACTGTGGGGCTCCATTTGTGTGAGGGGGACTGTGGGAGGAATCCATTGGTGTGAGGGGGACTGTGGGACTCCATTGGTGTGAGGGGGACTGTGGGAGGATTTCTTTGATGTGACGGGGACTGTTGAAGGACTCCATTGGTGTGAGGGGGACTGTTGGAGGACTCCATTGGTGTGAGGGGGACTGTGGGACTCCATTGATGTGAGGGGGACTGTGGGAGGACTCCATTGGTGTGAGCGGAACTGTGGGAGGACTTCATTGGTGTGAGGGGGACTGTGGAAGGACTTCATTGGTGTAAGGGTGACTGTGGGAAGACTCCATTGGTGTGAGGGTGACTGTGGGAGGACTCCATTGGTGTGAGGGGGACTGTGGGATGACTCCATTGATGTGAGGGAGACTGTGGAAGGACTTCATTATTGAGAGGGGGACTGTGGGAGGACTCCATTGGTGTGAGGGGGCTGTGGGGGACTCCATTGGTGAGAGGGGGACTGTGGGAGGACTCCATTGGCGTGAGGGGGACTGTGGGAGGACTTCATTGGTGTGAGGGGGACTGTGGGAGGACTCCGTTGGTGTGAGGGAGACTGTGGGAGGACTCCATTGGTGTGAGGGGGACTGTGGGAGGACTCCATTAGTGAGAGGGGGACTGTGGGAGGAGTCCATTGGTGTGAGGGGGCTGTGGGGGACTCCATTGGTGAGAGGGGGACTGTGGGAGGACTCCATTGGCGTGAGGGGGACTGTGGGAGGACTTCATTGGTGTGAGGGGGACTGTGGGAGGACTCCGTTGGTGTGAGGGAGACTGTGGGAGGACTCCATTGGTGTGAGGGGGACTGTGGGAGGACTCCATTGGTGTGAGGGGGACTGAGGGGACTCCATTGGTGTGAGGGGACTGTGGGGGGACTCCATTGGTGTGTGGGTGACTGTGGGAGGACTCCATTGGTGTGAGGGGGACTGTGGGAGGACTCCATTGGTGTGAGGGGACTGTGGGAGGACTCCATTGGTGTGAGGGGGACTGTGGGAGGACTCCATTGGTGTGAGGGGGACTGTCGGGGGACTCCATTGGTGTGAGGGGACTGTGGGAGGACTCCATTGGTGTGAGGGGGACTGTGGTGGGACGCCATTGGTGTGAGGGGGACTGTTGGGGACGCCACTGGTGTGATGGGAACTGTGGGGGAACGCCATTGGTGTGAGGGGGACTGTGGGGGGACGCTATTGGTGTGGGGGGGGGGACTCCATTGGTGTGAGGGGGACTGTGGAAGGTCTTCTTTGGTGTGAGGGGGACTGTAGGGCTCCATTGGTGTGAGGGGGACTGTGGGAGGACTCCATTGGTGTGAGGGGGGACTGTGGGAGGACTCCATTGGTGTGAGGGGGACTGTGGGAGGACTCCATTGGTGTGAGGGGGACTGTGGGAGGACTCCATTGGTGTGAGGGGGACTGTGGGAGGACTCCATTGGTGTGAGGGGGACTGTGGGGCTCCATTTGTGTGAGGGGGACTGTGGGAGGACTCCATTGGTGTGAGGGGGACTGTGGGAGGACTCCATTGGTGTGAGGGGGACTGTGGGAGGACTCCATTGGTGTGAGGGGGACTGTGGGAGGACTCCATTGGTGTGAGGGGGACTGTGGGAGGACTCCATTGGTGTGAGGGGGACTGTGGAAGGTCTTCTTTGGTGTGAGGGGGACTGTAGGGCTCCATTGGTGTGAGGGGGACTGTGGGAGGACTCCATTGGTGTGAGGAGGGACTGTGGGAGGACTCCATTGGTGTGAGGGGGACTGTGGGAGGACTCCATTGGTGTGAGGGGGACTGTGGGAGGACTCCATTGGTGTGAGGGGGACTGTGGGAGGACTCCATTGGTGTGAGGGGGACTGTGGGGCTCCATTTGTGTGAGGGGGACTGTGGGAGGACTCCATTGGTGTGAGGGGGACTGTGGGAGGACTCCATTGGTGTGAGGGGGACTGTGGGAGGACTCCATTGGTGTGAGGGGGACTGTGGGAGGACTCCATTGGTGTGAGGGGGACTGTGGGAGGACTCCATTGGTGTGAGGGGGACTGTGGGAGGACTCCATTGGTGTGAGGGGGACTGTGGGAGGACTCCATTGGTGTGAGGGGGACTGTGGGAGGACTCCATTGGTGTGAGGGGGACTGTGGGAGGACTCCATTGGTGTAAGGGCGACTGTGGGGGGACTCCATTGGTGTGAGGGAGACTGTGGGAGGACTCCGTTGGTGTGAGGGGGACTGTGGGAGGAGTCTATTGGTGTGAGGGAGGACTGTGGGAGGAATCCATTGGCGTGAGGGGGACTGTGGGAGGATTCCATTGGCGTGAGGGGGACTATAGGGGAACTCCATTAGTGTGAGGGGTGACTCCATTGGTGTGAGGGGGAATGTGGGGGAGGGGGTGCTCCCATTGGCGTAAGGGGGCTGTGGGGGCCTCAAATGGTGTAATTGGGGACTGAAACAATGCAAGACTCACCAATGCTGAAAACATTTGAATGTCAGGCGACACGTCTTAAAGGAAGTCCACTTTGGCCTGACACAGCTATATACAGGTATAGACACCTCACTGGATCTATGTACCGTGGTTCCCCCTCAATATTGGTCAAAGCTGGCAGGTGGGGCAAATTACTAGGCTCCTCTTCACCACGCCAATTCTCTCCCACCCTAGGGGCTGAGGTCAATGGGGAACCGGCCTGTCTACCCCATCATTTTCTCCATTACAAGCTGCAAGGAAGCCGGCGGCTTAGAACAGACGACCGAGAGGTGAAACAATCACCCACCTGTCCCCCTTCCGCCTTGCCGTACCTAATGCGAGTTGACAGCCCGGGCGCTCAAAAGCTTTCTTTGGGGACGCCGAGCCGGCTTTGCGGGGTTTGTGGGCGGGTCTCGAGCCGTTCGCCCGTCTGACCACATAAATGTCGAAGCCCAAACTACTTAAGTAACCGGCAGCGTCTGTACGGGTTTGTTATTAAATTTTGTTAAGCACTTTGTCAGAAAAACCACGTTGTTGTTTTGTTCGGTGCTGGGGTTTGGGGAGGGGGGAAGGATGAGTTTTGAGAATGGAAAACGACAAAATATTAGTTTCCGGGGATTTTCGTCCAATCAGGTGCAAGGACACGCGGGTACGTTCTACCGGTGAAGCAATAACGTGGAACAGTAATGATGGCAACACACAGAACTGTGCTCAGTCGTATATTTGCAGTTATGCGAGGAAAAGCGGGAACGGAAGGTACTAAAAGAGTAACAGCCTATTCAAAGGAATAGAGCTTTTATAGCTTTTCTATATCAGTGGGGGCTGCATGCATTCCCTCGTCTGTATGTCTCCACCCACCCCCCACCCCCCTCCTCCCCTCGCAACGTTCGTTTTATCTCTCCTTCTCCTTTAGCTACCGTCTCCCACCACTTGCACACCCCTACACCCCTCTCCCCTACCCTACCCCACCACATCCCTCACCCCCACTCCCCTCCCCTGTTACGCATGTAGCATGCTCACCAACAAAGCTGACGGAAAATCTCATAAGGTCGAATGACATGATTGAGGGGTGTTATCTAAAACGCCGGGCCATGTTGAGTCCGGATTAAAATTAACGACACTCGATTGTCCTAGGTGTGCCGAGTCTGTTGTCGACCAGAGAGGGCCGATTATTGGCGAGATAATTGGCCGAAACCTGATCTCGGCCTGGCGCAGGGTACGAAGGGACCTGGGTACAATGCTGCGGGGCGGGCGGGCAACCCGGGCATCTAATGGGCGCTACCGACAAAGAACCGGTTTTACACTCCCACCACCACCACCACCACCACCCTGGCTACCATCCCCAAAGGGTGTGCACCTCGCACCTGGGGTGTGAACTACTGGCGCTCGCCAGCTCCCCTTCTACTTACACCCTCCCCCCTCAACACCCCCTCCCCTGTCCCCAACCTCCCGCCACCACCACCCCCCCCCCTCCCTCTTACCCCTTACCCGACACCTACCCGCAAACTGAGCCCCCCGCTCTTTACTCGTCAAGACGCGGGGAAACAAGCGCGGTGAAATTAGATGGAAGTCCTTTTAAGCAGAGGTGAAGCGTCCCCTGAACATTTGAGCCGCCTCCAAGCTCCTCGCAACCACACGACAACTATAAAGAGATGGCGTCCGGCGATATCTCGTTATTGCTTGTAAAAGGGGCTTATAGGCTTGAATCTTGACCACGCACATTGTATTGTCATTAGGCGATTAAGATACTATAGCGGGAACCGTCACCTTGATGACGTCATTAGCTTCTCCCATGGCTTTGGACAAAGCAGTAGCGTGTATTTCATTGACGCTGATGCTCATGCCTGATACTGCTCGGAAAGCTAATCCGCTTTCAAGTCTATTATAGTTACGCCTAAATAGCATGTTTTTCGGGTTTCAGAAAGCACCCAACGGCTCATCGTTAGTTTTAATCTAATTTTTTGCAAGTTTTTCTCAACGTGCACATTTATAATGTGTTAGCACTGCAATAATGTGCTAATATTCTTTTGGTCGTCATTTCGTCAAGGTACTGAATGTAACATTTATCAATACTATTAGGCTTGTTTTTCTTGTTCGTAATATGCTAATAAAGGTGAAGACACTACAAAGCATCATCCATTGCTACAAATAACTAATGAGACACTGTCTCTTTGCAACCGTAGAACAAATATGGCTTTGCGGATATCTTGACCGGGTGCTAAATGTCCTGACGTGTCTTTTGCGGCATTGTCAAAATAAATAAAAAATTAATTCAATGACAGAACAGTTAGGGGTCTGAAATAGGGGGGAGGTCTAGAGTCCAGTATTGATTTTTCAACGTTCTCAAGTGTCGAATGTCGATTCGATGTGTCGCGTGTCGCCATTTACCCTTTGCAGACCCCTAGCTATCAATAATGCCAGTCTTAGTCTTAGTAACGTCACTGCATATGAAGGATTATTAAAATTTTCAAAGAACTAGTCTCAAATACAGTTAAAAACTGGTTTAACATGAAATTTTACCAATCGTATGTATCAACAAAATCAATAATGCCAGTCACACATTATTCCCGGTATTGTATCAAATACCAGTAAGTGTGTGATTATGAAATATTGAAATAAACCAATATGGCTGAAAGTGATGTGTATGTTGCTGCTGATTGGTTACCCTGCCGTGCACTGCAGCCTTTCCTATGACAGCGCGGGTTTAAGGTCAACGTTCATCTGTCCAGATACCGAGTGAGACTATGCGGTAACGTACAACTTAATCCTGGTCGCCGTCTACGTCAAACCGTTCCGGATTAAGGACACGACGCCTCCACATTCCTGGCTTATGGCTCGGATGGACATCATCCGGTGAACCTATTTGAATTACACAAGACATTGTACAGATCCGTGTTGGACGGTTTTAATTTGACTTAAAGCATATTTTACCAGATATTCCACTGGCCTGTAGCCAGCGACTCTTGAATAACACTAATATATAACTAGGAGCTGCTTTTGGGTCAACATCAACCCTTGAAGTCATAAAGAAATATTTGACAATTTAAATATTTAAATATGATTTCTTTGCAACTGTTTACCAAGTGACCCTCTTTGTCAAAATGATAGCATTTATGCATAAAATATGCTGATATACGCGGCTTCATGTTAAGAGAAAGACTCTGATTGCATTTGGTTAAACATCGCGTAATCCTTGCACTTTATATTACCGTCGAAATTAATGTGAAGGCATAACACATTCATTGACAAACCTATTATTTAAGAGGCAATCGTCGCAAAGAAACTGAGTCATTGCATTATTATCCTAATTTAACCACTTACCTCACGCACGTCAGAGAAGCTAGACCCAAAACACGCTAACTTATTTATTTCCTGCTGACTGAAATATTATATTTCATTACGAACGCGTCCCGCCAAGGCTTCTCTTCATATTCGTTATGCCAAAGCCACATTATGAATCGGCAAATGATTGTTATTATCTTCTATGACGAGGCGCGTATATTTAGCAGTCAGCTTTTGATGAAATACGGCATCAAGAATACGGATCCTGTACAATAACAGAATATTACAGTTTAATTATTGTACGGCGCTCTCTATCAACAAGACGTGTCTCGGTCAAAACGATGCGTCGAAAAACAATGGTTAATGGTTGTTCTCTACTGTTTGGATTATTTCTGTCTGCAAAAGGGCAAGTGGACATAAAAGGTATCGTAAGATTGACTGAAGAAAATCTCAACATGTACAGAAATTGTTCTAAACAGAGACCAAACTGACCATAATTAAGACTGGGCAAGTAAACGCCCTGTCGTAACTACGGCCACTTCGCTGTCTCTGCACCCACACACACCTACCTCTTTACTGCATGTTTTTGCGTACCTGAGACGTTTACAAACAATGTAGGTAAATAATGCCTGAACCGCTGACAGTGATTGGAGCGTTTAGGACGAGACATAGCGAAATAACCTAAAAATACACGTTACTTGGGTGGCAAGATGTGACGACAGCCTGTCATAACTATAAGGATGGGTTAGTAATGATGAACACATGCTATATTATATGAACGATGGTTTTTCGATGGTAAACGGTTGAAAGTTTTATCGTCGTATAAATATTTAGGCCTGGTATTAACTAGCACACTTACATGGGCGAACGCTGTTTCTACACTGACTGGTCAAGCCAACGGAGCATTGGCCTCTATCTACAAGCTTGATAAGAAACTTAACGGTCTACCTATAGAAGCAGCAGTTACTCAAAATCGGCACGATTCTTTAAGTGAATGGTATGATTTGCCTCAAGCAACAGAAATGTGACAAGGCAGCATCGTGTCATAGTTGTAGGACGTTGTCGTACGCCACGACGTCACCATGACGTCACACGTCTTACGTGTCCAATAACTCGGCTTCTACACTTTTGGGCCTTCAACTTTAGTCAAAAGGCATTCTCCGAACTAGGATATATATACACATTTCACGTACCTTCTTTACTTGTTTTTACTTTCTCTAATCAACACTGGAAGTTTGTACGCAATTGGCCCCTTTGAATTGTACTATTTTACGTGTGTTTCCTATAATCTATGACGAGCCTTTTGAAGTTAAACTTTCACTTAAACCGGTATTATGAATAATTATTTATTGTTATTATTAAAGAAATAAAATGCTTATGCTCCAAATAACGATAACGTAGTTGGTTTATCATTTATTTGTTATAGCTACATGTTGTTATTTAATTCAAGGGTTAATTTCTTCATTACATTAAATTCATAAAATGCAATGAAAGTATAATAGAAAAAAACGTTTATGTGATTATCCATATAGGATAATTTGCCTAGACACTGGGTAAGAATGACCGCGGTGAAATAATAACGACTACTTAAACCACTTACGATGACAATAAACCGGTGATTTGTCACCGCACCGACTCTATACAATACACTATAAAATGCTACTTACAGAATATAATTACTTTCAACGGAACAGGTAATTTACCAGTGAGGATGTATGGACGACCTTAATTAATTCAACCTGCCCTCACGCTACGTATATAACGGAAGATGTCAGCAGAGCGCAGTTACCGCGTCGCCTGAATTCGGCGGGGGAAGCATAACATTATGCTGCTTGACGACAGGTCTCACACCACCAACAAACACGTGGCGTAGAGAACTCCCGACTACCTGGGGCGTGACACGAGTCTTAATTACCAGTATACAGGTACAGGACATGCCACGACCGGGTAGTCAAACCCGGGACGACCAAGACACGTAATTATAGGTCTGCAGCCTCTGCTGCCATTACTAGTAGACGTACATGTGTGTAGGGCTGGTTGGTTTATAAGGTATTCATCCGAGCAAGGAAAACAGGTTTGGCTCCGTTTAGTCTAATTTGGAAGTATTCCTCGCTGTATATTTAGCAGCGTTTAGGTAGGCTAATCACGAATAATGGTAAAGTAGGTTACTTATAATTATGGTGCATTGCCTAAGACCGAGTTCCACGCAATGATCGCTTCATCAGTATTACAAGTGAGTCATGGTTGTAATGCAGATGTGACATTTACCCCATAGTGAATCGACAGGAAACAGACATAGAAACCATATAATCAATTACTGATTAGGATACATTGTGTGAGCCGGCAACGATTTCACCTTGTTTGTCCTTGCTGATGTTTCAAATTTAAAATTGGCACTTAAACAGACGAAGACACCTCACCCCTAAGCTTGTGTTTTACAAGAACATTAACGCATGTATCAGTGTTCCGAAAAATGTACACGTGCGTTAACTACAGGTCGTGGAACTAACTATGAAACTATCAAAATGATGTAATTGATATCAAAGGGATCATGTTTGCATGGTATGCATTCTCAGCAGAAGTACTAATATTTTCGCCACCAACACATTCGCCAGTATATCTATTTGTTTATATTTATTGATACCCTCTAGTATATTATTTTACGACAGGTATATGACGGTAACATTTTATTATAAGTTCTTTATCCGAGACATGTGGAAACACATTTGGCAGTGCGTCCGTCGTGTGCGTAGCGTCACTGTTTGTGAGCCACGCAGAATTACATTTCAAAAAGAGCATAGCGACACAATAGCTTCGTTTTCACTCCATTTGTTTCATTTTCACCAGAAAATCTACCACATTAGCCAAACAGACAACCTGCTGGCCGTGTCGGCCCCGCGCCGCGCTGCTTCCGTTGCGGTTTCCCCGCGGCCTTGTCCCGGGCACACGCCGATGGGCGGCTGAGAAAGGTAATTTACATTGTCGAGCCACCCTGGCTGGGGTCAAGGGGAGGGGTAGGGTGCAAAAACAGAGCCCCATATGGTCAATTTTAGTTGCCTCGAGGTGTACTTCATCTGCTTAGAGAAGTCGCCCTTTGTCGCCCTTTGCTGGAACCTTTTACACTCGGCTGCGCGCGCCTTTAAAACGAGTCCGGATTCCCGCGGTTTTACATGAATTAATGTCTCCTTGTCGTCTGCTCAAATTGAAGCGCTCTCTGTCGACGTAGTCAATGGCTATCGTGTGTTGGTCTGTATGTAGTAGGAAGGTGGGTGTCAGGGGCAGGGAAGGGGTGTGGCGGGGGGGCAGGGGGTAGAGTGGGGGAGGGGTGGCGTGGGGGGGTGGAGGGACGGCCATAGAACAGCCCCGAGCCCCAAAGGGGCAGTGGGGCAGGACAGCTACAGGGGAAGGGGTCACAGCAAGCGGGCCCCGGGTGTACACCCACCCCTCATTTTTCTCCCCCCTTCTGTCAGCCCAACAATAGGATGGCCTGTGGCTATATTAAATTGCGACGCCGCAAAATTGTTCAGTAATTAATATCAAATATTGGTACCGGTGGAGAACGCGACAAGGTATATTAGCCTAACCCCCCCCCCCTCCGCCCCCCCCCCCCCTTCACCCTACCAAACAATCAGACCGCCGTTCTTCAGTTGGGCGGGGAGGGGAGAGGGGAGGGCACGGCATGCAGAGAGTCATCTGCTCATGATTTCAAAATTTTTAATCATCGCAGGCAAACTTCTGTCAAAATGGATTAATTATTACAACATGAGAGCTGTTATCATTGGACCACACGGCCTACTGCGCCCCTCTCTCCTACCCCCCAGCTCCCTGCTCCAAACTTTGCTTGCGGCTTCCCAATTTAATTCGATAGTGCACGTCAATGAAATTAATGGAATTAAGGTCCGTAGAGAATGCTGATCAGGACAAACGTTCAAGGATCATTTGAACCGCGGTGAAATTATATTATCCATTTTCCCTCAAGCTTTGTAGTCTTTCATCGAGCACTGTTGTCCCCGAAATTAGCATCCGTTATAGTTGTCTGCATGTTGGAAAATACATTATTAATGATGAAACTCGGAAGCTCGACGTTCTAAGCAGTTTGTAGCGTTATATATGATGCTAAATCTCAGGAAGCTTTGCCACTAATATCCAACTAAATATGCCCCCCTCCCCCCCCACTCCAGCCACACATACAAACACACACGCGCGCACCTCACCTGTTCTTGCTTTTCCTTTACGTAGAAGACAACCAGGTATTATCTGCGGTAATATTATTATTCTGCACTAAGGAAACGTTAACAGTTTCAGAACAAGCAGAAGACGTGGCGAAGGAGAAGCGACGTTGACCCTGCAGGCATCGCACCTCAGACATGATATAAAAGACGCGGATAATTTCCATTGCCATTACACCCAATGGCCATGTATTATCGCCCAGCGTTGGTCTGTCCACATCAGTGAGTCACATGTCACGGCCCACGGGGACGTTGCCCACGGCGACAGCGGCCGGCGGTTGAGCACGTGTTACGTAATATTCGACCCAGTGACCCCGGGCGCAACAGTTTTGTTATGAGGGAGTGGTGTATGTAGTTATGTATGTATGCTGTAAGGGGGTTAGCAAAGACGCCGAGCGACGTGCGAAAATAACTGACTTCGGGTCAGTCGAGCAGTCGGGCAGACCACTTGACCAGACATGATGTGATGTCGGGATGTCTGGCTGGCGGCGATGTTGCAACGAGGGAAGCAACCTGGCACATAACTCCGTCCGATTATTCTGACCCATGACTGGGGCGGAGAGGGGGGGGGGGGGGGGGAGAGCGTGGCGAAGTAGTTGGCACGCCGGAAGATAATCACGTCCAAAAGTGAGGTTATTTAAATCTGATGATACAGCTGAGGTTTAGTATCGAAATCATATCCCTTCGGAAAGCCGGCGGCAAAATGCCTCCCCTCAGTAGGCATATTGTAAACATAATGGAAGGGGAGGGGGGCTATTAGGTTTTTGCATTTACTTCACATAAAGAGGTTACCTACCAACGAGAAAAGAAATTTTGTTGTGCGTAACATATTTATATTGATATCCTTAGTCAGCATTGCTGGTGATGGAATTGAATTGGACAGCAATTTTTTTAGAGGTATATTTAAATCCACGGGACAGATTACTGTGGACCAGTTTCATGCCTACTGTCCGGCAGTTTTGCATTTATTATTTTACTGGCGCTCCACGAAAATGATTCAGACATGCCGACATTCATCTCATAGATCTGAGAAAACCGAAAAGATTTGATAATGCATTTCCTCCTACGTGAGGTACTTCCTGTAGATTTAGCGTACCTATAGCAGTGATAAGGCAGTATCAGATTAAATTGAAAAAAAAAAAAAAAAAATCTCAATAACATTCGTTCCATATCTAGCAGTGATGACCTCTCATTGATGACAGTTTCCAATGCTCCAGTTTGGTCCGTTATAATATATTCCCACAGTAATAAGAAGAGGCACTTCTTTTTGTTACTAAACTAAAGACCATATTATATTTTGGCCTGATTCGTACAGGTTTATCGGGGATATACTAGCTTTCTTGCCTAGCATCATCATCAATTATTTTACAGTCGATTTGGCCATTTAGGATGAATTAACACCAACGATGCGCCCAGTTCCCCTTCTAACACATTTCTTGGGAATGGCAATGTCCAAAAAAGTGTTGTTTGCGCAGCGTTTAACTAAAACTTACTTGTTAGAAGGCTATATCTGAACCATTCAGTCTTTAAAGACGTGACGTCATTGCCCTTTATGTTAATGGGAGTAAATTAACGTCCAATCAGCGCGCATATACCTCCAGGGCATGAAGTCACTCCCTCCAATTATAAGCTAGCATTAGTAGATATCACGTAAAAAGGTGTGCAACAACATTAAATATGAATATTATATGTGAAATTCGATTCCCTAATTCTTTCAACATATACAAATTATCTATAGACTCTATTTGCCAAGAAATTATGGTCCCCATTACAAATACCCGGGGTTTGGAAGGGGTAAATGGCGACACGCGACACAGGGATATTTGAAAAATCGACATTCGACATTGACCTCCAAATTTCGACACTGAAGATCTGAAAAGCGATATCGAAACAGATTTTAGAAAAAAAAACGACACTGAACTTAGCCAAACGCGACACGGAACGTCGTGAAAAATGGACACTGGACACTGGATTCCCCCTTCCATACCCCTAATATCCATGGGCTGCTGGCACTGGATTCCCCCTTCCATACCCCTAATATCCATGGGCTGCTGGCACTGGATTCCCCCTTCCATACCCCTAATATCCATGGGCTGCTGGCACTGGATTCCCCCTTCCATACCCCTAATATCCATGAGCTGCTGACACTGGATTCCCCCTTCCATACCCCTAATATCCATGGGCTGCTGACACTGGATTCCCCCTTCCATACCCCTAATATCCATGGGCTGCTGGCACTGGATTCCCCCTTCCATACCCCTAATATCCATGGGCTGCTGACACTGGATTCCCCCTTCCATACCCCTAATATCCATGGGCTGCTGGCACTGGATTCCCCCTTCCATACCCCTAATATCCATGGGCTGCTGGCACTGGATTCCCCCTTCCATACCCCTAATATCCATGAGCTGCTGACACTGGATTCCCCCTTCCATACCCCTAATATCCATGGGCTGCTGACACTGGATTCCCCCTTCCATACCCCTAATATCCATGGGCTGCTGGCACTGGATTCCCCCTTCCATACCCCTAATATCCATGGGCTGCTGACACTGGATTCCCCCTTCCATACCCCTAATATCCATGGGCTGCTGGCACTGGATTCCCCCTTCCATACCCCTAATATCCATGGGCTGCTGGCACTGGATTCCCCCTTCCATACCCCTAATATCCATGAGCTGCTGACACTGGCTTCCCCCTTCCATACCCCTAATATCCATGGGCTGCTGACACTGGATTCCCCCTTCCATACCCCTAATATCCATGGGCTGCTGACACTGGATTCCCCCTTCCATACCCCTAATATCCATGGGCTGCTGACACTGGATTCCCCCTTCCATACCCCTAATATCCATGAGCTGCTGACACTGGATTCCCCCTTCCATACCCCTAATATCCATGAGCTGCTGGCACTGGATTCCCCCTTTCATACCCCTAATATCCATGAGCTGCTGACACTGGATTCCCCCTTCCATACCCCTAATATCCATGAGCTGCTGGCACTGGATTCCCCCTTCCATACCCCTAATATCCATGGGCTGCTGACACTGGATTCCCCCTTCCATACCCCTAATATCCATGGGCTGCTGGCACTGGATTCCCCCTTCCATACCCCTAATATCCATGGGCTGCTGACACTGGATTCCCCCTTCCATACCCCTAATATCCATGGGCTGCTGACACTGGATTCCCCCTTCCATACCCCTAATATCCATGAGCTGCTGGCACTGGATTCCCCCTTCCATACCCCTAATATCCATGGGCTGCTGGCACTGGATTCCCCCTTCCATACCCCTAATATCCATGGGCTGCTGACACTGGATTCCCCCTTCCATACCCCTAATATCCATGGGCTGCTGACACTGGATTCCCCCTTCCATACCCCTAATATCCATGGGCTGCTGACACTGGATTCCCCCTTCCATACCCCTAATATCCATGGGCTGCTGACACTGGATTCCCCCTTCCATACCCCTAATATCCATGGGCTGCTGGCCCGACGTACGATTTACTCATCAAAGCAGGCGTGTCTTGTGATTCACTTACCCACACACGGCGATGCCTCCATCGTGAACTGCTTCCCCTTGCCTTCAGATTTTATGAAGGATATTCTATTTGCTTCGCTGTAGGCGTGCGCCACAAGTCGGAAGACGCCAAGATCCCATTCTCGAATCTCACCAGACATCACTGGCGCATTTGTGTTCCACTAGCAGTTTTGTCCTTGATAAAAAAAATATTTTCTTGGCGGCAAAATCTTAGGGCGACAGCAACATGAGTACAAGGAGTACATCCCACCCCCATATCCAAGAGCTTCCCTTGTGTCACGATAAACAATGTATGTGGCATTCGCACTGCAGTTGAAATTATATTATTCTCCGTTAGATCAGTATGTCTAAATATATGGAGTCCATATGATTTTGTTATTTGCACAACGCGACGATATAATTTCAGTCTTGCAGATGAAATGCGACTGAGATGTTTCTTTGCGCATTAGAGTTAAATGCATGTCGCGCTGGGAAATTTTTGCACGCCAAAAAATACAGAATTCGGTAAACAGTCGCCGGTTTTTTAAGGTATCAATCTCTGGCCACCGTATGGCACGAAAACAGGGAGGGTCGGCCGACAAAACGACAGCGCCATTCGGAGTCGCCGACTACAAGACTATTCCGCCGATCTCCGCGTCTTAGAAAACGGGAGCACTGCACAGCCAGGACTAATTATAGAGAACTCGGCAAGGAATTAATAAGAAAGGGAGTTACGCGAGAACTAATAGCTGTCAGGTCAAGGGTGAGGTCATAAATTAAAGTCCCTGTTACGCGCTCAGTCTGTTCGGTGCTTGCTGGGGAGAGGTCTAAATCGGTCTGAGTGCTGGGCGTACCAAAGCAACTGTCAACACCGCCAACGGTAACGACTACCGCACTTGTCATATATCAATAAAACGACCATTTCAGGTGTTTTTGTCTATGCCTTATCCATCCGACTGCAAGTCCATTTGGGTTAACTGGGGTGGGATAAGCGAGTGTCCGATGGCTGAGGCACAAGCCGTGACCCGCTTGAGTAATACACCTTTACTCGTTCATCACGCTGGGAATGAAAAGAGCCGTTGATATCTGGTTATGACAAGGTGCGATTAACAAACGAGATGGTTCTGAATAATCTGTGCGTAAAATAAGAAGGGGTGTTAGACGATTGAGGGAAGGAATAGTGAAAGGAAGAGGGGCAAAGCAATGCTGGAGGACACTGAAACATCTATGTGCTAACGCAGCCGAAAGAGAGGTGAAGGGAGAGGTGTGCAGTGAGGAGGGTGTTCAGTGTGGATGGTGTACAAAGGGGTGGGGGTGTACAGTTGGAAGAGTGTATAGTTGGAGGGTGTACAGTGAGGGGTGTACAGTGGGAAGGGTGTGCATTGAGGAGGGTGTTCAGTGTGGATGGTGTACAGAGCGGAGGGTGTACAGTGGGGAGGGTGTGCAGTGGGGAGGGTGTTCAGTGTGGATGGTGTACAGTGGGGAGGGTGTGCAGTGGGGAGGGTGTACAGTGGGGAGGGTGTACAGTGGGGAGGGTGTACAGTGGGGAGGGTGTACAGTGGGGAGGGTGTGCAGTGGTGAGGGTGTACAGAGGGGAGGGTGTGCAGTGGGGAGGGTGTGCAGTGGGGAGGGTGTACAGTGGGGAGGGTGTACAGTGGGGAGGGTGTACAGCGAGGAGGGTGTTCAGTGTGGATGGTGTACAGAGGGGAGGGTGTACAGTGGGGAGGGTGTACAGTGGGGAGGGTGTACAGTGGGGAGGGTGTGCAGTGGGGAGGGTGTACAGTGAGGAAGGTGTTCAGTGTGGATGGTGTACAGTGGGGAGGGTGTACAGTGGGGAGGGTGTGCAGTGGGGAGGGTGTACAGAGCGGAGGGTGTACAGTGGGGAGGTGTGCAGTGGGGAGGGTGTACAGTTTGGTTAAGCTTACTGTGAGGGTGTACAGTGAGGTTGTTGTACAGTGGCGAGGGTTTACAGTGAGGAGGGTGTCAGTGGAGAAGGTGTACAGTGGGGAGGGTGTAAAGTGGGGAGGGTGTACAGCGAGGAGGGTGTTCAGTGTGGATGGTGTACAGAGGGGAGGGTGTTCAGTGGGGAGGGTGTACAGTGGGGAGGGTGTTCAGTGTGGATGGTGTACAGAGGGGAGGGTGTACAGTGGGGAGGGTGTACAGCGGGGAGGGTGTACAGTGGGGAGGGTGTATAGTGGGGAGGGTGTTCAGTGTGGATGGTGTACAGAGGGGAGGGTGTAGTGTGGGGAGGGTGTACAGTGGGGAGGGTGTGCAGTGGGGAGGGTGTGCAGTGGGGAGGGTGTACAGTGGGGAGGGTGAATAGTAGGGAGTGTGTACAGTCGGTTAGGTCACAGTGAGGGTGTACAGAGGGGAGGGTGTTCAGTGGGGAGGGTGTACAGTGGGGAGGGTGTTCAGTGTGGATGGTGTACAGAGGGGAGGGTGTACAGTGGGGAGGGTGTACAGCGGGGAGGGTGTACAGTGGGGAGGGTGTATAGTGGGGAGGGTGTTCAGTGTGGATGGTGTACAGAGGGGAGGGTGTAGTGTGGGGAGGGTGTACAGTGGGGAGGGTGTGCAGTGGGGAGGGTGTGCAGTGGGGAGGGTGTACAGTGGTGAGGGTGAATAGTAGGGAGTGTGTACAGTCGGTTAGGTCACAGTGAGGGTGTACAGTGGAGAAGGTGTACAGTGAGGAGGGTGTAAAGTGAAGAGGGTGTATAGTGGGGAGTGTGTACAGTCGGTTAGGTCACAGTGAGGGTGTACAGTGGGGATGGTGTACAGTGAGGAGGGTGTGCAGTGAGGAGGGTGTAAAGTGAAGAGGGTGTATAGTGGGGAGTGTGTACAGTCGGTTAGGTCACAGTGAGGGTGTACAGTGGAGAAGGTGTACAGTGAGGAGGGTGTAAAGTGAAGAGGGTGTATAGTGGGGAGTGTGTACAGTCGGTTAGGTCACAGTGAGGGTGTACAATGGGGATGGTGTACAGTGAGGAGGGTGTGCAGTGAGGAGGGTGTACAGGGGGTAAGGTTACAGTGAGGGTGTACATGGGGGAGGGTGGGCACTGGCTGTGGACAAAAAGCAACGGGGGCGGTGTACAGGGTAAAAGAGTGTATAGCGAGTTTGGTGTGTACAGTGAAGAGGGTGTCCTGTGGGGAGGGTGTCAAGTGGGGAGGTGTATGTCGAGTGACTGGTTCATACAGATGAGATAAGCCAACAGTGAATGGTTCATACAAATGAGATACGCTAACAGTGAGTGGTTCATACAGATGAAATACGCTAACAGTGAATTGTTTATACAGATGAGATACGCTAACAGTGAGTAGTTCATACAGATGAGATACGCTAACAGTGAGTTGTTTATACAGATGAGATACGTTAACAGTGAGTAGTTCATACAGATGAGATACGCTAACAGTGAGTTGTTTATACAGATGAGATACGCTAACAATGAGTGGTTCATACAGATGAGATACGCTAGCAGTGAGTTGTTTATACAGATGAGATACGTTAACAGTGAGTAGTTCATACAGATGAGATACGCTAACAGTGAGTTGTTCATACAGATGAGATACGCTAACAGTGAGTTGTTTATACAGATGAGATACGCTAACAGTGAGTAGTTCATACAGATGAGATACGCTAGCAGTGAGTTGTTTATACAGATGAGATACGTTAACAGTGAGTAGTTCATACAGATGAGATACGCTAACAGTGAGTTGTTCATACGGATGAGATACGCTAACAGTGAGTGGTTCATACAGATGAGATACGCTAACAATGAGTGGTTCATACAGATGAGATACGCTAACAGTGAGTAGTTCATACAGATGAGATACGCTAACAGTGAGTGGTTCATACAGATGAGATACGCTAACAGTGAGTTGTTTATACAGATGAGATACGTTAACAGTGAGTAGTTCATACAGATGAGATACGCTAACAGTGAGTTGTTTATACAGATGAGATATGCTAACAGTGAGTGGTTCATACAGATGAGATACGCTAACAGTGAGTGGTTCATACAGATGAGATACGCTAGCGGTGAGTTGTTTATACAGATGAGATACGTTAGCAGTGAGTAGTTCATACAGATGAGATACGCTAACAGTGAGTTGTTTATACAGATGAGATACGCTAACAGTGAGTGGTTCATACAGATGAGATACGCTAACAGTGAGTGGTTCATACAGATGAGATACGCTAGCAGTGAGTGGTTCATACAGATGAGGTACGCTAACAGTGAGTGGTTCATACAGATGAGATACGCTAACAGTGAGTTGTTTATACAGATGAGATACGTTAACAGTGAGTAGTTCATACAGATGAGATACGCTATCAGTGAGTTGTTTATACAGATGAGATACGCTAACAATGAGTGGTTCATACAGATGAGATACGCTAGCAGTGAGTTGTTTATACAGATGAGATACGTTAACAGTGAGTAGTTCATACAGATGAGATACGCTAACAGTGAGTTGTTCATACAGATGAGATACGCTAACAGTGAGTTGTTTATACAGATGAGATACGCTAACAGTGAGTAGTTCATACAGATGAGATACGCTAGCAGTGAGTTGTTTATACAGATGAGATACGTTAACAGTGAGTAGTTCATACAGATGAGATACGCTAACAGTGAGTTGTTCATACAGATGAGATACGCTAACAGTGAGTGGTTCATACAGATGAGATACGCTAACAATGAGTGGTTCATACAGATGAGATACGCTAACAGTGAGTGGTTCATACAGATGAGATACGCTAACAGTGAGTGGTTCATACAGATGAGATACGCTAACAGTGAGTTGTTTATACAGATGAGATACGTTAACAGTGAGTAGTTCATACAGATGAGATACGCTAACAGTGAGTTGTTTATACAGATGAGATATGCTAACAGTGAGTGGTTCATACAGATGAGATACGCTAACAGTGAGTGGTTCATACAGATGAGATACGCTAGCGGTGAGTTGTTTATACAGATGAGATACGTTAACAGTGAGTAGTTCATACAGATGAGATACGCTAACAGTGAGTTGTTTATGCAGACGTGATACGCTAACAGTGAGTGGTTCATACAGATGAGATACGCTAACAGTGAGTGGTTCATACAGATGAGATACGCTAACAATGAGTGGTTCATACAGATGAGATACGCTAACAGTGAGTGGTTCATACAGATGAGATACGCTAGCAGTGAGTGGTTCATACAGATGAGGTACGCTAACAGTGAGTGGTTCATACAGATGAGATACGCTAACAGTGAGTGGTTCATACAGATGAGGTACGCTAACAGTGAGTGGTTCATACAGATGAGATACGCTAACAGTGAATTGTTTATACAGATGAGATACGCTAACAGTGAGTTGTTCATACAGATGAGATACGCTAACAGTGAGTTGTTCATACAGATGAGATACGCTAACAGTGAGTTGTTTATACAGATGAGATACGCTAACAATGAGTGGTTCATACAGATGAGATACGCTGACAGTGAGTGGTTCATACAGATGAGATACGCTACACAGTGAGTGGTTCATACAGATGAGATACGCTAACAGTGAGTTGTTCGTACAGATGAGATACGTTAACAGTGAGTGGTTCATACAGATGAGATACGCTAACAGTGAGTAGTTCATACAGATGAGATACGCTAACAGTGAGTTGTTCGTACAGATGAGATACGTTAACAGTGAGTGGTTCATACAGATGAGATATGCTAACAGTGAGTGGTTCATACAGATGAGATACGCTAACAGTGAGTTGTTTATACAGATGAGATACGCTAACAATGAGTGGTTCATACAGATGAGATACGCTGACAGTGAGTGGTTCATACAGATGAGATACGCTACACAGTGAGTGGTTCATACAGATGAGATACGCTAACAGTGAGTTGTTCGTACAGATGAGATACGTTAACAGTGAGTGGTTCATACAGATGAGATACGCTAACAGTGAGTAGTTCATACAGATGAGATACGCTAACAGTGAGTTGTTTATACAGATGAGATACGCTAACAGTGAGTGGTTTATACAGATGAGATACGTTAACAGTGAGTGATTCATACAGATGAGATACGCTAACAATGAGTGGTTCATACAGATGAGATACGCTAACAGTGAGTGGTTCATACAGATGAGATGCGCTAACAGTGAGTGGTTCATGCAGATGAGATACGCTAACAGTGAGTGGTTCATACAGATGAGATACGCTTACAGTGAGTTGTTTATACAGATGAGATACGTTAACAGTGATTAGTTCATACAGATGAGATACGCTAACAGTGAGTTGTTTATACAGATGAGATATGCTAACAGTGAGTGGTTCATACAGATGAGATACACTAACAGTGAGTGGTTCATACAGATGAGATACGCTAGCAGTGAGTTGTTTATTCAGATGAGATACGTTAACAGTGAGTAGTTCATACAGATGAGATACGCTAACAGTGAGTTGTTTATACAGACGAGATACGCTAACAGTGAGTGGTTCATACAGATGAGATACGCTAACAGTGAGTGGTTCATACAGATGAGATACGCTAACAATGAGTGGTTCATACAGATGAGATACGCTAACAGTGAGTGGTTCATACAGATGAGATACGTTAACAGTGAGTGGTTCATACAGATGAGGTACGCTAACTGTGAGTGGTTCATACAGATGAGATACGCTAACAGTGAATTGTTTATACAGATGAGATACGCTAACAGTGAATTGTTCATACAGATGAGATACGCTAACAGTGAGTTGTTCATACAGATGAGATACGCTAACAGTGAGTGGTTCATACAGATGAGATACGCTGACAGTGAGTGGTTCATACAGATGAGATACGCTAACAGTGAGTGGTTCATACAGATGAGATACGCTAACAGTGAGTGGTTCATACAGATGAGATACGCTAACAGTGAGTGGTTCATACAGATGAGATGCGCTAACAGTGAGTTGTTTATACAGATGAGATACGCTAACAGTGAGTGGTTCATACAGATGAGATACGCTAACAGTGAGTGGTTCATACAGATGAGATACGCTAACAGTGAATTGTTCATACAGATGAGATGCGCTAACAGTGAGTGGTTCATACAGATGAGATGCGCTAACAGTGACATATGAGACAGGTTCGTTGTGTTTGCTTAGAAAAATGGTTTACGCAAGTGTCCTGGGTGGAACAGGGATGTCTATGGCAGGCTGTTGTTCACCGAGGAAATGTATCAAAGGCGGAGTGACGCGTACAACATAGAAGTGACGTTTACGAGTGTTTTCTCTGGAAATGAGTGTCGCTTATGCGAAATATGCTTACACAATGTTGTTTACCAGAGGGGGATGTTTACAAGGAGTGCACTGTTACATGTTGCCGGTGTACACGCCATCGATTTCAGACTGATAATCTTTATTACTAAAATACACGTGTGTATGCTTATAGTTACTGGAATAAACAATAGAAACTGAAACTTAGAACTAATCTCACGCAAGAAAGGATATAGTTTTTTTACCATGCTTTTCTATACCCCCGTGTTACCTATACGGACGTACAATGCGAGGCCCTTAACCGTTTTACGGCGCTATCAGGCGGAATATTTTAAGGATCTATAGGTGAACATCCTTGCTACACTAACTCACCCCAACCCCCGCCCTACCCCCTTAGCCGTAGCCCGTTACATTATGTATTGCGCCACACATCTAGAATACCTGTCACCTGTGAACCATAAGAGGCCGCGCGGATAATGTCGCAGACCTAATTTCAGGCACTACGAGGCATCATGTGACCGGTGATGCCCTTAGCCGCCACCGCCGCTCCCGCCGGCCACCGCCGTCGCGGCCGGCGGCCCGCCGTCACTGTCACCACCGGCGGCCGGCGGCGGCGGAGGCGGCTAAGGGACATTATCCACGGCGGTAGGGGGCAAAAAGTAGCGCCGCCGCCGACGGTTGGAGGGTGGGTGTTGGATGGTGGGGAGGGGGGGGGGGTAGGGGGACGGTTGATTAGTGGTGTTAGCATAATGTCCGCCGCGGCCAAAGGGGGGCGCTCCGGTACCTGGTCGTTGGTTCCGTCAATCAGGGAGGCTGGGGCGCGATAGTCTCAGAGAGGAATCATCATCCTCTCCGCCCCTCCCACCGCCCAGACGCCACTCCCACTCCACCCCCTCACCCCTACCCTCGACCCACCCACCCCGCCCTCCTCCACCCGTCCCCCCTACGCCTACGCGACTACACCCATTGTTTGTCATGCCATCCCCGTCCACGTGCTCACGGCGATGGCGGACGGGCTGGAGGGCGGGAGGGCGGCAGAGTGGGTGGGTGGGCGGATTTGATGGGTGGGTGTTGCAGAAGGGGACGGACGGGGGGAGTGTTGAGACGGGAGAAGATAATGCACCATGCACCAGAGTGAAATGGAGGGCGGTGGGGGGCGGGCAGTGGGTGCGGTGATGGTGGGGGGTTTCAGGTCGAGCGAGGAGGGAGCCGAGGAGGGTTAGGAGTGTTGGGGAGGGGGTCGTATAGGCGGTAATTCAGCCTACATGGAAGTCTGAAAGGGAATAATGATAAGTGGATGAACTGAAGTAAACTGGTGGGGAAGGGAGAGGGGCGGCGGGAGGGGGGGGGTGGTCGGTGGTGGGGGGGGGGGCGCGGTTGTGGACTGGGTGAGGCATCAGTCGGAGCCAGGGGCGGGGCCACCGCCGCCCTTTGCGCGAGTGGTTCCCGCCCGGCCAGCGAGCTACACGCCCGCGACACGCCAGCTCCTACCCGACACCACAATGCGGTGACGCCCCTTGTCCGCCAACAACAGGCGGCCCAAAGAGGGGGGCGGCGAGCCCTCCACGCCTCCCCGCTCCTCCCCTCCCCGCCTCCCTCCGCCCCACCGGGACCGACCGGTCAGCAGAGAGACAGGCAGCCAACCAATCTTCACCCGCCACCGTTTTGCCGTTCTTATAACCGCTAAAGTTGAGCTTTCCGAGAGGGTTAGCGTTGAACGCGGTTCCTTTGGAGGCCAAAAAGCGACGCTAACCCGCTGAATTTGTTTTATGCATTGAACTCGAATAGAAGACTAGTTTTACGACAGGTCTAAGGTCTGCCACACAACAACATCCCCCGAGACCGCCATAACTCAAGGCTTCTGATTCGCTGAGGATTTTCTCCGCAACCTGAAGCCGGCGAAGCCTTGCCGCAACCAGCCAGACGATCCAAGTTGACACTAAAAGGGAAGGGAGGGGGGTGCAGCCGTAGTATACGGCAAAGGGGGGCTGGGGCAAACATGGAAGGCATTAAGGATCCTTCTGTTTGAAAGTGCTTAGTTCCCATGCGTGGGGCGTCACTGGTTTGAATATAAAGGCGTGGCCTGCGGTGACTGGAGAACGCTCTCTCAGTGGAGAGTTGTGGCCGGTTTTCGACACATCAGCGACATTGTGAAGAATAACTGATTTCAGACAACGGCATTATATTCATATAGTCCATCACAGACTCACGCGTTGATATAAAATATTTCATTAAATTCATGGTCCATAATGCGTTGATGCGCACCCGTTGGCAGACATATTCACACAGACCCTGACTTGGGGGAGATTTAAAGCCCACTTATGGTGGTCCAGGTCTGCCGCCGTGCAGACAGGTCCCTCGCGTGGTGAGGGAACCCCTACGCCCAGAAAGACGCGCTGACCAAGGACAAGGCAGTGACCTGCCTGGAACCTTCAACAAGAGGGCCCCTCTAGCCTGCCGTCAGCTGCAGGGACAAGTCCCTCTCTGGAGGGCTTCGAGACAGAGAGAAAAAGAGACAAGAATTCATCTAGCCGTTGCACACAGGTAAGGAATATGCTACTCTAAGTCTTGCTTTAAAACCGTCTCTTGTTTGGGATCGTTTAGGGAAAAATTATCCTATATGTTTGCCACCTTATGTAGATTAGACACATTTATAAAGCGTCTATAAGTAAGATGGGTCTCACGCTATCCTTGGGGTTAGTTACAGATACCGTCTAAGTGATTTATAATTGATTTACTAATTCATCCTAGTAACTTAAAAACGAAATGAAAACGCATGATTTTAAAGTATTTAAATTGCTCTGTTATGCTCTGTCCTGAGATTTTAACAACGTAATGCACATTATCTATTTATAACGTATAACCCGTAGAATAAACATCTTAAGTAAAACCAAACCGGCACCACTAGATCAGGAGCTGCCATGTACGTATAACGTTTCTGGTAATAAACGGCATCATTACAACATATGTAGTTTTCAATGTTGTAGCCTAACAGGTATTCGTATATATATAATATCTGTAGGCTGTCATGTTAATAGGCCTCAGAGTTACGCGCCCGGGATAGCTGTTTAAATAATTACACCCCCCCCCACGACACACACACTACCAAGCACACATCTTCACATATCATGGACCCCTCCCGTTTCAACAACATGAATACAAGCAAAACCTGTGATTTATTGCCCGACAGTTTATTGCCTAACAAAAATGATTATTACAGCCGAAAACAAGTATCACATAAATATGGCCCTAATGAGAGAGCTATAAAGACGGCGTTGGGCGTCATTGTATAGCGCTTCCGACTGCCAGGGCTGAAAACGCCACTTCCCAGGTAAACAGATATCGGCCGTATACTTGCGTTTTTTTCCTGAGGTAGCAGACAAGTTGCATTACCCCCGCTGCGTTTTGTGAAAGTAACATCTGCCTTAACTTCGGGGATATATGTGCAGCACTAGATGGAGCCAAGCTAGGAGCGGGTTGTCAGGGTATCAGGGGGTCATGCATATGGTAGACAGACTTATATATGGATCACGCCAGGAGAGGACTGTCCCGGAAACCGTCCGGGTATTCGGATATGATGTCTCCAAAGTGCATGGCTCCAGGGGATGGTCCAAGAGGGTGGCGGTCTGTTAGATCCTCCCTTCAGAGGTGAAAGCGTCTGACTATATATATGAACACTTAGTTCACATACCTGAGTATATATTATATTATATTACGAGCATTGCGGTCCTGCGGTTTACGCACAACACCAGACACGTCATGTCAAGGTATTTATTTACAGACAAAATATTGCCCATTAATCAACTAATGCATTGGACAGAAAAAATATCTTCATGTTAATTAATTTTTAACAAGCCATTTTTCTTTTATTAGAGGAGAAGAGTCATATCTATGCGTGCAATATAATTACATAATGACAATTTGGTAATACAGCTGCATTTATTATTGCCTTGACCATAAAGAACAAAAAATGCGTAAGGCTGACACTAGAGACCAAATGAGATAACAATTACAAGTATATTATACAACAAATAACTTTTTTTATTATAATCAGCGGAACAAAATACTTTTCCCCAAGAACGATAAAAAAATTGTACATTTTGAAATAGGCGTCACCCTTTTCGAGATGGACCCTGCTTGCCAATCGTACCTTACTGCGTGTGGGGTGGGGTGGGGCGGCGTAGGGGGTAGGCTGGCGAGGGTAGGTGATGGGGTGGAAGGGTGAAGCCGGGTGAACCCCCATTAGGTGCTTGGCGGCGTCAGGCGGGCGGGGGTGAGACGGAGGAGGACCCCGGGAGGGCCCCGCCATCTGCTGGGTCCGACCCAGGCTTGTAATTATCTCAGTGGCTGGCTCCTCTCATTACCTGAGGCCTGTCCGGCCCGGGGTCCTGACACCAGCCACAATAGCCCCCATCACCCACCTACCCATCCACCTCTAGCCCGGCCGGGCTCGACCCCTCCACCCCCAATCCTCACCCCACCCCCTCCCCTTTCCTCTGCCACCTCGCTCACGCCACCGCCGATCTGCATGCCAGTCTCCTACCTTCTATCAGTGGCTATAGGCCCTTATATAGAGACGCGTGATGTGGGGGGTTCCTTAGATCTGATATACATGCTGTTCAGCGCAATTGAGTGTAACACGGGGCGGGGGGATCAAGATTGTATAAAACATGACGAGCCCCTCCGTCGGTTTTTATGCCCCTCCTGGTCGTCAAGGGTCCGCTATTGGTACAAAGGTGTTGCTAGTACGTACAGAGAGTAGCTTGAATTTAATGTCCATTGGCGCAGCGAGATGTTTCCCTGTGTAGAGACCGAGTGCGAGTGTGGGGGGTGGGGGGCGTACGTCGGCGGTGGGAAGGAGGGGGTGGAGAAGAGGATGCTAACAGCGGGGTCGGGAGGGGGGGTGATGGAGGAGCGACGACTAGGGGCGGGGCGGGGCGGGGCAGGGTGTTACACCCCTGGGTGGTGAGTTGATTGTGTTAAGCCACCTATGCATGCAGGGTTTCGCACGTAGACTTCCCCGTAACATACACAAACCCCGGGCGGTAAGCGGGCCAGGGCCAGCCAGGTAGGAAACGACTGCGTCGGCGGACTGTCCACACCCTCCCCCCAGCCCCCCTATTTCCCACACTCCACACACCCACTTTGATGTCTCACTCCCAAGAATGTCCGCCCTTAAACACGTCCAAGGGGAGCTTCAATCAGTCACGCCGTTCATTAACTGCGGTTACCTACATTCGCTAAATACTCCGAGGGTCATGTGGACCAGGGCCGATGTTACGGTGAAGGTACAGCGGATGGCTGGACTGTCGCATTCCTTAAAATATTTACCATTTACAGTAAAGATAACAGCAACAGCAAAGCGGGATTCTCGAGAGGACGATAGTACCAGTGAAACCACCATTCCTTCCGTAGCAGACGGAAGAGTGACGTTAATATGTCAATCAAACATTGTTAATTATTGCTTTAAATCAGCGAAATAAAATGTTCTATGTTCCTTTAATCCATCTGAAAATTTTGACTTGACTTTAACGTATTGAAAAACGCACCCTTTAGTCGGGGTGGGCAAGAGGTATTAGCGTTCCTCGTTAATAAACTGTTCACGGAGAACTGGGAAAGAGGAAGTTAATCCTTCGTTAACTGGGAATGGGGCATATAGAATAAGCCGACCGTCGGGATGAAAAAAACTGGGAATTTTAAGATTAAATAACCGTCAATTCAGAAATCGCCAATTTATATAATGTATCCGTCCTTGTTATTGCATGCAGCGAGTTCATCTTTTAATTTTTTGTGAACTGTAAATAATGAAATTTATCCTTCGTGATGTGGGAACACGACCCCCCCCCCCTCTCCCTCCCACGTCCGCCATATTGTATACGCCGCTAGAGCCACATATCTCGAACCGCCTGCTTACTATACAATATTATTGTCAAATTAAATTTGTGGTTTGCCTTTGCCTAAAATCTAGCCTCAAGATGTTTGTCACGGATTTTATTCTAGATGTAATCGTATTACTGTTGTCTAGCGTGGTTATGCACCCATTTATGCCACCATAACAAAAGTATTAATAATTTTAATATTTGTTATTTGCTTTCCCGCAGAGGGAGAAGTAGATCCACCGGTGACAAAGATGATGAAAGGTATGTTGGCCACGACGGCCATCAAGGTGGAGAAGGGTGCCACGGCCCCTAGTGAGGCGGTGGACCCCACCCGGGGGTTCCAGCCGTGGCACAAGGCCGGCGGCGGGGGCCTGGGGGGTGTCGGCCCGGGCCACCGCAGCCCCTCGAGCCTGTCGTCCATGCCCGACTCCCTGCTCAAGTACAGCATGCCCAGCGGGGTGGCCAGCGGGGGAGGGATGGGGATAGGGGCGGGGGTCGGGATAGGTGGCGGCGGTGGCGGGGTAGGGGGCGTGGGAGGAGGAGGGCTAGGGGACGGGCCCGGGGGTGCTTTGAAACCCTCTGATTTGTGTCCCTGTGCCAATAGCTCGGCGCTGACTGATCTGGCTAAAGGTCTCGGGGAGACGGGCGGGTTCGGCCCCCCCTCGGCTCTGTCCTCCATGACGGCGGGCATGTACGCCCGCATGACCTCCCTCGCCGGCCACCCGTACGAGCCCTGGGGTTTCAACCTGGCGGCCTGCGGGGTCGGCGGCGGGGGCGTGTCCTCCTCAGCCAAGCCCGAGCTGACCACGGTATCGGCCGCGGGTAACCACCACCCGAACCCCGCTCTCCTCGAGCTCCACGCCGCCCCGGGGTCCGGCGGGTGGGTGCGGGATGTCCACGGGGGGTTCCCCGGCCAGCTGACTAGCCCGGGGTACGGCCCTGGGGCGGCCGACTACGCCCTGGGGGCGCTGGCGGCGGCGGGCACCCCGTCGTCCCCCCTGATCGGCTCAACCAGGGATACGTACAAGTCGATTCTGCCCGGAAGTCAGCACGACTTCAACCGGTCGCTGTCGACGTCCTTCCTGGCCGGCATCCCGTCCATCGCGAGCCGATCGCAGCGCCGCTACCCGGCCAGATCCAACTGCGACTGTCCCGACTGCCAGGAAGCGGATCGGCTGGGCCCCGCCGGGGAGGCACTGCGCAGGCGCAACATTCACAGCTGTCACATCCCGGGGTGCGGCAAGGTTTACAACAAGACGTCGCACCTGAAGGCCCACTTACGCTGGCACACGGGGGAGCGACCCTTCGTCTGCAACTGGCTCTTCTGCGGCAAGAGGTTCACCCGCTCCGACGAACTGCAGCGCCATCTACGCACGCACACGGGCGAGAAGCGCTTTGCCTGTCCCATCTGCAACAAGCGCTTCATGCGGTCGGACCACCTCAGCAAGCACGTGAAGACCCACACGGAAGGCGGAGGCGACGGGTGTGACGACGAGGAGGGGGAGGAGGGCAGCGACAACGACATCCCCGTCTCGGAGGCCGACTGTAAGCCGGACATCACCCTCAGGAAATTCCCCATCCCCACCCCAATCTGAGCCCTCTGGAGCTGGATCTGGATCTAAGCATCTCTGCCGTAACACCCCCCCCCCCTCCTACCCAACCCCACATTCCCTCCGTCCTCCAGGATCAAAATGATTTCCTCATTACACTATCGACAGCGGGCACTACGGAGCGGTTTTACCGTAATGACAATAAGTGGCCTCTTGCACTGGACATAACGAGGACCATAGTGGTGAAAGTGTGAAAATATATTATACCGTTGTGTTGTGCATGTAAACCCATCTTCTTATTTTCCGAGATCATTATGCGACCGCGCAATACGATAACGCAATATCACCCCCGTGACGTCATCCCAGTGTTTCAGTCACCAACATGGCAGCTGGTGACAATTATCAGTCGGGTCATATGAAATCCATGTTTGTTTCTTACTCAAGCGACACTTCAATCAATCCGCGTCTTGATGACGACATACCTTGTGGTGGTAGTGGTGAGTGATGTGGAGTGACGTCATAGCTCGTGAACGCAGTGAAAGTATTTTGGAAACTAGTGACGTCATATAGTACGCAAGCTTGATCGGTAGATGTGCGTGCACCCTGCAAGGATGTCGGCATGCTTCTAGTGTCCTATGTTATTGTTGTTGATAACGGGAAATAAATTGTTTTTAGTGTTGTTGCAGGCAATTGTGTGTTTTTTAAAACAGAAAAAAGGACCAAACGTACTCACCGCTTGCGACATTGTCATACATGATCTAAATAAGCGATAATATATTTATATTTATTCCAAACGCCATACAACACAGAACGACTATTTCTTATACATCTTGTAAACATTTCATATACCCACTAAATACGTCAACATAATAAATTTACTATGACTGAGTTGTACTTAGTCATTGCACTGCAGGAAAACGCGATTAAGTAGTTGGAAACACTCGTGGAAGAAATGTCACAGGTTCACACATTAATAATACTGAACTTAAAATGCATTGAGAGCCCCCTATCGGGAGGCGGAGGCGCCTAGAAGAATGTCAATCGCGTCTGACCTCCACGGAGTCCTGGCGCTTTCTCGAAGGTCAAGCGTCTCTTCTTAGAGGGCGTCAGCGAGGAACCTAGAAGTCAACATAGATTATAGAGATCGAACACACTTTACGACCAGTATTATATTATGTGCCGAGGCAATATAGCGACATATATCTTGTAGAATTTTCACAACGGGGTTTTTATTTAGAAGTCATTTCTTGATTAGCACCCAAAACCGCTCCTTTAATTTCACACAGGTTGTTTTTCTACATCACTATAACCATTAGGACTGATGTTACCATTCCGTTCATCATCGGAATGGTAAATGATACATTCTTGTTTCATGCACCAAATCCCAGGACGCTGACTTGCGTAAACAAATGATTATCATGTAACATATTTTCTATGGAATAAAGCACGGTTAAATTGTGATGACGCTATTTGTTCACCAATATGCGTATCATATTCCTTTATCAACCATGAAAACAATAGCTATAGTCTCTCCGTTGACATTAAGTCGCCTTCTAATTAACCCTTTCCAGGAATCATTTGCAACGTCACTGTGCATTATTTAGCTTTCCCAGATCAATTACGCCATACAGGGACCCTATGTATCTGTGTTATCTCATCGAAATAAATGTCAATGGGCTTATTATTTGTAAGCTTTCCGAAATATTAAACAATTCAAGCTCAATTAAAGCACTTCATCAGGTAAAGTAAAAGAGAATGTTTTGTTAGAATATAAAATACGTGGTGGCTAAAAATGGCCGACCTGTATCCATGGTAACGGCCCTTTCACCGTGACGTCCGGATCCGGCGTGGCTCCAGGAGCGGTGGACCTGACGGGAAGATACCATCTGGATCAGCCACTAGCTATGCTTCGAGATGAAATTGAAGATGAAATTGAAATAGTTCGAGTCTGTCGATTGTAACATGTGGATGGTTGCGTTGTGACTAACTCAGCTCTGCTGATATTTATTCGCTTGTAGCCAGAATGTATACCTTTCTTCGAGACTGAACACTGAAGCAGATCGAACAATACGTCCAGTTTGTCCAAACAGAAACTGAAGTCTATTATGCAGACAGCGATATGCTGCTAGAGCAGCTTTAACTCACGGCGCCTTGGGTGTAGTCCGGGGCGGCGGCGGCACAGGTCGCGCCGAACCTGTCCAGCTCCTCCGGTCCGAAGTCCATTGGCGGCGACGCCCCCAGGTCACCTAGTACGAGCCGAGTGGGGCCGGGAGCGGGACCAGGGGTGGTATATATGGGGCACATAATGCGATTAGGTTACGCTAAAAATTGTTTAGGGTGGACGCGAGCATGTACCATAATTACGTTGGACAACGTCAGAAGAAATATAAATTAAAGTTAAACTTGCGTAATTGGTAAAACAAAATATTTAATTATTATAATTTACGATGGCAATCTGCAACAACTGTATTTAATAAGGCGAGAAAATGAGCCAAAGTCTGTGGAAAAATAATATTCGTTGTAATAATTATCTTGTTAATGAGGATAAATTACACACAAAAAAAGCACTAACTAACCTTGTAAAGTATATCGCCGTAGAGGGCGCGCCTTGCCGACGTGGGCCGAGTAGAGGGGCGGTTGGCGTACCCCCGCCCCGCCACCCTCTCTCTGACCGCAAGGGTAAGTAACCCCCGTCTGGGGATCGTCCTGGGTGGAGCCCAGGGTCAGCGCGCGAAGGGGTCTCCTCCTCACCCTGGGAGTCACGGGTGCCACCCCGGGCGTGCGAGGGGCGGGCGGCGGCTGCTGAGGGCCACGCCTGGAGTCACCCGACGGATCCCGATGATCCAGAGATGTGGTGAGGGCGGTGGGGGTGGGGGTTGGATTACCACTCTGGAGCCGTTTGTTGCTGCCGGTGTCCCCCTCAATCATGGATCGTTCGTTGTCGCTCTTATCGCATCCGCGTCCCCGAGGCTCGTAAGGGATTCCGTCCATATAACGTGTCGGGGGCCGAGCGGCATTCAGCATCCCCGCATCGGTACCCGTATGTAGCGCGATACCAGGTGGCGCCGCGCCCGCGCCCATCTCACCCCGGTTGGCCATCACCCCGCGAGACGATGAGGATCTCTCGCCGTCGAACTCCGTCCACAACCTGGCGTGCCTGACGCCCTCGCTGTAGGCCCTATACGCCGCCGACTGACCTCTCTGTACTTCCGCGGCCGGGCGACCACGTGGCGGAGACGACTCTTGGGCGCCGCTGCTATCACAGGCGACCTGCCGATAAGTCCCCTTCCCCATGCTAGCATCCGGATCCACAGCTCTGGGACGCGCCGCCCGGGGGGCATCTCCAGCAGGTCCAGGGACGGGAGGCGAGGCCAGGGATGAGGATGAGGGTCCGTTGGTCCTGGATCTCCCTGGATGTTGGAGTTGATGTTGATGACTCCCGCTTGGGGTGTCTCCTATCGCTGTCAAATCCCGGCGTATGTTGACATCTCCATCTTGGAAATAAGACGTGCCGTGTGCCTCATTCGGCTGACCGCATTGGTGCCCCAAGAGTCCGCTCGGTTGTCGTGATGCGGTGTTTGTTTGATGATACAGAGACTCTCGGTGTCTGTGTAGGATTAACGGCTCCTTGTTTGAGTTGTATATTCCGTTCCGAGTTATCACCGGCCCTTGCCGTTCCCACGGCAGATTTCCACCCGAAGCCAGATCATGTCTCTCGCATGAGGTGGGAAGCAGGGGGGCTCGCTTGATCATTAGGGAAGAATTACAGAAACCTTGTCCGGGATCTGCCTCGGGATCTCCACCTGACAGAAACAGAAAACGGACGCCATGATTAAGAGATAAAGTAGTCCAGCTGCCAGCTATTTGCTCCAATCACACAGAAGACAACAGCCGCCACACGAGCTTGCTTAATCTCAATAGGTTTTACAAAACAGAACGAAAACGAATTACTTCGACAATGAAAAACTAAAACCAAATATAACTGTGCAATGCAACCCTTAGCTATGGCACACCTTCACCTTCCCTTGTCATGGGGCGACGACTGATGGTGGACAGGAGGGGGACGGCGTTGCAGCTTAACTCCATCTCAGCCTTTGTGTATTCGTTCATCCCCGGCTGGCTCTGGCTGTCGGCCGCAAACGATGGGTCGAATGCTACAAAAGCGATGAACCATATTAAAGACATCATACAACAAAAAAGCGGAAGGCCTGAAGCAATGCGTGCAGGAAAATTGCATCTATTAACCAATGTAAAGTAACTATATTCTCAATGGTCTTATAAGCATTTCGAAGTCTTAAATAAATGTTTCATGCAAAAATTTTGCAAAAAATCTCTCACGCAAAACACTACGTTACGTTAGCTTTAACACATATTGGCAAAAATGCGGAGGATGAAGTACGCAGCACATATTTGGCGCTTGTGCTTTCATGTCCGGCTCCATTCTAAAGTATCCAGTTATACCTTGACAATCGTCCATATCCAGCTCAAGATTGCTATATAGATCTGGATCAATGCCTGGATAGGAGTCCAACTGATCCGGTCCGTGTCTGGAGTGAGCGTCGCCGCTGCCGCCAGTCCCACCGCGTGCATCTCTGAACTCTCGGGACACTGCGGGATTTTCTTTCTCAAAGCCTCGGCAGCAGAGATCATCGGTCACGTGACCTTGATTCTTTGGCGACAGTCCGATGTCGCTGCCACAGTCAGCGTCTCGCTGCAGGATATCCGGGCGTCCCTTCCCGGTGCCCAGGCCGCGAGCCTTCTCGACGTAACGGTGGAAATGCTGCAGTCGGACAAGATACACATTGCCACATACAAGCTACACACTGAGATATATACAGGTAATTAAAAAGCACTGGGTTATCGGGGGAAATTTATGCAGTCATGTACACTTCACAAATCATCGCAAGGGTGCATATAGCTGTTGCATATGCATAAAGTCAGTATTCGCATGATGTTGTTCTTAAACAATGACAACTTGTTATCACCCAGTAATTATTACATTTCGCTAGACAGCGGATACAGTTTAGCACAGCGTGATCCATCGTTAGTGTACATGCTTCTTCTACAACAGTAAATACGTGGCACAATATATATATATATAGCTACATATATATTATAATACATTAAAGCACTATTGATTTTATCCTGCCTTTATATTATAAAGGCAACACTAGCCAGCCAATCTCAGCCAATTTCAGGGGGCCAGGCTTCGAATTTGGATGACTAGTTCGCCTTTCCATACAATGTGAACGGAGACGGCTGTACATAAAGGTAAGACAATATCAACCTTAATGGCCTTGTCGGGTAACCATGGCAGCAGTGTCTGGAGCTCAGCCAGGGAGGCTTGGACCATCTCAGGCAATGTGCTCACGGAGAGCATGATCTGGGCGCTGCCAAGGTCAAGGTCGTTGGTATCATTAGGAACACAATAACAGCATTATAATACGAGAGTAAGCCCAATTTGTGCTAATTTCATGGCACCTGTATTCCCTTATCTAAATTTGTTATTGATGAATAAATATACATGAGTATTTATGTATTAGCATATTTACAGATATATCAATATTTAATGTTAAGCATCAATTAATAAGAACAAACTAAAAAGTTCACAGTAACATAGCAGACATATCCGTTAAAATGGCGAACGACCAAATAACCAAAGACGATATGAAATACAGCATAATAATTACATATTAAAGTAAATATAATGTCTTGAAATTGTGTATTCATGTTGACAAATACTGGCACGCTTCCAGCGCTGCTTCCATTTTAACGGTGGCATGCAGCGTCTGGGATGTAGTAATACAGAATCAATGGGCCTTGCAATCATTAGGCATAACGTAGGCCAGTCACCAAACAAATATGAGCAGATGTAAGTCACCGTTATAGGATGTTTTCAAGTCATCTCAACAACTATCACTTCATTGTGTGAAGTTTCAATGACACGCGAAATCAAACATAAAAGTCGTGTGAACGAAAGTGTGAAAATTTATTAAAGTGCAACGTAACAACAAACTAGAGGTTCTATACTACACACAAACCTAATAGAATTGACGCTTGGAATCGCGAGTAGCTGTCTCTCATGCTGCAATCAGTGACATGGCATTGCAGACAGAAAATGGGGGAGGGTCGGGGCGAGCAATACAAAAATCGCGTAGGATAGGGTGGTCGTCTAGGGAATACGATGACGGTAACTCATCCTTCAATCAATAAACAAAACACTTCTCACAAAGCTAGTTCCATCGATATTTACATACGCATTTGTTGTCTGTGACATCGTAAACTAAATAGAGGGGATACGTTCTCGCAAGTCCTCGTCCCGCCACACACCGCTCGTCTCACGGGCCATCTCACCCATCACACCCACTACATACCTGGGACATGTCGGCACAGAGCCAGTCCCTGGTCACCCAGTCCTCGTCCCAACACACACCGCTCGTCTCACGGGCCATCTCACCCATCACACCCATTACATACCTGGGACATGTCGGCACAGAGCCAGTCCCTGGTCACCCAGTCCTCGTCCCAACACACACCGCTCGTCTCACGGGCCATCTCACCCATCACACCCACTACATACCTGGGACATGTCGGCACAGAGCCAGTCCCTGGTCACCCAGTCCTCGTCCCAACACACACCGCTCGTCTCACGGGCCATCTCACCCATCACACCCACTACATACCTGGGACATGTCGGCACAGAGCCAGTCCCTGGTCACCCAGTCCTCGTCCCGCCACACACCGCTCGTCTCACGGGCCATCTCACCCATCACACCCATTACATACCTGGGACATGTCGGCACAGAGCCAGTCCCTGGTCACCCAGTCCTCGTCCCAACACACACCGCTCGTCTCACGGGCCATCTCACCCATCACACCCATTACATACCTGGGACATGTCGGCACAGAGCCAGTCCCTGGTCACCCAGTCCTCGTCCCGCCACACACCGCTCGTCTCACGGGCCATCTCACACATCACACCCACTACATACCTGGGACATGTCGGCACAGCGCCAGTCCCTGGTCACCCAGTCCTCGTCCCAACACACACCGCTCGTCTCAGGGACCATCTCACCCATCACACCCATTACATACCTGGGACATGTCGGCACAGAGCCAGTCCCTGGTCACCCAGTCCTCGTCCCACCACACACCGCTCGTCTCACGGGCCATCTCACACATCACACCCACTACATACCTGGGACATGTCGGCACAGCGCCAGTCCCTGGTCACCCAGTCCTCGTCCAAACACACACCGCTCGTCTCACGGGCCATCTCACCCATCACACCCATTACATACCTGGGACACGTCGGCACAGAGCCAGTCCCTGGTCACCCAGTCCTCGTCCCAACACACACCGCTCGTCTCACGGGCCATCTCACCCATCACACCCATTACATACCTGGGACATGTCGGCACAGCGCCAGTCCCTGGTCACCCAGTCCTCGTCCCAACACACACCGCTCGTCTCAGGGACCATCTCACCCATCACACCCATTACATACCTGGGACATGTCGGCACAGAGCCAGTCCCTGGTCACCCAGTCCTCGTCCCACCACACACCGCTCGTCTCACGGGCCATCTCACACATCACACCCACTACATACCTGGGACATGTCGGCACAGCGCCAGTCCCTGGTCACCCAGTCCTCGTCCCAACACACACCGCTCGTCTCACGGGCCATCTCACCCATCACACCCACTACATACCTGGGACATGTCGGCACAGAGCCAGTCCCTGGTCACCCAGTCCTCGTCCCAACACACACCGCTCGTCTCACGGGCCATCTCACCCATCACACCCATTACATACATGGGACATGTCGGCACAGAGCCAGTCCCTGGTCACCCACTCCTCGTCCAGCCACACACCGCTCGTCTCACGGGCCATCTCACCCATCACACCCACTACATACCTGGGACATGTCGGCACAGCGCCAGTCCCTGGTCACCCAGTCCTCGTCCAAACACACACCGCTCGTCTCACGGGCCATCTCACCCATCACACCCATTACATACATGGGACATGTCGGCACAGAGCCAGTCCCTGGTCACCCAGTCCTCGTCCCAACACACACCGCTCGTCTCACGGGCCATCTCACCCATCACACCCACTACATACCTGGGACATGTCGGCACAGAGCCAGTCCCTGGTCACCCAGTCCTCGTCCCAACACACACCGCTCGTCTCACGGGCCACCTCACCCATCACACCCATTACATACCTGGGACATGTCGGCACAGAGCCAGTCCCTGGTCACCCAGTCCTCGTCCCAACACACACCGCTCGTCTCACGGGCCATCTCACCCATCACACCCACTACATACCTGGAACATGTCGGCACAGAGCCAGTCCCTGGTCACCCAGTCCTCGTCCCAACACACACCGCTCGTCTCACGGGCCACCTCACCCATCACACCCACTACATACCTGGGACATGTCGGCACAGAGCCAGTCCCTGGTCACCCAGTCCTCGTCCCAACACACACCGCTCGTCTCACGGGCCATCTCACCCATCACACCCACTACATACCTGGGACATGTCGGCACAGAGCCAGTCCCTGGTCACCCAGTCCTCGTCCCAACACACACCGATCGTCTCACGGGCCATCTCACCCATCACACCCACTACATACCTGGGACATGTCGGCACAGAGCCAGTCCCTGGTCACCCAGTCCTCGTCCCAACACACACCGCTCGTCTCACGGGCCATCTCACCCATCACACCCACTACATACCTGGGACATGTCGGCACAGAGCCAGTCCCTGGTCACCCAGTCCTCGTCCCAACACACACCGCTCGTCTCACGGGCCATCTCACCCATCACACCCACTACATACCTGGGACATGTCGGCACAGAGCCAGTCCCTGGTCACCCAGTCCTCGTCCCAACACACACCGCTCGTCTCACGGGCCATCTCACCCATCACACCCACTACATACCTGGGACATGTCGGCACAGAGCCAGTCCCTGGTCACCCAGTCCTCGTCCCAACACACACCGCTCGTCTCACGGGCCATCTCACCCATCACACCCACTACATACCTGGGACATGTCGGCACAGAGCCAGTCCCTGGTCACCCAGTCCTCGTCCCACCACACACCGCTCGTCTCACGGGCCATCTCACACATCACACCCACTACATACCTGGGACATGTCGGCACAGAGCCAGTCCCTGGTCACCCAGTCCTCGTCCCAACACACACCGCTCGTCTCACGGGCCACCTCACCCATCACACCCACTACATACCTGGGACATGTCGGCACAGAGCCAGTCCCTGGTCACCCAGTCCTCGTCCCAACACACACCGCTCGTCTCACGGGCCACCTCACCCATCACACCCACTACATACCTGGGACATGTCGGCACAGAGCCAGTCCCTGGTCACCCAGTCCTCGTCCCAACACACACCGCTCGTCTCACGGGCCATCTCACACATCACACCCACTACATACCTGGGACATGTCGGCACAGAGTCAGTCCCTGGTCACCCACTCCTCGTCCAGCCACACACCGCTCGTCTCACGGGCCATCTCACCCATCACACCCACTACATACCTGGGACATGTCGGCACAGAGCGAGTCCCTGGTCACCCAGTCCTCGTCCCAACACACACCGCTCGTCTCACGGGCCATCTCACACATCACACCCACTACATACCTGGGACATGTCGGCACAGAGTCAGTCCCTGGTCACCCAGTCCTCGTCCCGCCACACACCGCTCGTCTCACGGGCCACCTCACCCATCACACCCACTACATACCTGGGACATGTCGGCACAGAGCGAGTCCCTGGTCACCCAGTCCTCGTCCCAACACACACCGCTCGTCTCACGGGCCATCTCACCCATCACACCCACTACATACCTGGGACATGTCGGCACAGAGTCAGTCCCTGGTCACCCAGTCCTCGTCCCAACACACACCGCTCGTCTCACGGGCCATCTCACACATCACACCCATTACATACCTGGGACATGTCGGCACAGAGCGAGTCCCTGGTCACCCAGTCCTCGTCCCAACACACACCGCTCGTCTCACGGGCCATCTCACACATCACACCCATTACATACCTGGGACATGTCGGCACAGCGCCAGTCCCTGGTCACCCAGTCCTCGTCCCAACACACACCGCTCGTCTCACGGGCCATCTCACCCATCACACCCATTACATACTTGGGACATGTCGGCACAGAGCCAGTCCCTGGTCACCCAGTCCTCGTCCCAACACACACCGCTCGTCTCACGGGCCATCTCACCCATCACACCCACTACATACCTGGGACATGTCGGCACAGAGCCAGTCCCTGGTCACCCAGTCCTCGTCCCGCCACACACCGCTCGTCTCACGGGCCATCTCACCCATCACACCCATTACATACTTGGGACATGTCGGCACAGAGCCAGTCCCTGGTCACCCAGTCCTCGTCCCAACACACACCGCTCGTCTCACGGGCCATCTCACCCATCACACCCACTACATACCTGGGACATGTCGGCACAGAGCCAGTCCCTGGTCACCCAGTCCTCGTCCCGCCACACACCGCTCGTCTCACGGGCCATCTCACCCATCACACCCATTACATACTTGGGACATGTCGGCACAGAGCCAGTCCCTGGTCACCCAGTCCTCGTCCCGCCACACACCGCTCGTCTCAGGGACCATCTCACCCATCACACCCACTACATACTTGGGACATGTCGGCACAGCGCCAGTCCCTGGTCACCCAGTCCTCGTCCCGCCACACACCGCTCGTCTCACGGGCCATCTCACCCATCACACCCATTACATACTTGGGACATGTCGGCACAGAGCCAGTCCCTGGTCACCCAGTCCTCGTCCCGCCACACACCGCTCGCCTCCCGAGCTATCTGTCCAAGGCGTCGGATTAGGGGGGCGCATTCCTTGGCGTCGTGGGCCATCAGAACCTGTTAATAAATGCAAAAGCATCGTATGTAGTTCGCTAGTATTTAATTTCCAACCTCAATCGCATCACAATTATTTCTTACTTATTTAAGACTGAATTATTTAAGAGTGAATTGTGAAGAAATTGATAATGCAAATGGATACATTTTTTCAATCCAGCCTACAACAAAATGACTAACTGGTTCAATTAAGTAGGACGTATCAATCTCTCAGGTCAAATGACGACAATGGAAAAGGTCAAGGTGGTTGAGGATCCATGTTTTCGGGAGTAACCCCCTACTTTTTGCGAAGCAACGGATGGGAACGTTCATAACATGAATACTTGCACAGCTGGTGTTCGAACCACGCACCGGCGCCAGGCTTGGGCTGGCCAAATAGAGCCCATTTGACAACATCCGAACCCACTACCTGCTAGGGGTGACGGCCTACAAAGTGGTGAAACATCAAACCTTGACTGTGTATGGTTGCATCAACTTCTTGATCCCTATCAGCGTTCCATGCAGCTTTGCAATATTTAAAACGACATTTCCAGCGAAGGGATATCTGAAATATAAATAACAAGTACTTACCATTTACGCATAAAAAAATTGGCCATATACACGTGTGTGCGTGCACAAAACAAAACGCATCAATGCGTATTCGAAGCAATGACACTTTTAAGTACATTAGATAAAATAAAGCCTCGTGCGCAAGGCGAAGCGGGTACTTATCTTACTAGGACATGCACATAGTTCTTATATACCGTAGTCAACTACACAAAGTATCTCACGGCGTTTGGTCGCCAGACGTCCCGGTGGCCATCAGAATGACGGAGCACGTCTCGTACTTGAGGCCGAGGGCGGTGAGCGTGGCAACGAGTGGCGCCACCTGGTGAGTCTCTGTGAACTCAGAGAGGTTCTGCAGTACGATACAACACCGCTCATCCAAGACGATGTCCGCGAAACAATGCTGGGGTCCCAGTTTTAGCAAGGCATAGTCTCTCTCTAGTATGGAGATGTTGTATCTGTAAGGCGAGCAACCGGTACGTATAATCACTGGTATTATGATGTATGCTAAGGTGTTTGTTTAATGGTTTAATTCCGTTCCGGGGCGCCATAATTAAGGTCCAGCGGTCCACACTATATCTGACTCATTAGGCCTATGACCGAGCTTCTTATATTCTGTGGCAGGGCGCTGAGAGCAACGCTTGCGTTGTATACTATATCACTGGCGGGTACTGCATGAAGTTGCCAGTACATAATGGCTTATGCGTCGTAATTCTACGTACATCTCATACTTTTAACTGGGTAAAAATGGGTACACACCATGGCACCCCATACATTAAAACAAACCCATTGTCATCGAGGCACCTGATGAGTGTTATTGTGAATAAATGTAATTAACCTATACAGACAATAGATATGAGTGTTGTGAATGAAAATAGAGACCTATTTAGTTTATATATTTTATGACCGCGCGTACTAAATGCACATACTGTATTTTATCATTATTTTTATTGTGGTGTAACTAATCCGTCTAACAAAAATAGGGCTTTGTTTTCTGCAGGTGGACCTGTTTTCTTCTTTGTTAATAAACCTATCGATCAACCAGATCGGTGTTAATGTTGTTATGCCGTCAAGCTAGATTGTCCGAACTCACCGAGGGAACCCATACACGGTAACATACATGTACATGTTGTAAACCAGGCGAATGATCAGCGTTTCCATATGTACCTGGATTCCAACAGTTGAAGGAGCTCAGTGTGGCTGGTTAGTCTTGCCGAACCGATGAACACGAACTGTTCATGTACGCCGCCAACATCACCGGGGAGAATGTCTTTGGAACCATCACCAAAAAAAGACAAAAATGGGTAGGCCTATTTTAACGTGCTTATGTGGCATAACATGTATTATGATAATTACTACTTTGAGACATGCCGGTATGCAACACTACTTCTTGATTGCATGGACTGTATACAGGCCGTTTCCATATTAATTACAGAAAGAATGACACACGTATAAGCTCTAAGCTGTCCAGCTACAACAATTTTCAAACTGAATTTTCAGGAAATCATGCGCACGTGCTATACACACCTCCCGGCAGAGGGCGTTCCGTTTGCGCTATAGTCCCTCACGTCAAATATAGCCATACCAATTAGCCTTTTAATGTATTCGCAGTTCGGCATCAAGTGCACCACTGTTTAAAATTTACTGTGCCACAAGCTGGTACCGTTCCCGTCAAAGGCGCGAAGCGTTTTGAATTTTGACAACATGTTATTTCTAAAAAAAATTAGCTTAACTCTTCAATTGCGACAAAGGAATGTCTATTATTTTCCAAATCTTGAAATGTTCAAAGTACCGGCGCCGGATCCGTCCTCGGTCTGTGGTGTACCGCGCTCACACATGTCCAAGCCGATGTATGGGATGCTGCGCCTTTCACACAGACGTCTCCATGGCGACTGATCACTGTACTCGTATTCAATGACCAGCTTAAATTGTTCCCATGGAAAATCGTTTCCTAGCTCTGCGGCGCAGCACAGCAAACAATTTTGCTTCTGCAAGCTGTGAAATTGATAGGAGATGTAGATTACTTTTAAACCTGCTCATGCAGCATTTTTGTATGTAATTACTTTGTCAGGTCGTGTTAACATTAACTCTTTACAGACCTATGCGTGATCATGTTAACGGGAATCAAATAAGTGAGATGTCCAAATGTGGATGACGTAATTCACGAAAAAAGACAACATTTTCTCTTTGTTTCTTATATTGTATTTTATATATTTATAATTATGAAATAAGTATCATTTACACTTAAAAGATAGTAATTTAAGTAGCTTCAAGCAGCCATAATATGTCATAACCACTTCTCATAGTCACAGTGCTATTATCATATGGAACAAAACAAAAGTTTTCTTTTTTACTGCTATTGGTTTACTGTACATAATAATAAATATGTTATCACGTTTTCCAATGGAGTGGATTATAGTACCTGAGAAGAACTTCTTGACCCTCCAGAGGACCGTGGCCGTACAGTGCCTGAGCTGCCACCCCAGTCATCCGGCCAAGGGCCTCTTGCGCACTGTTCATCAAGCTAGCAATCCCCCTCTTGAAGAGCACCAGCACCTTAACAAAGGACTGCGCTCAGTGAATGGCATCGTTCATTGGGGCTCTGAGGCTCTAACTTTGTACAGATATATTAATTTGATTCTTGTATTTAGGTATACAGATCTTGTATAGATATGATAGATCAAAGATCTTAAATGATTTTCTTATTCCCTGTGTCTCTGTATTGTCTTTAAAACTATGTCTAGAATGTTTTTACTGATATTTGCCATGCAATGACCATTTTTAATCACTTTTACCATTCCATACCCTTTACTCATGTCTACAATGAATATAGCCAATATGTTTACACTACTATGACCTTTATTCAGCTCCAGAACGATCAGAGCTGATATCATTTTAAACTTTAGTTTTGCAATGCTGTAACATATATATCGCGAACGAAGTCAGTTTATCTATCAAGTCCACCATGGTGCTATACGGTATGCGTGACATATCACTTTGTCATTGGATGCGGGATTGTCCTTCGTTCCTTCAGTGAGTCCTGTGAACACACGCACACACAGCGCGGATAACTTGGGGTGCAACGTCTTTAGCTCCGCTTCTTTGTAATGGACCTTGAAAAGCTGCTGTCCTATGCTGTCAAGAGCCCCTGTGAGTATAACGTTTATTCATCCAAATATGAAACAGCACCCAAAGACGACATTTTACCATTGTCAATCCAAGAAGAAAAATGCCAATTCTTGGGACTATGAAATGGATGAAACTTCAATGCATCAATGCCAATGTCAATCAATATGTAAGCAACCGAAAATTAGTTCAGTACAGAATAGCTGATTCTTAATTACGCGACTCACCTCCGAGAAGTTGTCGGTACTTGCTCTGGGTCTCGTTAAGGTGGATGATGGCCGACTTGAGGCAGCAGTGGTACAGCTGATCGGCCGCACCAACGAGGCAGTGCAAGGCCACTGCCGCCTGGTACTCCTTCGACAGCTCTGTAACACACCAATACAACGAGATAAGCCAAGGCCACTGCCGCCTGGTACTCATTCGACAGCTCTGTAACACACAAATACAACGAGATAAGCCAAGGCCACTGCCGCCTGGTACTCCTTCGACAGGTCTATAACACACAAATACAACGAGATAAGCCAAGGCCACTGCCGCCTGGTACTCATTCGACAGCTCTGTAACACACAAATACAACGAGATAAGCCAAGGCCACTGCCGCCTGGTACTCCTTCGACAGGTCTATAACACACAAATACAACGATATAACCCAAGATAAGAAGATAAGATAAAAATTACTATGACTGAAAACAGAACGGATATGAGTGAAGGTGGACACAACATCAAAGGAATCAACACGCTTGTCAACGCGTATGTCCATGCAGAACGCTTCAAATATGACAATTTGAGAAGACAGTGGACGTTACTAAAATAATATTCATTACATTATAGTAGTTTTGTGTAATCAAATGGTATGTATACCTCGCAGGTCTGCATCCTTCCTGGCCTTCTCGTGCTGTTTCAGGATGAAGCGGGTGATGTCCGGAGTGAAGGAGTCGAAGTCCTGGGCCACGGGGATGAGGCCGGCCTGCCTGAGGCGACAGAGGAAGGACTCGGCAGCCTGCCGCAGCATGCCCAGCGGCTGGCTCACGGCAGCTGTCACCGCAGGGGGGGATGACAACGGATATTGTCAATGATCGAACTCAATTGGCTGTGGCACCCTTGTGACATCATGCCCGGGATGAAAGCATTGTCTTTATACTGATATTCCCCTGTTATACCCCACGAAATGACTCCCTATAATTAGCTAGGTCGAGCATTGATCATTTGACTGTTTGGTTTACAGTTGTATTGTATATACATGTGTTTATCATATAGCCACCATAAATGTATGTATACCGCTAGATTAACCGTGAGGTGGGGATGGAGATGGTCTCTGATGGGAGAGCGGAAATGGGTACAGCCCCGCGAAACCCGCCAATGTGAAAACACTCACAAAAACATAGCAGTTCATGTGAAATGAAGAGTAAAATGATACGTATTAGATGACGTCATATTCGCTAGAACTAATTGCATCGTGGTTACCTGTGAGTGCGACCATGACAACTTCAGCCTTCGGCAAAGGCTGTAAAACCTTCGTTGATGATATTGCTGCCTGCTTATCAGTGGCACCATTTTCAAGCTCTGAATGCTTCGGCGAATCTTTACCTTTAACAAAGGCATACATTGTATGCTATACTCATCGCAGGCGGCGAAGTATCTAAAACTACAAGTTTATCATTACAATAATATTCCTCACGAAGTTACCCGTGCGCGGAGAAATATATGCATTTAGGAATTTGCATTCGGACACAGGATTACGGAAAATAATATTTTGTTGCATTCAGTGCTCAGCTAAATTAATCGTCTTCCCTTATTCGAATTTAGCTAAGGATTACTTAATTATAAGTCCATCGGGCACCTACTTTGTTTTTCCGTATTTATCTGATGAGTGGAGTCTGGTTTATCTATAGGCTGCTTGGATGTCTTGATGGGCGTGTTGGCGGAGGCTGAGCGGAGCATGAGGAAGGACCCGAGGGGGTCATGGGGCCCGGAGACAGTCGGGTCATCGCCTCCAGGCGGCAGCACCTTAGGCCTGGGAGTGCCCACGTCGGCCTCGTTGGACTGAGCCTCCGCGGTTACTGGCGTCTCGTTCTTGTCCACGCCCTTTATTTCCTCTATGGCAAATGTTAGATTGGTTCCCCAGATGAAATAATAATATACAACAGGAATAATATAAACATCATTTTCCGTTTTGATTTAAATACGATCAATCAAGTCTAAGTAAGAATAGACATGCACAGGGTTACTTATTCAAGTGAGTAATATTTATAATATGGGTATATATTGAATTGTAATTCAAATGTAATATATATATCACTTAAAGCTAAGACTAGATGCAATAGTGTCATTTTATGCATTGCCCAATGTATATTTTATTGATGCAATAAGAATTTTCAACAAGAATTTTCCCATGCATCCATGCATGGAATAAGCATTTTTAATTATACCGTAAACCTTTACTTATCACTTGGACGACCCGCTGAGGTCGGTCGCGGGTCAGGTTAGTGAGATCCATTTTACAGAATGATTCTTCTGCTGCTGACGTCAGCACCCAGGATTCAGAATCTGGATCCCTCATTTCCGGAAGGTTAATACCGGATACCGGCAAAACATCCGCCAGCGGATCCCAGGGAAGCTGTAGCTCCAGATTGCCGTCACACGGCTCTGGCCTGACCGATAGGGCTGTTATTGTGGAGGCCACCAAGCTTCCTTCCTTGGAAGGAATGTCCTTGACGCATGGTACTGTAAAGAAATGAAATTATAAATAAAAAACAATATTGTTATTATTGAACAAACAGACACGAAAAAACATGTGTACTATGGTGCATATTCCAGCACAGATACTTTTCTTTAATTCCTTTCCTCAGAAATACCATATTTACCAGGTAATCTGAGAGCTAGGGCATCATCGAAGCACTTTTCGTCTTGCCACAGTTCGTTCTCCATTTGGTGTGTTTCTTCAACGGAGAGAATTTCGCTGGAATGAAAGTAACAAGTTACAAACCACTAAGTTTTAGAAGGTGCGACAAAATCGCTGATTCCTTCGCCAACTGACAATGATGACAGATTATGACATGTGAGCATAATGGACCAAACAAGTCTTCTCTTATACAATATCTGCAAGAAAAAATTATATTTTCACTGTCTCGACGATAGACGTACGTACGTTCCAACACCCCAACCACAAGAAACCGCTTAGTGGTTTGACGTCATGGTTTTATTGCGATTATTGTTCACGTAAGATGTACCCACTCCGTTATCAAAACACTACTACTTTAACAGGCGTGGTTACAGTTAGAGGTATGTCACCCCTCGCTCGGTCTCAAAACTTAATTCGACAAGAACACAGTCTCAGCTTATTGGCAAGAGCCTACATTTGTCGAGAACAGTGAAGGCCATAAATGATGCGTTAGATTATAAATTACGAAAATAAATTCGTTCTCGAAAGGACGTTGAAAGAACCTACTTTGAGATAAGTTTGATCCAGTTATATATGGGGCGAAAGGACTATAGTGTAAACTTTGATATTGTCTTATGTTTGGCGAAGGGACTAGTTTGCCGAGAAAGCGGCCAATCTTGGTATCCATTCATGTTGTCACACATTCTCATCACAGTTTCAACATCATTTACATGTCGTCCAGCAGGTCATCAGGTAGATGCATAGGCTTCAGTTTCATCCAGGGTTGTCTGAAGTCATCCAGGCGAGGTGCGAGTTGGACAAGATCCGAGGGAGATTCAAGAAACGCCTTTCCGCCCAAAATGCCGGTTGGCTCCCCTAGAATTGTAATGTTTAATGTAAAGACATGTGCATGCTATCATTACAGTGCAACAATCAAGTTTGTGCAAGTACCGATCGCATAAACAGTATGACCCCGAACGGCTACTTCATTTTACCATGGGTACATTAGGGAATGGGCGCGTTTTGCGCGAAATGGAATAGTCCACCACGACGAAAGAGACCAGCGAGTAAATGACTAAGACCAAACGATGGGTCATCGATGCGACGACTGCGGCAAGCTGCGTCGGTCACAGATATGCTTATTCAATCATAGGTGCAAATGCCACGGACAAAATCGGAATACTTAAACCCCAACAAAAGCTGCAAAATCTATTGTCTGATGTTAAGCAGATAGACTGACGCAACCGCATACATGTATATAGCATACAGCATATCATTAAGTAATAATTATGAAAATCCTAATGTAACACTTCCCCTTTCAACATATTTTACAGTAATATCATGTTTACCTCTTCCGTTGAATTCGATAAATGGCGGCGTCTTCTGCAAATGGCAATCACTGTCGCTTATTCTTTCGAGTTTCTCCAGGCCGCCGTCCTGCAGATTGAATGCCATTAGATCACGCGATCGTAAGACCTGTTTTTGCTCTGTTGCTCCCTCGACAAGTGGTGATTCTTCCGAAATGTTTTTCTTCGCCTTGTGAGACAGGTCACCACCCTCTGACGGTAGTTCCTTGATACCCCGACGTAATGCGGCATCTGTAAGACAGCGGGTCGTCAGGGCACTAAGTTACGGTCACTAACAAGACATAATGCAAGTAATGTGACCGTTTCCAATCACTTCCATTCAAATGCATCGTTAATTGTTTATTGTAACAATAGAAAAAATTCAAACAACCTCATTACTTTAGTAGTCAGGAGATTTTTTTGTAATGTTTTCTTGTAGTGTGAGCGTCAACCGTCGCACCCAAACCCTGCTATCGAAACTCAGCATTGTCCCTTGGGAGGGGGGATTATAAAAAAAAATTGTTTAAAAGATGGCTAAACCTCCTGATTTTTTTTATTTCATATTATTTACATTGGATTAATATTGAGATATCGCGAAAAAGTGAAAAATACTCGTCGTGGGAAACACATATTTATAGTACTCGCTGGGCGGCGCCACTGAGATCCCGCGTACCTTCATATACCGTGACCGATAGAACGCTGTTCCAAACGTGGTGTGGGGCATCACGTTAGCGCCTTTCCGACACGCAAACACATAAATAGGAAGATATATCTGGACAACCGTACCATTTAGACAAAATTATATCCGTTTTTTTTATGTTTGCAACCAGGGAACCTGAATAGTTACCTTCCATCTGCCTTGGTGACTCATCCGCGAGTGTCTGGTCTTCAAGGTCATCCAAGACCTGTCGTAAGATAGCGCCACCGGGCACAACCTGGTCGCCACGTGATGTAGACTGCTGACGGGAGACCGGCAGCGTCAGCTCCTCTTCGATCAAGTTGTCTTCCATTTCATGAAGCTTATAGCAGCAGTAAGTTTCGCACCAGGGAACGTCAGCCACCATGATATCCGCGCTGTCAACTTGCTCTTCAGCCATCTTGGCGTCATCTCTGTAAAGATATGTATAGCCATCAAAATAAACAACGAGCAGCAAAATGATCTGTTAATAGAACATCTGAAGAGATCCAGAAAGAGCCACCTCAGCTCACCTCCGATGACACTGTCAGAACGGGTTGTGGTTTCTCGCTATGGTGGCCCATGTCACTTTAGAATCAAGACTCGAATCAAGGTATCTCGAAATTATGATGCATTTATGTTTTATATCTCTAAGAGTCTGTAAAACCACAATTTCAACATAAAATTGCGCGGTTTATTTATGTCGCGCGCGGACGTGCTAGCGAGCGTGCTCCGGTGACCAAATTGCTTCTCTCCGGATAGCCCACAGGATTTCAGGTTTTAAATTCAAGACAGAATATACTTATTTCACATGGGGAAGAGGTTGGTAATATAAAAAAATTACAGAATATATTGCTTTAAGGCCTGCAAAAATCTGCCATCCGATCCGAGTTTGTATAATAGGAATGTCACAAAATGTCACAAAGTATTTATTATACATGGATGTAAAAGTAAATGATGTATCATCATGTGCCTTCTACTCGCCCGAACACACAAACTCGGCACTTACCTACGAAATTGCGCAGTATCTATTTCTTGTCCGGTCGTGGCTGTAAATGGGTCATGTACCACTACCGGTTTGAGTCTTTGTAAGAGACTCTGCAGTTGAGGTCTGTTTGCCAAATAGCAGGAGAGACACGCGGGGTCGGCCATGTCCTCCAGCATCCAATCTCCTGAAAACAAGTTCAGCGTATTTTGACCTGAAGCTGAAATAAAAGAATACCCACACGAGGACGAGCGATACTCGTAGAGGGAAAATGTTCGTACATTGTATGTACATCGCATGGCCCATCACGGATACCGTAGTTCTTAGATAAAAAGCAAAAGTTATTCCTGATAACCTCTCAAAAATCGTTAAATAATTTAATTCAATGACATTGAATTAAATTATTTACCACAATCTTAAATTTACCTAAGATATAAAACTTTTCAATCAATTCATACAAGTAGGAGAAAAGTGGGTTTTTTTTATTATTAAACTGAGGTAAATCTCTTATTATGCACTTTGAAGGGACATATATTTCCAGAAGGCTGTGGTAAATAATTTAATGCAATGCCATTGAATTAAAGCAATAAAGGATTTTTGTAAAATACCAACCATCTTTGCTTTGCTCCAGATTCTCGATCTCGTACGTTTCCATGAGCGGCATAGCTTGTTCCATTTCATGATATTCCACCAGTCTCGCTAGAACATCGTCTTCCAGCGAGCACTGCGAATCTGGGTTGGAGCTGGGTACCACTTCAAAATGTTCACCGACATCTTGGGGCGTGGGTCTAACCATATTCAAGACGTCGTTTAATATTATGATAATTCCAGATTCCATATAAAACATTGTACATAATTGCTTAGCCCTGAAGAATCTTCAGTACGGTCAATCATCGCATCGGTAATGAACGTTAAAGTAATTTTTTGATTTCGTACGCCACCACTACATGCTGCCAACACTAAATGCTGCCATGCTGCGATGGCATGACCATTTCGGACGCGTTATGATGAATACCGGCCAAGAAGTTTATAATGCAGCATTGGTCAAATACCAGCATGAATGGGTACGTTATGACGATATCATGCCGCCACTTACGTTTCATATGTCTCAGGTTTTTGCTGTGCTTCCCGCGAAAATACTTTTAGCTCTTTAATTGCGTCTTCAAACGAGAAGCATTGTTCTGGGTCGGCATGGGCTGTGATGAAATTAAAAAAATTTATTACAATGAGAAAACAAGAAAAAAACTTGAGTGACGTCATTTAATATTTAAGATTTAATATTAATCCGAAATGAAGCAGAGATAAGTAATGAAAGACTGATTTTCAAGACATACATTTCGAAACACGTTCATAACGTTTAGTTAAGTCACTATATATCCCCTTTCTATATTTGCAAAGATATGAGTAACGATTCATAGAATAAAAAGTTCTAAGTGATCTGAAACTCATGGAAAAGGAGTACATTTTCTTCTTTTCCATGGTGTTCTAAATGCACAGTCCTTCATTTGTCCCCGGTGTGCGTACGGCTCGATCAGCACCAAGTGTTCGGGAGCAGTCAGTAACATGCGACTCAAGAGGGCTCTCTGCTCCCGTAAAGCCTGACAATAATAATACGTAGAAAAAGATCCCATCAGGTTATACATCGTTATGAATGTGTTTTGTTGTTTTGTTTGGTCACATTTATTAATTTTAATTAATTTAATTTTAATAATTAATAATGAATAATAATGTAATGAATTAAAATGACTTTAAATTTCCTGCTGGAGGCACATGCAGTTCGCTCCCGTGATTCCGACGCCCATTAGGGCTTTCGATGACGATGGAAGTGTGGTTCACTCCTCGTTCGGTCCTGACAGACATTCGAATAAATGGACTTATATGGTGGTACCATTCTGAAGAGAAATTAACCCTCTATACCATGATAATTGTTTTTCAACTGCCTGTGAACCCTACTTTTATTCAAGTGCAGATTTCGTCAAGACGGGGAGGAGGGTACGGCCCTGGAAGGGGGGTCGTTGACAGTGATAATAGGAAGCAAAATGGTTCAGCCCACCATCTGAAGTTTTCAGAGGGACTTAACGCCTGGCCACTGTTTGTTGCATGTATTGTATTTTTGGCACTGTTCATCGGTCATCAAAGACTTAGTCTGAGCGATTAATCTGCCACAAAAAAAGTGTGCCCAAATTTGTATGAATGTTCATTGGATCAGCATAAAGATATCACTCTCAGAGAATTTGTGCCAGGGTAGTCCTTGGTGATATGTATGCTGAGGAGAGACTATAGATGATACCAAAACCCACTTACTTCTGCCAAGTAGTCAATGTATAAAAACTTCGGCATCGTTTTTTGGAATGCTCTAGTCTTTTGAATAGCTGCAAGAGAAAATAATTAGTAGACTAAAGATTTTACAAGCTGATATATGTTACATGGTTATAGGGCAGATCCTGAGGGTGGGGGGTAGGGAGGTGGAAGGACATAAAATTTTCCAACATGGTCATATTTTTTAATATGTTTCAACCTAATCAACCAATCTTGATAGGCCCTTCTTGTCCCCCCTTTTTTGAAGAAACAATCACAATGTTTTCTTATTCTTGCTCAGTGCGAGTGGAGATCAAATAATAATAGGGGCAAAGAAACTACCCTATATCTGTTGTATATACTAAGCAGCTAGGGTCTGGAAGGGGGGGTCCAATGTCAATTTTTCAAACTTCTCAGTGTTGAATGTTAATCTTTCCTGACATTCCGGGTGGCTTTTTGGCGAAGTTCAGTGTCGCTTTTTCTAAAAGGACATTATCTCCTTGGCTGTCACTTTTTCAGATCCCCAGCCAGTGTTGGAATTTAGGGGCCAATGTTAAATGTCAATTTTTCAAATAAGCTTATGCCTGTGTCGTATGTCATCATTTACCCCTTTCACACTCCTATAAGCAGATAAGTCATGATAAAAAGTGACCCCACACCCTCCATCCCCTCTGCTTGTACTACATGTGCCACAGGGTGTTTCTTAATTGTGCCCTTCACTGGGTTCAGTTCATCATGTGAAGACCTACAGTGGTCAGTGGCAGTGTGGAAAATAAGACCATGAACTGGCACTGTCACTAGACTTAAATATTGTGCTTAGCATTGCCAGCGCACTGGCATTGGGTCATAACTGGCCACTGCCACCAACGCGGGGCAACGGCAATTAGGCTAACCGCCTAACGTAACGCCTACTAACGGCTTGCCTCTGGCTCTGCCTCGGCTCTGGCTCTGACTGCCACTGACACTGTCTGCTGGCACTGTCTGATTACTTGCGTGACGGTCTACGTATCCCTCATGTACTAATCATCAACCATAAAGCCTCGGAAACACATCACAACACATCATTTTACAAAAAAATTGTCGAGGAGTATGCCGGGGACTGTTAGCAGGTGTTTAGGCCAGGGTGTTGACCAGTGACAGTGTTGACTGTCTGCAGAGCGTTCCAACCACCAACCCGCAAACATGATGGATTTAATCAAATAGCGAACTCCATGGACAGATTGATTTGTGGTAGATATCAGCAGATTGTGAGTTTATTTGTTAACCACGCCACGGCTATGGCGTAATGATACATATATTGGGTAAGCTTTATTTTATTGTAACGAAGAAATTGCAAGGTTGGTAGAAAATTAAACGAGGCAGGACATTTTATTGGTGGTTTGTTTACGAGTATACTGTGGCGCCATGAACATGTGTGAGATAGGCATGGCGGTTGGTAAAATTAGGCCTGTCAAACTGCTGTGTAGGTCTAACATCTAACTTTGAGGAAGTGGATTTGGGATATGGTCTTTTCAATTCAATTGTAAATGAATAATTACATATAACCAGTAAGGTGTCCGAGGAAGCTCTCCCAGAACCACCTGTTGTCCGCTTCTATGTCCAGACAACAGCACAATGTGAAGCTGATAACCACCCCCACTTTGTGCCGTCATCGGTCACAGACCGCGCTCCAACCGCTTAAAGATATGTGATGCAATTAATATCACACACAGCCCCCCCCCCCCCCCACTCCCCCCTCAACGTATGATGCTGGCCATTATACACCGGATATTTCGCTCCACTATAGTAGCCTATACGTACTTCACATGGTACCAGCGCATGAGGCTTGTTTACCGCGGAAACTATTACTATCAATTTGATATATACCTACTACTCTTGAAAGAATATCCCCGATGTTGTCCACATAACAGGGGCGGTCTAAGAACTTGAAAAAGGGAGGTTTCGATCGGGGGTTTGGGGAACAGTTTCCACCAATTTTGTTACGACCAACAACGGCATTTTTCCTCAATATATGGTCTTTGGCTAAAATTTCGACTTTAACGTTTTATTAACATCTGCATAGATGTCTAATTCATAATCGTATCTATCCCTTTTGTTAGATAACCTGTTTTGTCTATTAAATCGAACCCGACGCTATTAATTGATGGGGGAAAAAGGAAGCATACAAGTATATGTATAAGCAAACCCGGGTGTGGACCGTGATATCGGTCAGCAATTTATTGATGGATAGTATTTAAATAAATAGTGTGTTCTAGCTTTACATTTACGCTAAAATGAACATTAAGGACGATATTGGCCTATGATTAACGTTCAGGGGGGGATCTATAGGAATTTGCCAGGGGGGGGGGTTGCTCTCTGAAACTTCCGACCGAGGGGTGTGCGCTCTGAAAAACTTGCGACCGGGGCGGGGGGGGGGGGGGGGAGGCAGGGCGTGCTCGGAGAAGCCGACTTTAACAGTGTATGTTCAGGTTCCCAAGGGGGCTGTTGCTCTCTGAAAACTTGTGCGACCGGGGGGAGGGGGGGGGCTTAGAGAACTCGACTTTAACAGTGTCTGTTCAGGTTCCCAAGGGGGGGGGGTTGCTCTCTAAAGATTTAGGACTTTAAAATGTATGTTAACATGTATGTTGTATGTTCTGGCTCCGAAGGGGGGGGGGGGTGCAACCCCCCTAATCCCCCCCCCCCCCCTAGATCCGCCACTGGCGTCAAGTTTATGAATATTTGTCGTGCATGTGAGCACGGTGGATACTTCGGGTGGGGGGGGGGGGGAATTAATTCAGGTACTTTATGAGGAATCCGAGCCTGGACACATAATCTAGGGCATATTTCAACCGTTCATCCTTCCTCGTCCCGCCGGAGATTCTTTTGATCAGAATTTATTCGTTCCTAGTCAATTATGTAAAGCCCCTGTATTATAGCAACTCCTCGGATCTTAAAAAAAGCTACATCATTGAATAAATCCGCCACAAAATAGTAACGGTGACACTGTGCCTGGGCGTAGCCTTACTGTGTCGATTGTAAATGTGCAAAGTCGACGCCACTTTGGCTGTTTAATGTTCTCCGGGGATATTGCGATCGGTTAAATCTAAGTGCGTTTGTGTGTTTGGAGTTGCGCTGCCACGTCAGGCTGTCAAGGAAAAGGATCGCACGATATTTACTGTTTCTTTTATTTCTAGTAAACAGAAAACTTCATATTACTGTTAATCTCATTGTGTGTTGTATGAGCCATTCTTATACAGCGCAAGGATCCATTTAGAAGTGATTGGCGCACCGGAAACGGACACTGATTGAGTGTTGATATTGACAATGTGGTCCTGAAACAGTGAAAGTTGAAGAATGAACGGCTGATTTGCACTGATTTAAGAACCAAGTTAACACAATTAATTAACGTGTAGTGTCTTCTTGCTTTACACATCCAGTAAAATGGCTAGTCCCAGAACAAGACGTGTATTAAAAGACTTGAAATCATCAGAAGACAATGTAAGTTTATATATTGAGAATCAGTGTCAATTGTCATGTTGCAAGATAAAGATCTTATGATAATATCTAATAATAAGCTTATATTTACTTTGTAGATGTTCAGTAGATATAGTATCAAATGTTATTAATATAATTAATATTTATATATATTATTATATCTATCACAAAATTTATTAAGAGAAAGGATAATAAGATTTCATATCTTTAGCAATGCTGCAATGAATATGTGACTGGTTACTGTTTGTAAAAGGCTATGTTGCCAGCTCTTGCCACTGATTGGCTGTTGTTTATGATATCATTATATTGGCAGGCATGGACAGTTCAGCGTTATTTTATTGACCAGTTTCAGTGCTGGGTTATTGTATTGAGATATATCTAGCCTAATAAGATGTTTAGAGATCTTACCGACATATGTCATTGCCAGAGCACTGAGACACAAATGTATAAGTCACATGTTTAATAATACTTTTATTATGTACTTCACTCATGAGCCAGTAATTACAAAAATTAAAAATTACGCTGATGATTACATAAAACCCTTTGATGATTACATGAGGCATACAGCTTGGCGGGCAGTAACGGATCACAGGCAGTAGCGGAACACTACACGTTTACCAATGAATCGTTTCTATTAAAAGCTACTAAATGTAATAAATTAGGACTCATTTCAAAGATAATTAACCACTGACTTAAAATAAGTCCAAAAACGCGAGGTTCTACCAATGTTTACATTCGTTTTTACCTCAAATGCACTTCCGGTAGCGAGCTCTTTGCGCTGCGCGTACTCGCGCGAAACAGCAACTTTTATTTCAACAGGCTACTCCTGTTAAAGTGAATACATCTGTGCATAACTGAGGTAATTTTTAGATAACTGTAAATATCTTGAACCTTCAAGAAAATAATCAGATCCCTCCGTGAAGCAAAATTGCTGTTGTCATCCAAATTGCATTTGCCGCTTTCTCGGCAGTAGCAGATCGGTGACGCTCGTCCTTGCCGCCAAGCTGTAACGCCAAGTTTTACCGCCAGGTGGCATGGCATCAATCATTGGCCCAATATCAGTAGCTGTACTCCGAAAATATCAAAATAAGCTGTGAATTATTATATCACACTACAAAATATGTGCAATATTAAATCGTCGACGACCTACTTTTAGATTTTTGAGACAGTCCTTGCATTGAGATACCTGCTTCACTGTCAAAACAGGCCGCTAGATGGCGTGATCCGCTACTGCCTAAAATGATCCGTTACTGCCTACTACAGTACCCTGCTACATGGACCATTTTTAGACAGATCGTTGCCGGAGAATTAGCAAGTTCATTACACATGAACAGAGCCTTCATTTCTGAAAAGAATGAACCTAAGATGATGCACCCGCTTCTTAGAAAACCTTCTCAATCAAGCCTTACACAAAAGTGATCCGCTACTGCCTGACAAGCTGTATTTATATATGAAATCTATCTATACACAGATGCAAGGATATGTAGAAAATTATATCTGTCAGTCGATTACCTGAACCTGCTTAGGTACTGGTTACTGCAAAGTATCTACTGCATATATTATTTATTTATTCAGTTTATAAGTCTTACTAAATTATTTATCATTATTAAATATATAGGTATTATCCATTGTTTCTGTAAATGATTTAGATTCAGGTAATATAAATTGTAAGTTATGTATGTTTAGATATCATATTTATATCTTACATATTTGACTTATTTCAGATTTGCTTTGAATGTCGAGCACATAATCCTCAATGGGTTAGTGTTACATATGGAATATGGATCTGTCTGGAGTGTTCAGGAAAGCATAGAGGGCTTGGTGTGCATCTCAGGTAATGTATTCTTAAAAACAAAGAAAAATGTGAAACATATTAAAATATTTTAAATGTTTAAACAGAAAGGTTGTATATTGGAAAGGTATCAAAATATTTAGAGCCTTTAAATATATGTTAATGTCATACTATACAACGGTCCTAGTGACAGTGAAGTTCATTATGACTCCCTCCATTACACAGGATTTTTACCATACATGGAACCTTTCTACATGTTAAAGCCCATTTATTATGTGACCACCTCACTGACATGACTTACAGCCAACATTTAACCCCATTTGTATGACTGGTATAAAGTCCAATCCCATTGTTAGGAAGTCAATTCCCACCAGATGGGCTTTGAGCAAGCAATGCCTTGTGTAATGTGACTGGGTGTAATAGTGTGTGTCATTATTATTCATGCCTTCTGTGCCAAACTGATATAAGTAGGTAGGCCTGTTTAAGTAATTGAATCGGTAAACAATGCCTGACACCTGGTTATCAGCATTGCAGCATAGTTTGATTGTTAAAACACAGATTCAGATGATCCTTCAAATACTGATGATATCATGAATAAGTGTGGGAAAGGAGCCTGACTTGTTGATATTTGACTGGCTAAGTTTGTGTAATATGGTTTGATTTTAGTATGATGATGCTTGAACCTAGACAGAACCATCTCTGGGCATCCCTTTATTATGCAACCTTTTATGTTATACAGTCTTTTCAGACTAGTAGAATATAAATAGTAGTATAACTCAGGGACCACTTTCTGGATAAAAACATGGCATATGTCAAAAACCTACTTCATTCTGATACAATTAAATTTACTGGTACAGTATTTCACGTTTGTTTTCTGACACTTAAAACTAATTGTTTTTCTGGCTGTCCGAATATTTACAGTCCATAAAACTCCCGCATCCACTGTCCGAAAACATACATACATAACAAAATATCGATCAAGAATTTCTACATTGCGAGTCGACTGATGCCGATTATATCACTTAACACCCAGGTGTTGCTGCTTCACACCTTAACAGCGGATAAGGTGATCAAGAGTATAATATGGTTTTGAAGATACTCGGAGTGCAATCTGCTAGCGTCATCTCTCATCTGTTACAGGAGATAAAATATACTCGATAACTTTAATGTAAATGAAGATATGGCTTTAGGCAAACAGTGGTTATGAATTGCAATCAGTGACAATGAACTGCAATCATTGTGCCAAATATAACGGTAACTTCTGAGAGATAAAACACAGTTACAAGAACAAAGGGGGATTAATTTCCATCCGAGAGGTGCCATATATATAGCTGCGCATTCGATCCTGTGACAGTTGTTCGGAAAACGATATAGAGCATGGATCAATTCTTGAGAAACTTTGATTCTGCAGCCGACGCGCTGCAGTCTTCGGTAAAATAAATTAATCAAATAGTTTCACGCATTCCGTGATTTAAGGCTTGTTTACTTTCGCGATTTATAAACAACTCCTCCGCCGACTGACTCGTCCGCCGGGCAGCACAATGGAGACCAAAGCCCAGCTCATTACTTAGCAACCAAGGTGTTGCTCTTTCACACCTGATACACGGCACAAATAACCCCCTAGACAGGGACTTGCCCCTCTCGCCGAAAGCCTGCAATCACAAGCAGTGAAGTGCAATCATGGGGGCCGGCACTACGCAATAACAAAGGAGCCCAGACGCATTGTTAATTTAGGTCCGATAGTGTCCGAAAATATACATACACTTGAAAAATTATCTGCGTTGGGTGTCCGACAACTTACAGTACATTAAATTTATCCTATTTCTGCCTTTGAGGGGGTGTCCGAAAACATACAGTGTCCGAAAACATACGTGAAATACGGTACTTCATGTCAATCTTTCTTTTGTGTGCAGTGTAAGAAATATATATTTTGTTGTAATTTTAGTTTTGTAAGATCCATCACCATGGATAAGTGGAAAGATGCTGAGCTTGAAAAGATGAAAGCTGGTGGAAACCGCAAGGCCCGAGAGTTTTTTGAAACTCAGGGTGATTATGAGGATTCAATGAGTATACAACAGAAGTACAATACAAAGACAGCTGCACTTTATAGGGATAAGGTTTGTAGTCTAATCTGTCAGTATAGCATGTCAAACGTTCTGTATGAAATGTACCTGAAGAAGAAGATATGGATTCATGTGGCATTAATGTACAGTCCGCCATGATCTATTGCAAACACTAATCTAGCTGCCAGGGATTACATTCCCTTCTAGAATTAGATTACCGATTGTAATCCACTTGCATGCCTTTGAAACTGATCCATTCACTATATCTACCGGTACTACCATATTGTTTTTTTTCAACTTTAATTGTTCAATGACATATCCTTATTTTGTAGATAGCCACAGAAGCCCAAGGTAAAGATTGGTCAATAGCCACTTCTCCTGCCAGAAACTATGTGGCCAGCACAGTTCAGTCCCGCCTTGCCAGTTCAAATAGTGTACCCAACTTCGACACATCTTTGGGCAGTTCTGACCACAGAGCCCACAGCTACACCAGTAATTCAGTTAGCATGGAACAACATGCAAACGGCGGGTAAGAAAATTTTATCAAATTTCAGTTTTTGTTCAGACCAATGGACTTCCCTTATATATGTGCCACAAAATCCAAGAAGGAACTTAATTATCCCCGCAACTCTTCCGAGCTGTGTATAAATTTTGAGTTGGACTTGTGTTTGTGGTTCAAGCAGTATTTCTTGAAGTTTGCTGGTATTCATCCATTAATGTTTATTAATTTGCCCTGTTTACTATTTGTGAGAAATCCCCAGCTTTCTCGGTGCATAGGAAGAAGTTAACCTAAGTAGTAGAGTTACCTTTGTTTGTCGTTTAATATTTGCAGAGGTTTCGGCGGTGACAGTTACTAGGTAGTAGAGTTACCGTTGTCGTTTAATATTTGCAGAAGTTTCGGCAGTGACAGTTACTAGGTAGTAGAGTTACCTTTGTTTGTTGTTTAATCTTTGCAGGGGTTTCGGCGGTGACAGTTACCAGGATGGTAGCTACCAGAGTGGCCCAGGCATGACTCCTGGCGGGGGCTCTTCGGGCAAATATTGGGGATTTGGAAACACTGTAGAAAAACCGAAGCAAGATGCAGATTATTGGTCCAGTTTGTCATCAGTAAGTAAAAATTATTGTTTAAAATGACAGACGGCACAAAAGCAAATCGCAATTTATGAACACATAACTATTGTGTTTACGTAAAGTTCACAAAGTTATCTTAGGTTAACAGTTATGGACCCTGCCATCAGATCTGACCACGTACCAATATCTAAGTAGCCTTTTGTTTCATCATTATTTTGATCTCTTTGTTGTAGGGCTGGTCATCATTTGCTCAAGGTGCCACCAAGTTTGCGTCTCAAGCTTCTGAAAAGGTAATACCGGTAGTAACAGATGACTACAGTTGTCTTTCGATGTTATGTTAGTGTTTATCCGTTATTCCTATGAGATTTCTTTTTGTTCTTTGAATTATAAATTTAGAAGTTCTGTGGCTTACGGTATATGAAATAAAAATGAAACAAGGGGAGTTTCCCTTTAACTTAAAATTTACTCTTTGTTTACTTAATTTTAATGCAGACTATAAAGTTATCAACAGAACCATATATGTTCTTGAGGGTTATGTATCTAATAAATAATTGATATGATTTATAGGCATCTAAACTGGCTGTAACAGCTTCCCAGAAAACAAAGGAGTTGGGTCAGACTATCAACGACAAGGTTTGTTATTGCACAAAATCAGTTTTGTTATTGTACTTAATGTGTGATCTGTTTATCTGAATACTTCGTAACATATTTAATGATTTGCAAGCACTTTATTTTTGCTGTATAGACACCATTTTACACATGTCATTTTTTTTCACATTGGTGTCATCTTGCATGTACCACACTGCTTTGAGTTTGCCTACAATTAGGCACAGCAAATATATTTTCTCTATTACCGTTACCTACTGTTTTACATAGATGTAATAGTATTTTGTTTTATCGTTATTATTTGTTCTGTGTCGTGAAACGTGTTACTGTTTAAACGAATTTAGGTAAAAGAAGGCAAGATAGTAGACAACATGTCAACTGGCCTTTCAAATATTACAACTAAGGTAAGGATTGTCGTTGAGATCCATTTCTACTTTATTTTCGTATGTATATGTGTGGTGGGATATGAGGCTTTGTGTAATCTTATTTCTATGAATAAAACAAGGTTGGGTAATGGTCTATGGTAGCATTAAGCCTTTGTCTGCCGAGAGCGATTAAGCAATTGTGGTGATGGTTTTGCAGCGAAACTACTTTTACACTTTATCTCTTAAAAAGTAGTCCTTCCTGTTAACCAACTCACCTCACGAAAAAAATTGCAGTGGCAATTCGTATCTATGCACTGATCTCCAGACCAACAGGTCATGGGTTCCTTAACTTGGTAACTACAGCAGAAGGATGTTTTATTCAACCCCGGTTCAAGGCTTCAAGGTTTCGTGGCCAAAATTGAGGCTTCACAATGTTTGGCCTAAAACTCAACCTGTCACTTCTCATTAGCTATGAAGGACATGGGAATGATTTTTGATTTGTTTACGCCTCGGTCTTTCAAGAGCGGTTTCATTTTTTTCATCGGGATCTGCATCAGTGTCTAATAGTATCACTATAGTAAACACTATTACATGATCGCCATTCTGTGCAAACCCAGCGCAAGATGACTTTCCTAGAGAGGGATACTTCAGTTTACTGGGCTTCATGGTTTACCCGTTTACTGTGGTTTCATAAATAACGTGATGAAAAAGTATACGGTTAGGCACTGTCAGTGCTTCAAGCAATGTTGAGCAGTAATATCTAGCTGGGGTGCACGCTTTTTCAAAGTAGCGCAATGGTGCGCCACTTCCATATGTCTACAAAGCCCACCCCGCCGTTGATAAATACAATGAAGAAACTAATTTTAGCGAGAAGATCTTATAAAGATTTAAGAACTAAATTCGGGATGTGCCACCCTTACACTAATAAGGGAACTATTCGCTGCAAACTTACACTTGTTTACGCTGCAAACAGAGTACTAATGGCTATACATATTGCGCAACGTGGTGCCTCATATTTTTATTTTTATTATTATTATTATTATTATTATTATTATTAAGCACCACTGCCAGTATTATTGTTGGTTATCATTATCATTATATCAAAACACAAAAGTTGTCCCATATGGCATGTATTATCATCTTCAACAAGTGTTCCCGAGTGTCAGTCATACCTCTGTAGGTTGTTTGCATGTACTAGAGTTTGTCAGTGATTGTTTGCATGTTCAGTGTTAGTTTGATAAATCCCTGAGTTTTTTTAATTTGGTCTAACTTGTCCACATTACGAAGACTTGCTATGTCTGACTTTGGGTCTGATAACATACCCTCTGTCAAACAGGTTAAGGATGGTACTGTTTGGCATGAAATGTCTTCAGGAATCAGTAATGCTGCTGTACAGGTAGGTTTCCCATTACATGTACTCTTTAATGTGGTGTTACCCTTGTGTGAAATCCTCTTATTCTAATGTTAAAGTTGTTTTGCATATTGACAAAAACTCATAGTGTTATTTAAGGCAGTGGTACATAAGGCAGGAGGCTCTAATTGTTGTTTTTGTCCCTTAATTAAATATTTAGTTTTCCAACTAAACATATGTTTCATCCAGTGATTCACATAGGGAAACATTCGTGAAAATAGTGTTCATAATGTGGTAACATTTTTACAATGACATTTATATATAAGTAAATAATTAATCTGGAGGTAACCTCTCTCTTTTGATTCATTGGAAATACTTCTCTCATATTTGAGTGACAGAATGAAATGGAAACTGCTTTTTAGTCCTGATTGAATTGAACTCGTCTTCTATTGAGACAATGAAAAGTATGTTTGATCTTACACCTTGCAATCAACCGCAAAGGCTGTAGATGCTACACGCTTTTGTGTTTATCATTTTCTGCAGTAAAAGATCAGAAACGTCTTATTTTAAGTACTTTCACGCGTCCAAATGGTGGCGTTTCCAATGTCAGAACGACCGTGAACAGTATGTGGAAGCCTGCCACTTTCACTTTTCGGACGGGATATTACATTTATTGTGCTAACGGCGGCTTGACATCATGACATCGGTTTATATATAAACATTTTGTTTTAATAAGCGCTTTAGTACCAAACCTCAATCTAACACTGAATTGTTCTCTAGTTTTTCGTCTAACGAAGATATAGCATGATGTGTTTCTGCTATAGAATCGTACGCACGTTTTTCCTTTTAATACTCTAGGGTGTATGTTTATGTGCTTATGGAAATATATTGTTTCGTAACTGCACGCATCCTGATTAGCATGCACTTGTCCTGGTGGTAATAACCTCACTTCGTTTTCGTTATCTATGGTTTATTCTTCTACCAGATGCAAGCAGCCAGTGTAAAAGGATGGAAGGATCTTTCGACCGCCTTCGTTGATGACAACAAAGAAGGCAAAGAGGGTCAATCACTCCTGAATGCAGGTGGCTCAAAGTGAGTGAAGACATTATGTTTACTGAGTCTAAACTATGATTCCGGAAGGGTTCTGGTCTTCACTTAATCCTCAAGTCCACACAAGTGACGTAGCACACCAACATTTCATTTTTTATACTATGGAGTGGCTGGAATTTATTATGAAGTAGATTTGTTTTCCAAGTGCTCTGCGGAGTCTGAAGTACCGGTTGCCCCCCGGGGGTATGGCTACACTTGAGCACTGATCATCCTTCCCATTGACAAAGATGATATGACCTCCAAAGGTTAAACTGTTAAACCAACGAACTAACCAACCGACCAGCACGAGGTTAAACTGCGAATGACTTAAAACTCTTAGGTTTATGACCCTCCTTTCACCCAAATATACTCTGTTGCTACATTGCTACGTTGCTGCCTTACCAGGTCGTATTCCGGGGGCTACCAGCAGCTGGGCGGCGAATCTTTCGAAGACGACTGGTCCGGGTGGGGCGAGCAGGACTCCCCCAACAAACCGCCCTCCCCGGAGAACCCAAAGAAGGACCAATGGGAGACCGAGGCCTGGAACGTGGAGGACTGGGGCAGCGGCGCCATGGCTGGTTCCAAGGCCTCCAAGAAGACGCAGCCGTCGAGCGCCAAGGTCAAGGCCGCGGCCGGCGGCGGAAGCTCCTCCAGCTTGAAGCAGAAGAAGGACAAGCGTAACCAGGAGGCGGCCACCGGTAACCTGATCGACCTGGACAGCGACCAGAAGGCGCTGGCTAACGGCGCCGGCGAGGGGGGAACGGGGGCCGAGGAGGAAGGAGATGGGTGGGATAACGAGGCGTGGGCGGCCGAGGACGAGGACGACGCCTGGGAGTCGCTAGAGGTCGCTCCAAAGGCGGCCCGAAGTAGCGCCACGAAGGCCAAAGCCGGCCATGGAGACTGACCCCCCGCGGAGGTTCTAAAACAATAGGCAAAACTTTAAGTTAATCCGCTAAGGCAACATAAGTTATATATATATATACATATTATGTATTGCCCGATGCACTATCATTGCAGTTTATTGGCATTAAGAACATTGTTCGTCATGTAATAACAACTATTGTCGCCTCGCCTCTCTGGGTTGACGGGCAGTCCATAGTCTCATGCGAGTCGCCTGGTGGCGTTACTGGAGGGCCTGTAGATGTATGTCGCGACTCGGCGCGTTTCCACTGTACGTTGTCCACGTGTCGAGAGCTGATGTGATATGTAAAATTGCTACGAAACCGGTTTTGAACAGCCGGTGTGCGATACCGCTGTCTAGTCAAACGTCGCCACTCACAAGTTCCATGTGATCCTGCGTGTTCGATGTGTGCGTAATTAATTGCTGGAAAAAAATCCTCAAAATCTCGGACCTTACTTTCTCCTCTGCCTTGCCATCCGGCTATATCGTAATGGTAAATGAAATCAAAATTACAGTTTTTGACATGCACGTCAGTGTGGCGCCGTTGACCCCGAATTGCTTACGACGATGAAGCTATGAGGCAGTACTTGATGGCCCTTGAATTATTTTCCGAAAAGTGTTGGGCAATTCTCGTATGATAAGTAGTTAGTTTCACGCTGGCGTTTCCAAGTATTATCTCCATCACTCAGTTTGTCCATTTCATTTAGGCGCCTCACATGTTGACCTGTAGCTAATCATTGCCGCTATTATGTATAATTCGCACCGAATGCTGAACGGATTAATAGGCGTATGTAGTAATACGTAGTTGTTGTCTTGCATAGACAAGTACATGTACCACTGCATTTCCAGCCTGATCGACAGTAAAAGGCTAATCCGTATCCTATGAAATGTTCCCCGCTTGTCATCATGCTATAAAGGAAAACATATTGTACCTGGGGATATCGTTTTAAGGTCTGTAACGTATGTAATTATATTATGGTTAAACATTTATTCATTACATTTTTCATTGGGGCTGGAGGTACAGTTTCTATAATATTCCTGTTGTCAAAGGGTCCAGACATATATATATATATAGGTTACTCTAAACATGTGAGTTAAGTAAACTGTATGGTGATGTCTTCTGTAGTGGTAATCTGAGTAACCGATTTACGATAGTCTCTTCCAGCAACGACTGATTACTTAGTAATCGCGTTAACGAAAACGATGTTGTACATATAATCGTTTTCACGCTCAATCGTTTGCCACCAGTACTGCTGTTCGTTTTGGTTGAAACGCTGATCCATATTCCATGTTAATGCCCACGGGATCGTTCTAGTAAATACTCGAGTAGTACGTGAGCTATGCGGAAGCCATGGTTCGCACTAACATGGAAGAACGACCCGAACACGACGCCACGTGCGTGCTTACTGCTTGCGTAGGGTAGACTCAAAACTGCTTAAATATATCTATAATTGTGTTGTCTGAGCAAACTTCGTGGGAGTTCCCATTTATCCCTGGCCTGTTATACTTTGTCAACAAAGCACTTCCCTTAAAATGTGGTGAAAAGCACTGGAATTATTTTTTTCACTTCTGATTGCAGGTGGTTCATTGATAAGTCTTACAATAAACATGGGACCCACTCCCCCCACAAAATGCCGGGATGCCAGTGTGTCTACCGGCGCTTAATCAATGCCAACTTAAATAATAGCGATGTGATGTCACAGACGAAGAGAACATGGCCTATTGTTGGAAAATACAATGTATAAGTAAATGTACATAGAGTGGTTGGCAGTATTGTGAGACCGCTCGGGCTGTAGTCTCGTTAACTCTCGTTGTGATATGGAACCGTTGACCGGTAAGAGGAAGTCGCTTTAAAAAAAGCCATGATTTTCATTGTGTGAAATGAACGTGACCGTTGTGAAGGCAACTTATGCTGTCATGAATAGCAGACGCGGATCCAGGATTTGAAGGGGGGGCGTCAACTTCTGACCAAATCAGCACGTCTGCAACACAAATTGGGGGATCCACATCTTAGAAGGCGTATTGAAAAAGAGCTTCCTCGCACAAAGAAGAACGGGGGATGGGGGTCCATACCCCTACACGCCCACCGCCCTTGGGTCCGCGCCTGAACAAGGCCTATTTTCTTGTGTATATTGACGTGTAAATTCTGCTATGTCGTTCTGTGATCTATGTGTGTCACATGGGTATAAGATTACATTCTTCACATTAAAGCTCCAGTAAATGATGTTGTCTATGGGGCCCTGCAGAAGTGCGCATTTATAAAGCACTGTTATTGGGATTGGTGTAGTTGACATAAATCTGCATATCTAGAAAGCCTGGTTGTCTTAATGAAGTACTGCTATGCGATTGCTTTCTTGTGATCTATTGAATGGCTCTGTTATAACTAACCGCCTTGGTCATCAGTAACATTGCACCACCGCACTGGGAACAGAATTCATTGCTTCGGTCACTTCAGCCAAACCATTATCTGTATGTTTTTCCTTCTGTGTGGGCGAATATTTTAATAGTAATAGGGTTTATTTAATGAAACGTTAAAAATACTTCGTTGATCCGCTTGTCAACCATTCCTGATAAGATGTTTGACCACCAAACTGTCGTCGATTCTCACACAACGACAGCCTTGCTGTGGGGGTAGTTTCGAATGTAGGGACCATGCATGGTGTATCAGCGTCCCGCTAGGTGGCTAAAATGCAAGATGTCGTGGTTAGAAGTAGAGTGGACTTAGTTTGTGTCGATGAGCTTGTTAGATCTTCATTTTCCTGTGACGGATTTCACGAACGCAGTGTAGCCTACTACGGGGCTTAGTCGGCTAAAGCTGCGAAGCCGCCTAAACCATGTACGTGAAATAGGCCACGGGTTGTTGTTCAGAGCCCCCGACGACAGAAATGGACATCGCGTACACTAGTTGTCACTAATTATATAATTTGACTTCAGTGGAAACTAGGCAAAATGTGAATAAAATACCTCAAAATACATCGTGTGTAATTGATCTCGTCTTTCTGCGATAGTTGAACCCAGTCGACTATATTGAAGCTGCTCATTCGACAATTAGACCGCCTCCCCCCCCCCCCACCAAAAAAAAATCAATCAATGATACCCTCTATTTTTATGTTGAATCTATAATTGTGTGAATCTTTGCTGAACACATAATCTGATCTGTGTTGATGTTAACTCTGTAAGAAATGTGAGGTCCTAATTGTGATGCAAACATGCCACAAGTTTCCGTATATGTGTATCCGAGAATGATTCAAGTAACAGTCCGGCCAACAAGTGTCAAAAACACGAAAAGAGAAACCTATATTGACCATCATGACCTTAAATTGTTATATAGTTTGTTTCACGTGGTAAACTGTATCATATTATTGTAATTGCGGACCAATTGTGAAGGAGTTACCAGACTTTGACAATTTTATCCAGTAACCGATGAAAGTGTTGAGCTTTAGGTTACAACACATTAGGGAGCCGGATATAAGTTTAAAATATGTGCATTCATTATTGTGTACTTCTTTACCGGAGGGCCATATGAATTATCTTCATTTGTGTGACGTTAATTTCACAATTGACCCATAATGTAATACGACACACTTTACCCGGAGTAACACAGTAAATATTTAAAGCCACGATAGTGCATATCGGTTCCTTTATTTGAGGAGTGTATATTTGCATTCCCGCAAGAAGGGCAAACAAACTATTGTTCACATTACGCACAAAACTTGGTTTTTAAAGAGTCTCGCCTAGGTCTGCATAATAATTAAGGAATGTTGGATTTGTTCCAGCAGGTGGGTGTTACTCCTATGCAACCCCCCATATAGTCTATAACGGTATTGATGTTACCTCATGCGGGCCTGGATGTATAGTTCTACCCCGAGAAAGTTACCGTATGTCCCACAATTCATGTCGCTCACCTGCTTAGGCGACAGAAACTGAATTGTTTGCCGAATAAAGACAATAATCGACGATTTGAATGAGCGATGGGTGGATGTGGGTAGTATAGAACTTAAGCTCACACGTGAAGGTTGGTGAGTGGTTAGTAGTGAAGTGGTTTACCCATATATACGTTGCGACAAGATCTCACGGTAAATGTGTGTTGGGGGGGGGGGGGGGGGTATGAAAATTGTCGTAAAAGCCAAATTGTTCTGTTCCCTTCTTGAGATTTTGTTTGGGATTAAATGGCACAGTTTGGGGAGGGCAGAACACCCGACATTGCATGGTGTCCAATTCCGACACCGAATATTTCAAAAATTCACATGGACATCGTTTTACAGCTTTTGTCAAAACCGGGGCACCGTTATGCGTAAAATGGACCCTCGACACTCCCTCCCACCCCACCTCTCTGCAACCTCTTGGCTTGCTTTGGTCTGCGGGTGAAACATCCCCTATAATAACACAGCCTGCATACATATGTCTACACGTAATACGGGTACGGCACGTCGGGCCCAACATGCCCACATGTCAGCCGCTATTATAAAGTTACATACATGCCCCAGGCCTAAACCAGTGTTACATTTTGCGACCGATCCGCACTGGGATAGCAACAAGGAGCAGGCGAGCGGAATCTGAAGCAAACATAAACGTAATAAGTAAATTGGATTGCTATTGTAAAGGTAAGTGAGATCTTCCCGGTCTGCGTTATTTCCTGCTTCATTTCAAATAGCATAAAAATTTGGAGTACGTAAGTTGGTTTAAATTTATTATTTTAATATTGCATATTAAATATATGACATAATATAGCATATTTAGTGAATATGATGTTGTTTTTTCAGCTTTTAAGGATATTTTTTCCCAATATGAGCCTGAAGATCTACTTTAGCGGGAGCATTACTGGGGGGCGGGAGGATGCCCCGCTCTATGGAAAAATTGTGGAACGCCTTGCAAAGTACGGCAACGTCCTTGACCCTCACGTGGCAGCACCAGACGTTCTGGAGAGAGGTAACGAAGATTGTAACAAATTATTGTGCCTGATATATGGTCGAATGCAGGAGCGGATCCAGGAGGATCCTGATCTGGACCCCCACCCCTAGCTCTTTTGAGGAAGAATGCCGTTTTGAAATGCACTATTTAGGCCATCTGAGGCGTGGACCCCACGCCCCGCGCCGCCCTCCCCTTGCCCCAGTCGTTCAAAAAAAGGTGCCCCCCGGTTGCCCCTCCCCCGCCCCGTCGCAAGTTTCCAGTGACGCCTTTTCAATTTCCTGGATCCGCCCCTGTAATGTCAATAACGATAGAATAGCTAGGTTCCCTAGCTGTGTGGCCTGATGAGATACGCGTAATTGATGTATACCACTATAGATACGTAAACCCATGTCGTAGGCTGTAAGCCAGAATTCCACCATTTAAGCTATTGATTTTCGTTCGCTCAGAAGCTGAGGAAAATCTCACAGACAGGGACATCTATGAGAGGGATGTCGCATGGCTGAACCAAGCAGACGGTACGTATACTTTGTCATGGGATAACGCGCCCACGTTAACTTTGAACCAGAAGGCTGCGAACATGGATCTATTGATCGATCTGGACAGGGCCAAGCGATCGAGCCCTATCCGATATTTTCCCGTGCTACAGGCATAAACTATGGCTAACCAGTATTCATGCAAACAACACGAAATCATAACAAATTTGTCATAGAATAATTACATTGAGGCACCACTGAATGGTTTATTCCCAGCCTGGCGATGCTCTTGTTTTATCTCCTATAATTAATTAATTGAATTTCACTGCTTCCCTTGTGTTTGGCATTTCGGCGGCACCCGCGATCCACGAGCAACGAAAAAGGAAAATCTATTTGCGGGCTGTTTCAAATATGTGCCATACACATATGAATATTGCTATTCGGGTGGCACAGGAGTAAATTATAACGTTACTTTACGGATAGATTTCCTAATTAAAGGTGCAAAATTTTGCGTTGCAGTGATGGTTGCCGAAGTAACCAAGCCGTCGCTGGGGGTGGGATACGAAATCGGACGGATGTCAGCGAAAGGAAAACCCATCCTGTGTCTCTTCCGACCGCAAGGAGGAAAACGTACGTATCAAAATCCTGTTTGTTTGGTGGGTCGGGATCTTCTACTGCGCGAACCTAAGTCACACAATGGGCGCAAAATCCCCAAACTGTGTCTACTCGTTCCTATTTATACCCATCGCGATGCTTGATGCTATAGACACATTTCCGTGTATACTTACCCGGTATGTATACATATACAGGGGCGGATCACTGGGAGGGGGGGGGGCAGGGGGTCAGGACCCCCCCCCCCCCTTTTCTGAGGAAGAATACCGTTTTTCAACGCACAACTTAGACCATCTAATTCGTGGACCCCGTCCCCCCCTTTTTGACGGAGAAGGCTCGAACCATTGGCGCGCCCCCCTCCCCCAGGTTGCACGATTTCAGTGCCCCTACCTTTTTAAATTCCTGGATCCGCCCCTGCATATACCCACACTATTCTTCAAACTGCACCGAATCCTATTGGTGGCAGGTGGGGGTATTTTATCTTGTGTCTTCGGAGCGATTTGGGCGCATAACGACCTTTAATTATCACATTAACACGCGTGCAGGTGACAAATTTACTTTTATAAATATGGGTGTAGATTTCCACACGGCTGCAGAGTCCGATATCCATTCACTGCCACCAATTTAGCCTTCCATTTTATGCCTATCAAGTTACGATTAACATGTTACAAAGAAAGGAAATTGACTCTAAAATCCATTATTCTTTGCTTCGGCCTTTCAGGTTTATCTCCAATGATTGAGGGTCACGGAAGTCCGGCCTTCACCGTGCGTCATTACCAGGAATCAGAGCTCGACACAGCGCTGGCATCTTTTTTCCAGTCTCTAGTCAAGGACATATAGTAACACATTGCGGTGTCGTATATTACAGTCGGAAAATATCTAGTCGGGTCTAATACCTATATATGGAATTTCGCCGGATTTATGCATGCAGATGTTATAATTGATACATAAATCCCTTTTGGAGGTATACAAGACTTGTTCGTAATTTGTGCTCTCTGCTCATGTTGGTCCTTGCTTCTTATCGATTGAGGAGAGTAAGTAATGATCTGGTAACCTAATTAAACCGGGAAGTAAAACATGGTTGCCAAAGCAGATTCTAGGTCTAATGCTCGTTACTAATGAGGAATTTACCACTTACAATTCAGCTGGAATTGAATAGTGGGTCTCGTCATCTCGATAAATATTGAAATGCTAACATTCAGAAAAGACTAGTGTAACAATGGCCAACTACATGTATATCCATGTACTTTAGCGTGAAGGCACACGATTTGACGACAATTTGTTTTTTTAAAGTTTGACGAGGCCCACAACAAAACTACACAAGGAACGGTGAAAACAAATAAAAAACAAAGATTCTTCGCTGCCGATATTTATTCAACAACCAGCTATCATTGTTTGATTATATATAAAATTTAGCTCAATGCGTACAAATATTTATATATATATATTTATACCTAATAGAGCAGAGAAGTAGAGCAGAAGGTTACATAAGACTGAAAGGACAGCATAATAATCATCTAACTACGAAAGCGGCTTTGGTATTATAGGTCTGGCACTAATATCAATGTTCAGGTATTAAAATATTTAAAGGCTACATTACCAGGTAACAAACAATACTCATGAAAAGCAATAGTTATTTTATATAGACCAATCGCTAAAACATTTAACTTAGTCGAGAGGAAGACTAAGGGAAGAAGACTCATTTTTGTCTCAAGAGCAATCACAATTTCTTTAACAGAAACAATGGACAAACAAAACAATTTAGCCGGGAATGATCGATGTACATTCAAGGAATGATCAAAATCCTGTTTACCATGGAATATTGTAGAAAAAAAGAGGAATGCAGTCAAAATGATGAAGCCTCCCGCACCCCCTCTATTGGTAATGTATTCGTGTAGAGATTGATCCACCAAAACCGTCAACAATCACCTCCAAATTTGTCACATGAAAATCAACATGTCAGAAAAACAGGATTAGTTTCCCACAGAAAGCTTACTTTCTGTCTAACTATTGATCAGTCGAGAGCCACAGATTTAAGAAAGCACAGAGTGCTATGTCATGCATAGCATTTTTGTAATACAATATTACACCAAATACTATATATGTATATACACATGCATGAATGTCTAGTTGAGATAGCGCCTACAGCACCATACGCTTCGGTACAGCTCGACTTGCGAAGACCATTATGTTGTTATGAGAGAGGGCGATTGCAAGGACAGAGGCAGTAGCAGAGTACAAGGCGAGTGTCCGACAGGAGGTCTCTTTAGTCGTCATCCTTCTCCTTCTTCCCGTGCTTCAAGATTCGTGTAAATTCGACATAGTCGAAGTCTCCTCCCTTGATGGGCGCCTCCCGGTACATCTCATCCACCTGAGGAGTCGAGCATACTACATATAAGTCTCCCATCGCGTACACAAAGACGTAGCGCGCGCGTATCTAGTTCCCTATAGCGCGGAGACAGCAATGATATGGAGCGAAATCAGTGCCGAGTTGGATTCGCCTTGGGGGGGCCACAGGTACCAACAAAGCAAGTAAAATTACAATATGCTCTGTATTTTTCGCGTGCGTAAATTTTAGTAAACAAGCGAGCGCTGGACGGCAAAGGGCCCTCAATGTCACATTTCCAAAGGGAGACTCGCTGTGTAATGCATAGCTATGCCACTGCACATGCAGAACCTATTTTGCAACGATCATACATTTATGAACATCGAAAGGATAAAACAACATTATCGATAGAACTCCATATTTTCTATTCCGAAGAACGATATATTTAAACTTTTACAAGTTATATCGTTACTCGTAATACTAGTAATACTAGTAGGTTATACGAATCTACTTCAACCGTACAACACACCCGTGTCTAAGCTAGAATTTCGGCGCCTGGTTAACGACCATACAAACGCCCTGAAAAACCGACGCCATTGGAAATGGCTGAGGTTTCCATGGGAACCTGGCTACGTTACCTCGTCGTCCGTGAAGCGGTCGCCCATTGACGTCAGTAGCTCTCGCAGCCGTTCTTCGTTAATGTAACCTACAGAGAGATATGCCTCATCAATATCATGGCCGAGTGAAGGAAGTGGGTCAATGGATGTCGGTTTCCACCTTCAATCACAGATTGTGTAGATTTTATGCCACGGATGTCGTGCCAGATATGAATGTGACAATGAAACTTGCAGTTTTCCTCGTCAAATGACCAGACCAAGGCAGTGCCATACTCATATTGAATGAGAATGTTAAGTTTAAAGGTTAAGTTATCGGCGTAAAAACAAGCCCCGGCCTTATTTACTGTGACAGACAAGATTAAAGGTTTATACCAGAGTTCTCCTCGTCGAAGCAGGCAAAGGCGTTCTTGATGACGTCTTCGGGGTCGGTGCCGTTTAGCTTCTCGCCGAACATGGTGAGGAACATGGTGAAGTTGATGGGTCCCGGGGCCTCGCTCATCATCTGCTCCAGGTAAGTGTCATTGGGGTTCTTACCTGAGGGGTACAGAGAAGCACGTATATATTGGGTAAGTGTCCACACAATTGTTAACATCAGTCATATTTGCAGCTTAATGTTTTGCAAGTTATAATTAAATGTATGTGTTTCCATTTATTCTGCAAGATTTGCGCTGGTGCCTCCACAAGGCAATATCAGACTGCCACAGTTTTCAAATCCATGACCTGTCGTAGGATGCCGTTTAAAGCTGGATCACAACTAGGGGTCTTGGCCTGACGTTTCAGAACAATTCCTCGAACCATAGCTCATCATAGTGGACCATTCCATCTCACACGAAAAAAAAAAAACAGCCCCTCTTATGCGCCGCAGGATTACATCGCGTGTTAATCGCGAAAGGATAAAATCTGTTATCTGTCTTTAACCAAAAACAGGCACTTCAATTATCACTGGTCCCAAGTGTTTTAAACAGTGATGCCCGTTCTACTGAACGAGAATACGTAAACGTAAAAACGGAAGGGGCTAAGGACATTCATATTTTGGAAACGGTTTCGGTGGCACGGGTTGCGTCATAATGTAATCATGGGGCAACGCTTGCTGCACACGATAAATAAAGCAGGGATCGCCGCAGTGGATTTCTAGTCGGGGGTCGAATAATTCGCGCAGCCTCTCATTGGTGATATTTTACTTTGCTCAGTGGCGTGCATATCATGCATTTAATTTTACGGAAAGGAAGTGGAACATATTGTCACATGGCCTATATCAACAGCACTTGGTACAGACAGGATTGATAAACGGCGCGAGTTAAAGGCCTGCACCCTCCACCAGGCGGTGGGTGACATGTCATAGTACCCCCAATGCAACCGCCAGAGGGAGGCGGTGACTGATATGCTTCAACGATCCCAACGCACTCAGCCACTCAGTTTCGGCGCAAGCGCCATCTTATGTGTCAACAGCCACGCACCGTAATTGGCTAACACAGGCCATACAGGCCGGGGGGGGGGGGGGGGGGGCGATTGCTCTCGTCTGTGCCATCAGCACCACGCGGTTTTTTGTTACAAAAATTGCATGTCGCCACCGCCACCCCCGCCAACCCGCGCGCAGCAGGCAGGCGAGAGTGTCCGCTGAGTCACAAGCGTTACTCGGACCGTCTGGTATGCCAGGAATGTGCTCCGGCTCCAGCATGCGGCTCCTGTATCACAGACACGCCACGATAAACCCAGGCAGTGCGGAGTCACTGCGACGTGTCTTCCTGTCGTTGCAATTCCTAGTAACAGGCTTCGACACTTCGAAGAATATTAAGAAGTCCATATAAGAAGCTTAGAGTGAATATTCCCTGTCGCACACCAGGAAAGGCAACAACATGCTGTAACGTGTATGGCAGACCGTACAAGTATTAACGCTATCAACAGTTACATTCTTAGCGCCAAGGGTAGTATAAGGCGCATTATAACCGAGAGAAAGATACCCTGGCCGTACACTACACAACACAATGTCCAGCCCCCGGACACTTGAATGACTCGAACATGCGACCCGCCCACAACAGGAGCCAAGCAAAAAAATACGCCCGACCCGGCTACTACGGCCGTCTCCGTACCGAGGGCCAATATAATGGTCCAGTGGGTATATTATCAGGAGCGCTGTACCGGGTCGCCAGCGATTTATATCACTGTATTAAACGACCGCCAGCTCGACCGTGTAGCAACGGAGTGCAACAGCCCTTAAAGCGCCACAGGCCAAAGACCCGAACTTAGGCGACCACGAGTTTATGACGTTGTTGATCACATATCATTTCAGAGATAGGGACCCTGACATGTCGGGATGCGGAGAACTCCACCCGGTTACTCACATTGCAGATTGACTGAATAAATTGGTGTTTTATGCCACATATGTGCATACACGAGCGGAAGTGAGCATCCTGGGACACAGAGATGAATAACACACGCGACAATCCCCAGATTCGGGTTCCGGAATGTGGTCTGAGGATCGAACACCGGTCACTGTGCTGCCAACTGAACTGCGAGTTAGTGATAACATGTGTAAAATACATAGTCGCCATTTCTGCCACGCGTCACCATCATATGGGGGTGATTGGCTATTACGCGATGGACGGAAGCTCTCTCGTGCCCAACGTGACGATTCCGAATTATACTGAGAGTCAATGCCTTGTTATAGGTTAAAACGCATTTAAAATGTATTTAGGAAAATACTTGTTTAAACTTATTCTTAAATCATAGGAAATAAACTGCCAATCCATCGCCTTACGCAGACAGATGGAGGCCAACCTCCGCCAATAATATATAATACAGCTGATGAATACGATGGTTATTTTTTAAACCGATTAGATCAAAACTGCATTGATTCGTGTTTTAGGCCACAGTTGAAAACATATAGGCCGGACCTGGCACCACATTCAACACGTCTACGCGCCGTCGTAAGCGAACGACAGTGCCGTCACGCGGAACTAATTGGATGGGGCAATCTGCACCATAGGCCCTTCAACAGACCAGACAGTCACTAGACATGAGGGGCGATGTAGAAGAGGGAGGGGGGTGGTGGGGCAAGGAAAGGTCAGGAAGGCCAACACAACACATTTTTGGGACCTGCTCGAGCATCTTACAAAGTACGGCGACAAGAGCCAATAGCTATGAAGACCACGTGACGGATATAGACTGGAGCCTCTCATTCCTCGCGATGAGACCGTAGTTCGATGCCTATAAAAAGGTTTTATCTAGCGACTACAAATTGGCTCGCCCTCGACTGTTCTTCCATATATTGTCGATGAATGTATTATGTTGGAGCACATTCATTCACGAGGTCCGAGCCTGTAGCAACAGCGCACTATCGACTGTTTCACCCCCATAATAATGTGTAGACCCATCCAGCTCTTATCGCGGCTCTGTGTGCAGAGAAATGTGACAAGCAATATCGCATTGCAAACACCCGGACTTGCGTTACATCCCCGGCTGACAACATGACACGCGAATACCGGGCATTTAGGGCTAGGAAGCCAGCGCCCGCTAAGGGCCATGGATATAGTCACGGATGTGCAATTGACTTGTCCAGTGGTTAATTGTTATTACCTAGTATAAAGCTACGTGTCCTATCGGCGGACCGTATACTAGACCGCCAAACCAATCCCACCCAAAGTGTCCGGCGCTGAGTGGGTCACATGAAGGAGCATTTACAGCGAGGGCCTTTCGGTTTGGGGCGTCATATGTACAGTTGAATGCCATCTTTGTGCATGTCATGGCCTAAGTAATCGTCATCCTATTCGACGATTCCTTCCATTTACAGCAAGTGTTGAGTCCCCGGGTTCAATTGAATGAGAAGGGTACTATTCAATATGCTCGACCTGTTGTAAGACTAGTTCCAGTCCATAGAGCTTAGGTGTTGAAGGGAATTCTTAAACACAGTAAAAATACTGGTACTTAACATGGTGAAAATGAATACTATTTCCAAATAGGACAATAACGATTGCCTTCGCTGGTTTGAAATCTTTTGAAAGATGGGACAAAGTTTTATCTAATAACAGCAGAGCAATATCTGAAGAAACTCAATAGAATGGTCTCTCTTCCTGTCCTTATGCCCAATTTTAGTAAAAGACTGGAGAAACATTCACACAGGCAAGTCAAACAAATAGGTTGAATATGCATCACCATGAGATATCTGGGGATATAGGTTACATCACAGCCACAAGCTGGCGCTTCCTTTATGCTCCTCCTTATCACTGTATCAGGTAGTAAATACCACTTGTCAGAGGGTGACTATTATACAGGCATTTATTTATTTTAACAACAGTGATTGACAGTAGGCTACAGTTCCAATTATTTATGGATATAACAAATATGAGGGAAGGGAATACAGACCTAGTGATGCAAGCATGTCCAGCAGATCCTCTTTGCTGACAAAGCCATCTCTGTCCTGGTCAATCATGTTAAAGGCCTCCTTGAACTCCTGAATCTGGGCCTGGTCAAACATGGCGAAGACATTGGACGTGGCGCGCTGGGCACGCTTCTTTGTGGTCTTCTTACCTGCCTTTCTGCTCGACATTTTGATGGTCTATCGATGAAATAAAAAGGCATTCAATAATTCAGTGCATGCATAAGGTCACATTTTCTGCTGCTGGTTAGGGGCTGTAGGGATTGATTAAAACACAACAAACCCTGTCACTATAATTTACATGTTCTAGACAACTCCACAAACTAAACTGACCACTATGTGATACCAGTAGATAATATGATAGCTGCCAACACTATATATCAGAACACTACTTGTTTTATCCAAATTCCCAAATAACCCCCTAGACACTCCTAGAATTGCTTCATTGGATCATGCTACCCCTATTGTCCTGCTGAAATTGGGAGAGGGTCATATTCCACAGTATGGTGTCTAGAAATATTTTAAAGTGTGCATAGACATCAAATACATGCCAGGTTGGAAAATTGTGTGGGCTACCTTAGTCAAACCTATTTGATACCCTAGCCATTAAACTACAACAAGGGACTTCACTACCCAATAACATAATATTATTGATAGTGTTATCTACTATACTTTCTGCATTTGTTTTATCTGCTCCTTGCCTGCCATGGGCGAATATACACAGCCAAATAGGCAGAGTTGTCTATCTCTACTTTACATAATCTCTGATACCAGCGAAGATGCTTCTGATAGAAAATTCAAGGCCTGCAGCCTGTGGTAAAATGAGCACTATTACAATACTAACTTGCAAAAGTGCTGGCACGTTAGACACCTAATTTTGCACAGCAGCCTTCTAAGACATAGGAATCCTGCACCCTAGATGCAACACTTCTTCCATCAGTGTTAAAATTACTTACCTGATTTTCAGCAGCAATGAGTTATTTTTAATATATCAGTATTCAGCAACAAAATATATTTTTAAGCAAAGGGAGTACCACTACAGAAAGTATCTGCTGTATTAAAACATCTGATTGCAAGGATTGTTATACCACTACATTTCAACAAATATAAATAAGATAAAGCTCCAAGTATGACAAGATCTCAGGGATATAATAATTCTGATTAAATATTAAAGTCCATCTCTTGGGGGGGGGGTTGGTATTTTTTACTAAACCACTTTCAAATATACATTTCCCAGTAGTTACTAAAGCCATTTATCAGATGCAATTATTTTACAATGTCTCTTATGCCAAAAATATTAATATCTAAAGTCACCAAAATAAACTTAAGCAGCGAAATTTCCATATTTCCAAACCCCCGCCCAGAGTACAGATTTGTGACATCACAAGATGAACTGGTTTGAGTGCACCTCGCTCGCTTCGACTGCCCGCGCTGTATGAATGTACATGCGGCAGGGAAGCTCTAACTCAGATGTTTATTTCAGTTAACATTACCTCATCATGATGACTATTTGCCACATGTAGATGTAGATAGACCTAGATCTATGACATTAGAGTTGTGTTCTTTATCAGCCTACCTTAAAAAGCATGCAGCGCACATCTTGTATCATGCTTCATCATGTACTTTTCATAGTAATACTTGTGGACACCCAAACGTTATGGTGTCCGGTCAGGACAAACGACTAAGTAGCTTTCCCCAATTTCTCTGCTGGTCACCGCATTTATATTTTATATGATTACAAGGCATATTTGCACGTTTTTGATCTAGATACCATGACATAATAAGCTTTGCTTTTTATGAATGAAACATTCACACTTCTTCCGAAAATACTGTTTTGCAAAAGGGCGTTTCGAGATTTTTGAACATTTACAGTTTCTTAGCAATCTGCAGTCAAGGTGGCTCGAAGCGATACGTACAGCGGCAGAATACATGCTTCCATTGCTGGAATTTCTCCACTTCTTTTTCCTCACGCTCACTATCATTAATTCCAAATAATCGTGCACCCATCGCTGCATCCTAATCGATGTGGGAGGATGCCTACCCTCCTATAGATACCATGCTCAAAAGACGTGTTTACCGTATTGCGCAACAAAACAGGTTCATCTTGTGACATCACGAATCAGTGAAAAAATTGCCATTGTCTATCTTCTACTTTTTTTAGTAGGTATGCGATAAAATGGCTAATAATATTGTTAATATTGGTGGCGAATAAATTCAGTACATACAGAATTTCGTTAATATAGTGCAAATAGGTCAAATATATGCAAAGTAACATGTCCGACCCTGAAATTCAACTGTCCCAGGCAGTCGGTTACGTCTCTCCCTGTTAACACATAGCCAGAGTTTCTAATGTATAAATTGCATGATGCACTTTCCAGGTTTGACTGAAGTTGTGTTGAGACTTTAAATGCAGCATTTTGTCAATTAATAACCAAGTCCACAATTCTTTTTAGTGACCTCTGTTGCTCTTGAAATGTAAATATTACAAGGCACACATGTTCATAGAATACCAGAGATTAATAGAATTGAGCAGTGGATGCAGAACTATAGCATTTTTTACATGATACAAATGGTAGCTTGACAGCTTGATGGCCCTGAATATCAGAATAATGGTTGGTCTGGAAAGTATAAATTATATCCTTCAACACTTCTTCACGAGAATATAACTGAAACAACTTGGAGAGAACACATATTTTTGATGTCAAAACATATAAAATATGTAAGTACTATGATTGTAGTATGCATATACATATATTGCAACAAAACCCACTTGATTGCCTACTTATGTCTAAACAATTTAATATGGATACTGTTGTGCCCTTAAACAAGAGGCTTGCTTACCAGACACTTGCACCAAATATGTATGCAGCTTCAAAAACGCAGTTTACAGTATATATAATGGTTACTTCACAAGGAGTTTTCAGGTTGAGGGTATATGCCTGATGTACTTCAGATTCTTCCGATCTTCTTCCGATCTACAGTTTACGGTGTGGCAATGTTAAAAAGAGTTGTTTATCTGGATAGAGTGCATTTCAATTGCTATCAGACTCCATTTTTAGGATGATATTGTATATCCAAAATGAATATTAAAGCCTTTAAACAACCAGCCAGATGTTTTTGTGCAGATCCAGCCACCATGACACTGCTCAAATCATGCCCAGTGCGTGACCTCTTTGAGCAATGTCATGACATAAAAATGGCTATAATATTGGGCTGAGGGTAAATCACCGATGTACTTCCGATCTGCTGATCCCGTTCTGATCTAAAGTTTACGGTGGGGTGATGTTAAAAAGAGTAGTTTATATGGATAGAGTACATGTTAATTGCTATTATACTCTGTTTTCAGGACGATATGGTATATCCAAAGTAAATATTATAGCAATTTTTGTGCCATGACACTGCTCAAAGAGGTTAAGCGCACGGCGAGATTTGAGCAGTGTCATGGCAGCCGGATCAGCACAAAAAAGTCTGGCTGGTTGTAAAAAGGCTCTAATATAAACCACTCTTTTTAACATTGCCCCACAGTAAACTGTAGATCTGAAGAAGATCGGAAGGATCGGAAGAATATCGGGCATTTACACTGACCCTATAATATTTACTTTGGATATACCATATCGTCTTGAAAATGGAGAATAATAGCAATTAACATGTACTCTATCCATATAAACCACTCTTCTTAACATCACCCCACCGTAAACTTTAGATCGGAAGGGGATCGGCAGATCGGAAGTACATCGTGATTTACCCTTAAGCAGTTTTCAGCCTATTTATCATGTTTATTATTAAATATTTATTTGACATAATTTAACGCCATTGTCATAGCTTTAGGTCAACACTGGTCACCAAGGCTAATTCTACTGTTCTATTCAATAGAAAATAAACATACAATTTCACTTGAATATTCTAAAACTGCATGAGTGACGCTGATGAGGTAAGTCTTAAGCTTATTCACACTTGAATTCCATAAAAGTTGAGTTGAGAATTTGAGCAGAATTGTGAGGCTTGTCAATGTCAGCTTGTTTTGAGTAAATGAATGTTTGAAGCCAGCAATTTATATTACACAAGCAGTTACTTATTCGCTATAGCATATTCTTAACATCTCTCGGGTGAAATAGCCTTACCTTTTGCTGGGAAACTTAAAGAATAAAGACCTATCCTGCTTTCTATCTCACGGCCCCTGACCTGATGACTCAAATCGCTTCCGCTTGAAACGGAACTAAGTTATTTCCTTCAATCGACAGATGGCGCCACAGGGTTAGGGTAGCACTCAACCAACTGACTCATTGATACGTCAAATGACTCCGTGCCCGCTACAGTTTCCATATGCCCTTATATCTTCAATCTTTTAGGACTTTCAGTGCTTTTTTTTGCGGCCCTTGCAAATGTTGTTCGAAACTATGCCAGTGGTGGCCGTCGTGCCAGCGACTCTGTCATAATGGTGGTTTCATCGGCCAGGGATTATAATCTTTTCGTTTTTGCTGTATGCTGTATTGTATTGTTCTTTTCCTGGTCGAAATAAATAACCATTCTCTCAATGCGTCCGGTTTTTTTTACTCCACAGCGTGAGGAAGCTACCTTTTTCCATGCCCGGTTTTCCATGCCCGGGGGTGGGGTACTTAATACATTGCTGAGTTGGGGGGGGGGGGGGGTCCGCGGTAAAGCCTTGTCACCGCCAAAATCCGCTCGGTCGGGGCGGTTTACCACAAAAATCTGCTCGGAAGGGATATTTTTCGCGGAATCCCCGCCCCCCCCCCCCTGGTTGCAAGTTTTAAAATATTCGCTCTATAGGGGTATCTTTTTCATCATAATTGTGTGGTCTCTCGGGCATCAGGGCCCCGGCCCCCCCCCCCCCCCCACCACCACCAGATTTGTGTAACAGTGCCCCCCCCCCCCCCCCGGGGGTTCCATGTGTGTGTGTGGTAGGGGGAGACTTCGGTTGGACCAATTATGTCTCGCGGTAAATTAAAGACCCCCTTTTTGGATATATAGGCCTATACCCGCTCCAAAAGACCCCTTATATCAAGCTCCCCTCACAGTGGTGCTGCGCAAGCTCCGCTTTTACCACTGCTGTCGACCGGGACAAATCTCAAAATTCTTCAAAATCGGTCAAATCAGCTATAATTTCTTGCAACAGTTTCAAGAATAAAACATTAAAATAACGAGCTCTGTGTATTTAATATACATCCCAAAACATCCAGTGTACCTTTCAAAAAAGTTATAGAGATATAATGGAGCTCTAGCGGAGTGTGTCGAAGGTATAGAGAGTGCCCATATATGTGTTGGCGGCAGCTCCAAATGTTTCCCCTTTTTCATATGCCTGAAATGGCAAAAAACAATTTGGAAAAAAAACATGCAGCTCCAGATGGAGGTGTCTTAAGGGACCCTTCGCTCAATTCCTTCAATGCTGGGGACAGAGACGCACACTCAGGGGCGATCCTGGGGTGAGGGGGGGCGGGCGTAGGGGGGTTGCAATAAAGTTAAGAACATGTGCAAGCCTAAAAGGCTAATTACATCATGGAACCTCAGTATTGGACTGCTTGAGAAATGAACTTGAGCACGGGCGGTATAGAAAGCCATTGGCAGTACTGTATCTGCGGCCACAGAACGTAAAGTATTCCTTAAGGGTTGTATAGATGAGATCCATAATATTACAGTGTGAACATTTTTATAGTTAGTCAATAATGTTCGAGTGTTGAATCAGGCCGAAATGTGATCGGCGTTTTCTGGTATTCAGGAGAGACAAAATGGCTCAGCGAACAAGCATAAGCCTATGAAATGCACAATATCAGACAAAGTGTCTAAAAAGTTGAAAAGGCACTGTATCTGTTGACAATTGCAGCTGAAAAGTGTCAATTAATTTATATTATGGACACAATTAAATTTATAACGCGTGGCTTATAACTGAAGTCATTCGCCCAGCAGAGGTCGCTCGTTCTTCTATGGTTTTTCACATCGCATTTTTTGCTGAACGCCCTCTGCCGGAAGCTCGTAACGAAGCAGACCACAGTGCGACACCTGGCGAATGAAGCTGAAAGTACTCGCGTTATTGGTGTGAGACAGTCAAAAATGGCGGCCCTAGTAAATAGAGATTGTTGATCGCATCATTATTGGGGGTGGATGTAGATCTAATTACATTTCACAATCTCCTTTCAATACATTTTTATGTTATTGAACTGAAGCAGTCATTATGGCGGCAGAAGAAAAGGTCGAAGAACTCGTCAAGGATGTGTTGGTCAGTTTCACTTTCAGCGGCTTCAAGTTGACACTGCGTTTGCGGTCTGCGCCTCCGGCTCCGGCCTACGCAGGTTACGGAAAACCGGCTACGGCGCCTGGGCACAGGCACTCGGTTCATGGCCTGGGGCCAGTGTTTATACACACTTGTCCCAGGGGACATCTATCCCATGAACCGAGTGTCTGTGCTCCCACCAGCACTTGAATCAGTACGCTGATATAATAACAGATGTTATTATATGTATAGTAATTGGACCAGTGATTGCCCACCAAGCAAAAAATGGTAAAAATAATATGCAGCTGGCTTGGAATCTTACAAAATAGATGTCAAGGTAACTGTCATGTCATGAAGGCATCTGTCTGGTAAAAGTTTGGATAAAAAATCATATAAATAAAATAAAATTTATACAAGTGCTCAATCACTGGTACCTGCGCAATCACTGGTCCACCTTCTATAGAGAGGAGCGTACTGATTTGAGTGCTCATGTGTGCTCCCGCCGGTGTATGGCCGTTTGAGTTAGTGTGGGTGGGTTGTGGGGAGGGATGGTGTATGAAGCTAGCAGCCGGGTTGATTGGCCGGCCATATGCATAGTGTGCAGTGGGGGGGGGGGGGGTGGAGACAGGGGAGGCTCACACTGGGGTGAGGTGTCAAAATGGACTAATTGGCATTCCTTGAAATCAACTCAACCTAAAAAAGATGATCCGAGGATTTTTCAAAGCAATATTATATTTACATTTACAAATCATACCTTTTTGGTAACTGAGGATACCAATTTAAAGCTCTCAGCCCCTACCACCTCCTCCCCCACCCATATTAAAGGGTGGGGAGACCATACGGCCGTTTTGGTAGTACAGCCGTTCTGTCTATAGACTCTCCTGCCTAGCGAGTGGTGTTAGCCGGTTTTCTGGTTTAGCTTTGGTTTAGTGGATAAGATTTGTATTTGTTAAACTAAACTGACAGGTATTCGCTGTCACTTGTCTAACTGGTCATTTGCACCCGGTTTCGCTCGGTTCCGCTATAACGTTGTGCTGTCAGATTCTGTCACATTCATTATTTAGTGTCAATGAGTGAATGATACCATCATTATCACACGGAGCACCTCATCATTATAAGATAAAGTTTTATTTAACTCATGCATAGCATTGACAAGGATTGCTTTTAAAGTAACCTGAAAATAAGACGTTTATGATGAAAACAATTGGTAATAGATGACAAGTAACGTCTGAACTCATGCGTATATAGTTTTGAAAATAAACTGGAAAAGAAAATGGGATGTCCTTGATCAAATAAAGTATGTTGCATCTGTGAACTGTCTAAACATGTTAAATGACTACACTGGGTAACAAGTTTTGTCTACTGACTAATCATCTAACCTTGCGTTAGGAACAGTAAACTAATGACTGATTGCACTGGGTGGAGGATGGTGTGTGAGGGGGAAGGGAGGTGCCGAGCCGGGGTAGTCACCAGTTAAGAGGTAACACTGTTTCAATTGTGATATGTAGGCCCAGGCTCGCGTTAGCATTCGCCAATAGCCATTTGGCGAGAAAATTCGGGATTGGGCGATAAGAACTTCCTGGACACTCGCCAAAATGGCGAATATAAACATAGATGTGCCTGGAAAACACATTACATGGTAGCTAGATCTACTGCATTCATCTCCAATTATGAGATTTATAACCAATATATTTGGCTAATTTTGGCTAATGTTTTTCCACGGAATTAGCCAAATTGGCTAATGAAAAAAATATCCTAGCGCGAGCCCAGCAGGCCTACTCATAAATGGAAGCACCACAAAGACCTTTGTTCTCATGTCATGACCGGTAAGTCTCATGAGTCAAATAATTGATGCTATGATTGGGGCAGTGGTTAGCTTTCAATTAATGATTACTACGTTATTAAATGCATAAAAAATATATTATACCTTTTGAGGGTGATCTCCTTGAAACCGGGTTGGCAGGCACCCAGAACCATTTCCGGAAAACTACAAATTATAAGCCGCACCCGGACTTTGGCCTCTCGAACCCTCCCCCCCCCCCCCCCCCGCACTGTATCCCTGCTTAATCCTGTCCCGCCAACGAAACCAATTAATTGTTTATACAAGCAGTCGCGATTATACTAACAACATTCACCCCTCCCTCTCCGATCGCACCTCTTTTCAGGTGTCACACCAGTGGCTGGCTCTCCTGGCCCCTACCAAGCCAATTAATTGTTTATACAAGCAGTCGCGACTACTAACAACTTTTACCTCTCCCTCTCCGATCGCAGCTCTTATCAAGTGTCACACCAGTGGCTGGCTCTCCTGGCTCTTACTGCATGTTTATGAATCACTGTCATACCTACACAGTATCCAGTTTCTGTCTGGCACAATTAACTTATTGCATTTGGTGCGAGCCCGGCGGCAGCTGTATCAATTTGCACCACCTGAAACCTGGCCTCTGATCATTGGTCTACAATAGGTAATAAATAACACAACCGTAAGTAGCTCATCGTCAGTCTTGATTGCCATGGTAACACAATGCCGGGGAAAAGAACATCTTACGACGCAGCTTTTAAGTTGTATTATCTCCCGACTTGTTGACTTGTATGACATTATGATGCAATACATTATTTTGGCAACACTGGTAATTTTCGTATTACCCCCCCCCGCCCCCCCACACCCCCGGCTTGTCTCGCCTCGCTCACTTTAAATCGGCAAAAGGCCCTATTTAAAGATGCACCCTGACTTGCGACTCAAACCCGGAAAGTGGAACCTCCAACTTCCTAATATAAGCCGCGGCTTCAAATAGGCAGTTTATGGTAGATCTGTTTCACAATACGTAGGCCTACTGGTTTTTGGCATATATTGATGTGAATACAACTTGGTTCCAATGCTTCAGTTTGTATGTAACTGTGATATTTCTGCAGTAGACAGTGTTTAAAACAGAAGTAACAGTATACTCTATCACATGATGTCACAGTCATCAACTTTGGGATTTGGCATGCACCAAAAACAAACATGGTTTTGAAGCAGTGTCTGATACCATGATTTTTTGTGTTCATGTTGATTTGATATATGTTAATATGAGCAGCCAAGATGCAGTTTGTGGTATATAAACCTTATTTGTTGCCTTTGCAGCAAGCAGAGCCCCTTGAGGAAGCATTCAGTTGCTTCATTGTCCAATTAGCAGAAAGTATGCAGCTTAGAAAACAGACTTGTTTGGAAAAATTGAAGAAGTTCTGGGCTGGATTTCCTCCGGTAAGTCCAAATACTACACTGTATATTAGTGATACAGTATTTGCTGTAAGGAAAGGTACTAATTATAAGGCTATGGCAATGAATATAAAAAGATTTTGTAGATTTTGAATATTTGAAGCTCTAAAATATTTATTTATCAGTTGATTGTATGTTGTCCTCTCTCTCACAAAAAGTGGTTTAACAATGTTGAGTGGATATCTTGATAGTGAGCATGTTCTATATTTATAGTATGGAGTTAAGTTTTAACCTCATCTTTTTTCTTTTATCAGGTGATTTATGTCATCCTATGTACCAGTAACTATACAAACTATATCTGAGGAGTGTGCCACCATTGATTTTTTTTTTCTGGATATTATTAATTTATTTACAATATGGGGTAAACATAATATTTAAAGGTCAGGAGTGAAAACAATATAATTGATTGCCTTGCTGCCTTACAACACATCCACTGTTGTAAGTTTGCAAGATGTTTATGAAGAGATATAATGTTTTTTTTCTCAAACATAAAGGAACACCAAGAAGCTGGATTGAAGTATTATGTTGACTTAGCATATTCACAACCAAACCCCAGGAGAGGACACCTTCTGATTGAGCTGCTAGATGGCCTTGTGGAGAATAATATTGTTTCACCGAGGTATGCAACACTGCTTTGAGTAGTAGTAAACTTGACATGTACATGTATTATATTAAATTATATCTCCGGCCCTCGTGCACTTGTCAATCCTATTTGCAATTTCCTGTACAGTGGTCTTAGCCTTATACAATGTTCTCTTACGACCCGATGTTGAGGTTGTGCAACACAGACAATCTATATAATAATGTATGTATGCATAATCTGCACGTGAAGAATCTGCTGAGCTAGCAAGCAAAGCGAAAAGAATGTTAATGTTGGCAATCTGTTACCTTGTGTTGTCTTTTTCAGGTATGTTTGTGATGCTCTTTTGAATTCTGAGAAGCTGACTTACCAGAATTCGGAAAAATGGTGTCAAGCATTTGGTCTCGTGCGCCGTATCATTGGAGGAGTGGACTACAAGGTATGTGTGGCTATAAAAGAAAAAGTAAAATTGAGATTGAATAATTAATCAATAAAAAAAAATAATTGTACTGCCAGAAACATATGATACAGCGATGTACCTGCCATGCTGTAGACTTAATTTGTACCAATATGTTCTATGTAGATCTATATCACATTTTTAACGTGTAATTTGCCTGTTACTTGTTATGCAGGGCTGCCGGGACCTGCTACGAGTCATTCTGGAGAAAGTTCAGACCATACCAGTTTCAGAAAATGTCTGCACCATGAAATTGGTCCAAGCTGTAGTCGAGGTTTGTTAACTTGCGCTGAACATGTCATTATTCTCCCTTTTAGTGTTTAAGAATACTCTTGTCCATGTGTATACAGTATTATGAAAACTGTCTTTTTAGGTTATACAAAGAGCTAGGTGTTGAAACCATTAGATATATTGATACTACAAACAAGAAGGTCGACGATATTACGATTGCAAATACATGTACATGTATACTTTATATACTGGTATAGCTTTGAATATTACAGTATGGATTTGTTATGATTGCTTTGGATGAATTCATTTGTGGTTAGCTTCTTCTTTCTACGAACTTTGGTACCCTCTGCATTACTACAATCGCCTATAATTGGTACCGTGTGATAAATGTACGTTTGCAGACGGATAGATCATTATTGGAGAAGTATATTTTCCATTTCAGGTCGTGAAGTACATCCTGGATAGGAATGCTTGCCTACTACCAAGTTACTTTGCTGTGAACGAAATCTCTAAACTTTGCTCCGATGACCGACCGTTTCCTCACTGGGTAAGATGATGGTTTAGGGTGGCTGACGATGTTCTCACTTGGTCAGATAATGGTTAGGGGGACTGATCATCTTTTCACTGGGTCAGATAACGATGGAGGATGACTGATCATAGTCTCACTGGGTCAAATAATGGTGGAGGATGACTGATCATATCTTCTCAGGGTAAGATAGTGGAGGTTCCAGTTCGAGAAAGATGGCCCACAACACAATCCTCAGAATGTGATGTCAATTACATAGTTTACAACCTTTAGTCGAAACCGACTCAAACCTTCTATGAAACGCCTTCTTCTAGCATGCATTTACATGCTTATGCATTTATCTCATCTTTTGTCTTTAATGTGTTTCAGAAGCTCGGAAATCTCCTCTCCGAGTTCGTCCAAACTTTCCGTCCCGTGGCTCAGATGGTAACAGTCTGTGGTGAGTGGTACTCCCTGCAACGTAAACATTCCCATACAGTTTTCTTCGTGCAATTTGTTTACGTTTTGCTAGATATTTTTGACAAACAGAACTTTCTTCGACCGTACAGTAAAGCTGTTAGTTTTACGACAAAAAGTGACAAGCTATTAGGCAAATTGTCCCCCGGAAGGATAATACAATGTACTTGATGTAGCCATATTACGTATGCATACGCAATACCAGCCGATGATACCTCCATAATGCCGCTGCTTCTTCCTACCCCTATTTTTAAATATTTCTTCTCTACGTCATATCATAGCAAGTGGAATAGGCAACAAAAAAAACATGCTGCGTTAGTGATCATTCATTTTTCAGTAGACATTGAGCTACCTCAGGCGCGGTCGCCACTACTTCATTATCCTTTGTGTTTTGGCTTCAGGGCGTGCCCATCTACTGCCAGTTGTGGGTCACTCCAGTACGGTTAACAACGTCTGGAAGCTGAACCCTAACGTGCTGCGCTTTCAACTTAGTGGACCGCTTCCGTATGACAGGGTAATATTGGTGTTTCGATGTTGTCCTGGTCACTATATTAAGGCTGTGATATAATGTGCGCAATTATTTGTGCGTATAATATTGTAAAATAAGGTGTCCGCATATACCGACCCCCTTCGACGACCCCCCACGCCTCCCTACCTAAAAGACAAAACAAAGTGTCCTGCATACACACGACTTCGTCATCTTATGAAGTCCCCTTTGCCGCGAGAGGCCTGCCGTATCCATTTCGCCTCAACGGTGACTGCATAGGGGATGGACTAATGCATATTGTTGTCAGTTATTGCCAAGGACACATAAACGTTTACGACTGTACCTGAATATCCACTGTTGGCCCGAGTGTATCCATAGTCTATTACGTAACTACATATAGGTTTGTGCATGCACTGTTGCGATTTGCTGCTATGGTGTCCTACCATGTTGCTTCTCATGGTCGTGTATTTCCAGGAGTTGAGTGAGCCGCAGACGGAGCTGTTACGCTACGTCTTGGAGCAACCCTACTCGAGAGACATGGTCTGCAGCATGCTGAGTCTTAACCGACAGGTAATCGGGGTTAGAATAGAGATTCAATAGTTTATATTGAAACCAGTAGTAATTGTTGGCTTACATATTATTGATTTGACTTATTGATTTGAATTATTGAATCGTTGTACAAGGTATCATTGGTTTATCCTTCTGTAATGTTCCAGCGTTAGCGTATTTATATATAAGCTCAATGGTGCCTTACTAAGTGGATCGCCTCTAAACTGTAATTCGTGAAATTTGCCAGCAGTATTGATATAGAGTGACTTAAATCGGTTAATACTGGCCTAATGTTCATTTGGAAGCATATGACATACGAAAAATACTAAGGAATTGTATACGAGGAATCTGTATAATGCAGCCAAATGTTGTCTTGCGTTTGGCGTTAGGCGAAGCAGCGCTGCTCGGTGCTGGAGGAGCAGCTAGTCGACCTCGTGGTGCTGGCCATGGAGAAGTCAGAACAGGAGGCTAGCACTACGGACAGCGAGGAGTCCGCCTCACACCAGTGGCTCTGGCAACACCTCTCCAGCCAACTCATCTTCTTCGTACTCTTCCAGTTCGCCTCCTTTCCTCACATGGTCTTAGCGCTCTACGACAGGGTAAGCAAGAGCCAGAATACGAGTACGTTTAGTTGACCGAGAAACTTATATAGAAATACAATAAAAAACACAAATACAGGACTTGAGCGGGATACCCAAATTAAGACCCGGTAGTATCATTGGAACATCTACTCTTACTGCTTCTTGACAACTGTTTTATTGGGCGTCGTATGCTCTATTCCTACGGTTACATCCAACCTACGAAATGGAACTGTTAATAATGTTGGACGCCTTTGTTTCAGCTGAAGGGACGGAACTTGCGTAAGGGCCGCGACCATTTGATGTGGGTGTTGTTGCAGTACATCTCAGGAAGCATTCAGAAGAATGCGGTGAGTCCACTTGGTCGTCAGTGTGGCGGACATGGCGTCATTGTCTTCAATCTTCAAAACGTCTTTATCAGTTACAACGTTAGCTTGATACTTGTCGCTACCGTAGATGTCATGCACTGTTTCCGTGATAGTCGTTTGCGTCTCTATTGTTGAAGTGCGTTTGGCTTCTTGATATTGGCGACGAAGCTTATTGCGTGGTAAACATATTTAGAAGGAGACATCACTCTTAATTTGCTCATCCATACGTGAGTGTGTAAATCTACCCATAGGCCGATTGCAGTTATATATCATTTATATTACAGTAACGATTTAGCTTTTTTGTGTTAAGGTTTTAACTATTTGACCGCGATTACAGTTTTGTTTTTGCAATGTGTGGCTGTATGTTTACAGTTGGATGAGTTCCTGCCGGTCCTGAAGCTTTACGACTTGCTGTTCCCGGAGAAGGATCCGATCCCGGTACCGGATGTCAGCAAGGCCTGCTCAACGCACAAGATGGCCGTCACCTGTATCTGGATACATCTCTGCAAGAAGGCCCAGAACGACAAAGTGCGCCTGTTGCGTCCTATCCCCCACGCCCTGCAAGGCCACCTCGAGTAAGTTCATAAAAGTCCTTACAAGAATGGTTTGTAAATCCGCTTTTAACTTTTGAAGCTAGTCTAATACAGGAGCGGTGGCCCAATTTAGCCTTCTTATGCGCAAAAGTGGCCCAGAACATCCACATTTAATTTCATTTTGGCGAATCCGCCAAAAAGAATGATTATAAAACGTTTCAAAGCGAAAAATCTGATGTATTTGTTAATGATGAACTGTTGGACTTTACTGGTGAGTACCATAGTTTGATACTGCGTTGTTGGTTGATCATGTTATACCCCTTGAAGTGTGTTTTTGTCTTTACCATTTGGTGTTGCTATTATGGGATTCCATCATCATAGTATGTTGGCTCGGCACTAATGTTTGAATTGAACAATTTTAGGTTTCTGAAGCAAGTCGTGGCTGTGAAGAACCTGCCAATGACCGACTACAAGATAGCGCTCCTGTGTAATGCATGTAAGTGGATCGACGTGTAAGAAATGTCAGGTAATTTCCTAGATTGCACTCCTGCGATTGCATACATCCTTTGCCAAGGCCTCGCCGAATGTTAAATCCCTATTGAATGTATTTAGCACGTCTACTGTTACCAGTGATATTGTGTTGACGGTGCAGCATCGTCTAGAATCTTTATGACAGATAGATGAATTAAATAATGATTTTAATTTTCCCCGATCTTTAGAATGTGACCATTCAGAATGTGATTGTTTTATGCAATCATCAGCGCCAATGGGATCCAACTAAAGTTTGACTAACTAAATAATGAGATTATGCATAATTCCAGACAGCACAAACACCGATTACTTCGCTCTGCCCATGGGTATATTAGTGGAGACCATCTATGGCAACGTGCAGAAAACGACGTTGTTGCCTGGCAACATCGCGGCCTCGGCCCCCACACAACCCTTGCCCATGAGTATTTTGGACTCCTTAACAGTGCACGCCAAGATGAGGTACGAACTGAGTATCCAATATGTAAATCTTTATTGTTTGCATTGTCTTGACGGCTTCAGAGTTTCGTGAGCAACTTTATTAAGTTATTAAGCTTACATATGAAATGAGAACAAAATTATTATTTTGCAAGTACATGAGTGCTGTGATATGATGTTATTTTGATGTAAGAGTCATATGTAAACAACATATAATTGATTACCGTAGCATGATGAATGAACACAATCTTATACCCATTATACAAAATATGTTACAAGAGGCAATGGTACCAGTCGATTATAAAAGTTATGACATATAGTTAAAACGGTGCACTAATCATTGGTTTACAGCAGTGATTTACGACACTGTTTTACGACATCGCTATACGACATTTCTTATACCCACTCAACTTGTCATAAGATGACTATGAGATGGCAGTCGCTGTTTTTCTGTATATTTATGTATTCTTTATAGCGTAACACCATATTTATTCATATATTCACCATATATATATTGTATTAACGTATGGCTCTGCATGCTTGCGTTGTGGTTCCAGTTTGATACACAGTATCGTGACCCGCGTTATTCGCCTGGCGCAGAACAAACTGAACATAGCTCTGGCGCCAGCCCTGGTCGAGACCTACAGCCGACTGCTGGTCTACATGGAAATCGAGTCGCTTGGCATCAAGGGATTTATCAGTGAGTCTCTGTCTTTGACACCCACGTGTCTTAGACACTCCAGTGGATAACACTATGTGTACAAATGGCCAAATATAGGTCTTTGTTGTATTTGTAGAATTTCATGATATGTTTGACAGAGATGGATAATGAATTATATTATGCTTCTATATTCCTGTTGTCCGCTGAAAAATAAGTGCAAAAAAGGAGGTGCAACTGGATCATTTCATATCACTATGTTGTTATTAATTTTTTTTTTATAAACCTGATAACATAATGTTTAAACATGGAAATTCCTACACAATGATTGCCAAGGCTCTGATAACTGGAATAAATCCGTGGTGTGGTGTTGTCTATAATTTTGCACTACGTCATCTTGTACTGAACCTCCGTGCAATGTTGTCATCATGATTTGATTGATTTTTAGGTCAGTTGTTGCCCATCGTCTTCAAGAGCAATGCCTGGGGCATCCTGCACACTCTGCTGGAGATGTTCAGCTACCGACTGCACCACATCCAGCCTCACTACCGCGTCCAGCTCCTCAGCCAACTCCACACGCTGACCTCCGTGCCCCAGACCAACCAGAACCAGCTTCACCTATGGTACTAACGTTACATATCGTGGTGTCCTTTATTTACATCAACACAATTCATAAGAAGCCCGACATAATATGACATGATATATTGTTTATTCACAAAACCAAAACTAACATCGTTTATGCAGGATGTGGTGGATGATGATGTATATAACGCTGCTGGACTGAAGGGCAAGAAGTATCGGCAAAAAATATACCGAGGAATTGAACCAATAGAAATTTACAATATCGTCATGAATCTTTAATTTTCTGCCTTGTGAACAACTGGTATGAATATGTTTATATCAATATAAGAGTTCGATATGTTTATTTGTTTTTGTATCCATCCTATTATCGTCTCTTAAGGAAAGTTTGTTTCATATAAGTTACGTTGAAATATTTATGTTTTACGGTGAATTGGCCTGTGGCGGAACGCTCCGCTATACCGAAGCCCGCAGAAACGAGCAATATAAATATTATCCTAGATGTTTCATGTTGGTAACGTTGTGTCGTCCATACGCTGATTGTAGCGTTGAGAGCACGGCGCTGAGGCTGATCCAGGGTCTGGGCAGCTGGGAGGTACAGCCGCAGCTCTCCAGGGTCTTCTCAGAGCCCAAGGGAATGTTGTCCAGCGAGTCGGAGGAACTGAACCGGGCGCTGGTGCTGACCTTGGCTAGAGCCATGCACGTCACAGGTAGGATCACCCAAGGTCGGCGGACGCTGGCCCATGTCGCTTGTCTCTTGTCCTGTTCCCTGTACCCATGTCGCCAGATAATGCTTAACCGGTCCATTTTCCGTGTAAGCCTCAACAAAATGGATTATTGTAGAAAATGGTCGGTGTGAGTACCGCGGGAGCTATTTTCAAACAATAATTCGCGCAAAACACGGAAGAAGGCCGATTAAACGGGATATGGGTGTCGGTGTACAAACCTTTATATCGTATTCGAAATTCGTTCGGATATAACCCCTTGTGTGTCTGTAGTTTACGTTAGTGGCCGGGCTGGTAGTAAAACAATTAACTTGTCGTCACGCTTGGTGTATGCATGTCTTTCTTCTAAAAGGGTTTTCTTGGCAAAAACCTATAGTTCTCCTTCGCATTAGTTTCTTGTCTGTCATTTATTTTGAGTGAGTAAATGACATGAATGCGATAATCTTGCAGACTACTAGAACAGATTACTTGCTCCTTTGGTCGGTGTTTTGTGTAGTTCATCTTCGGCATGTATTTGCACCTCAATCATTGTTGTTTCTATATTTCCTCCAATGCCGTCTAGAGATTCCGTTTTCGTTTGTTTTTTATATCTTGTCTACTTTTGTCTGAAAGTCGCATGTAGCAACTGTGCCTTCCTAAACAACCGAATCTCGCAATATTTGGTGTCCATGTGTATGTTACTACATTGCCAGCTAATGCGGTGGTTAATTGGTTATTCAGGACGCTTTAACCACTTTTGGTAATTCGCGCAAAACTAAACACGACACGACTAATGTGGTGGGCTGTGTAGTGTTGACATACGTCTGTTGTAACGCCATCTCATGTGTTGTAGGTTTTATCGATCCTTTCTTACCAATACCAGGTCATCGTATTGGTAAGTTACGATTTGTACTTTAGCATTTAATGTAAGTATCCAAAAATACCCTCGCTTTAACAATCCCATATATTATTAAAATATTTTTATTGTTACTGCTAAAGGCCTTGTCCAGGTGGCGGTACATCACTTGCTTGTTGTCTTTCGTTAAACTTAGTCATACAGCAATTTTTTTCCTTGGTAAAGAAAATGGAAGCGTTTGAACAAGTGTGTGTCTTTTGTACTGCGTCATAAAATATGGATATTGCTGTTATGTTGGCTTGAATATGAAGATGTCTTTGGTCATACACATATTCCTCAAAGAGTCAACACATATAACATGAGAAAGTTAAAATATTTTAAAGTTTCTTTATAGATAGGTAGAAAATTGTTGTATACGTTGCATGTAAGCGACATTCGCGAATGTAACATAACCATATTATTCGCACCCAACCATCATATAACTGCATTAGGGGCATGCGTCTTGAGGCTTGTTACGCATTTCTATTCTGATACCGTACGAACTGATCTTGTTTCATTGCTGTTTTCTTACTGCGCACATTTTGAAATAACCATCAATTGCCCAAGTATTTAAGTGTTAGTTAATCTACTTCTAGTTATCATCATAATTATATTATTATATTTGGTATTGTTGTTATCCTGGTTGAAATAAATTATGATGATTCTGATTCTTATAATATTACAACGAAATGAAACATCGTAGGTCAGGTTATTTCTTGGTATTCACGTTCCCATCGTAGAAGTAGATAAGATAATGTTGTATGTAACTTTCATTTCTCCTTATGAATGTTATGTAACAAAACACAATTATAAAGAACACAGGTTAAGATCATTTGAATATCATATGTACATGCATATATAATGATGTGACGCATATTGGCGCTGGGCAGGTGCGGAAAGCCTGTCGAGCAACTGGTTCAAGGACATCCTGACTGCCATCATGCAGAACACGCCCCACAGCTGGTCGAGCCACACTCTGGCCTGCTTCCCGCCGGCGCTCACCGACTTCTTCCAGCAAAACCCCATCACCAAGGAAGACAAACAGACGCTCAAGCGAAACGTCGACACGGAGTACCGCAAGTGGAAAAGTGGGTCCGCAGGAATATCCTCGAATAACAAGAATAACGAGTTTTTGACATTGACAAGGTCATGGTCGAGGGTTTTTTTCTAGTATTAGAAGCACGTATATTTTTCGTGGTTTTCCGAGAAAGGTAATTACCGAACATGACCGCTTTTGTATGCCTCAATTTTTTGAAACAGCATCTGTATATTTTATGCTGGAATAGTTCCAAATCCATAATACTTTAAGACAACTTACTTGCGGTGAATATTTTTTCGTAGGCCTAATAATTCGCGATATAATATACTAAGACGATGGTTGTTGCTGGCATGAAAAACCGAACTTGCGTCCTTCTCAATATTAACTGGTTTGGTTTGGGTTAACCGCGCTGTGTTTGGTTGTATTGCAGGCATGGCCAGCGAGAACGACCTGATCGCGCATTTTTCTATGCAAGGCACTCCTCCATTATTCCTCTGGTACGAGACGCTGCATTTGTTATTCTAGCAATTCATCCACATGGTCTTTTCGTTACCGCTATATCCTATGTGCCCATTTGTATGGCTTTTTTTACGTCATATGTATTTTTTTTATCAAAGTCTTTGAAGTAGACAGGCTTGACTTGCATCCATTTAATGGCATGTGACTCGTCATGCAGCCCGTCAAATCTTATTGGCGAGACAAACATGTTTTTCTTGGTTTACCGGTACTTTACATATGGTTTGTTCTTTGTATGAATTGCCCTTATTCATATCATTATTCCTCATAGTATTGATGATGATCGCCTGTTACAGTGTTCTGTGGAAGTCCCTGTTGGAGGACAACAGAATTGCGCCAACCGCTTTCAAGTGAGTAATTCTTTTTTTAATGAAAATAATTGTGAGACGATGAAAACGCCTTATACTAAATCTACTGTTACGAAGTGTCAATTGATATTTTTGATGCAATTGAAATTCCCTTATTTAAAACAATTTCAGGGGAACCATAACACGTTTACTTACTCACGCATGTAGGTGTAGGCCAATTATCCACGAACGTATCTCCTCTGTTCTCTGTTCCCTGTAACCGCCGAGAAACCCGTTATAACGGCGGGACTGATGCCGGTTCTGTCCACAGAGTGTTGGAGCGCCTAGGGCCCAGGAACATGTCGGCTCACCTGCGAGTCTTCGCTACCTACCTCGTGCATGAGTTCTCCTTCTCGACGGGCAACCACCACATCACCAAGTGCATCACGGCCATCAATGACCTCATCTGGAAGTGCAACGTGGTCACCATCGACCGACTCGTCCTCTGCCTGGTACGTGGACCCCTAGCTCGCCCTGCTACGTCACAATGGTCCCTCCAGTCACGTGGCTTTGACATCACAGCGCGTGGCTTGCGGGGCTTGTTAATGAATGTTATTGAATAAGGATCTCCGAACGAAATATATATGTACTTTCATTGTCCTGTTGGCGATGGCGTATGAACATATTACTGTGATTTCGATAATCACGACACATAATCATGGGCTTTAACTCACATTGATATGGTTAACAATGATATAGATCTGTTTTCGCCTTTATTTTATGCATTATTCAAAGTTCAAGGTCGTTCAAGGCAACGTATTTAACAAGGAAGTTCCCATTAGGTTTTCAACTGACCCAAATAAATTGTATGTAGGATATGTACAGTTCATATGGAAGTTCTTTGTGTGCCCGTAAATTTTAGATTAGTGACGTGTGTTTTCACCCATGCTATAGAAAGCTGACCTGTATATAGTGGTTGGTATATGATCACGACTTTATACCGCGTCTGTTGTGATGTCCTGCCCCTATGCTGTCAGGCCCTGAGCAGCTTTGAGGGTAACGAGGCTCAGGTGTGCTACTTCATCATCCAAGTCCTCTTGTTGCGGGACAACGAGTTCCGCGGACGTGTTCAGGAGTTCGTCAAGGAGGTGAGGTCAAAGTCACGCTCCCCTCATACTAAACCTTGCGCACGTCTTTTTTAGCTGTGCATTGTTTTTAATAGGGAATACCTGCATAATGCAGACCTAAAACCGGATAAGTGCTAACTTAAGTTAAGATATTTAAACTTTTTTTCCGTCCAATGGTTGGAGAACCTAAAACTGTATTTGTGGGTAATCTTCAGTGATATTGTTTGGGTAGCATAAGCGTTGATTTAAGATCCTTCCTTTGGCTTTAGCTAGGACACGATTGTATATTAATGTCAGTGTTTGGAGAATGCTTTGGTATCCTTATCCTTTATTTTCATTGACGTGATATTTTCAGAACTCTCCAGAGCACTGGCTGCAGAGCAACTGGCACGAGAAGCACATGGCGTTTCACAAGGTTCAAATCAACTACCCAATTAAACGCCTAGTATTTGGCTTTTATCAAGTCTATTTTGACCTTATGCTTAATTCTGTCTATCGTATTTTATATTCATGACTGGGCTTAAAGTAGCCTCAACATTATTGACATCAATTATTGTTATTGCCGATCGAACCTTCGTAGCTCAGTGTACAACACACCGGGCCACAGAGGAGCAACCTTGGCTTGACCCTCTTTTTATGGTCGCCATCTGATAATCACTTTACAAATAAGTCTTCTCCTATAGTCCCAGGCAGTTCCTTGGCCCAGTTCAGCCCGTGTGTGCACAAGGGTGGACTAAAACATCAATCCATTCATGGACCTTACATCCGAAAGAAAAAATATATGTGACAATATTAGAATACATGTATAATATCAAGCTTTACGAATACATGTGAAAAAATATAATACTCCAGCGAGGTCGATCTGACCGTGTAAGATAACTGTAAATCATCACAGTGTGATCAGTATTATTGATCGTAGCACTCGAATATATGCCTTTGTTATGTTCCACTGGCAGAAGTTCCCTGAGAAAATGTACTATGAGGGACTGCAGGACGTGTCTCAGCAGCCGCAGCATCAGTACTTACCCATCTACTTTGGCAACCTGTGCCTCAGGTTTCTCCCGGTAAGGGCGCTTCCTATTCCCATAGCTAGTCCACATTTTCTAAAGTAATGATTGTAATATTGTATTCGTCGTTTATTTTAATTCTGTATTCTTATTTATTTGGCACTACCAAGTATATCGCGAAATTATCAGTGTCAGGATCACCTTCAAGACGATACGCTGATTGTGTTGCATTTCTCGCAGGTGTTTGACATTGTCATCCACCGGTTTCTGGAACTGCCTCCTGTCTTCAAGTTCCTGGAACAACTTCTGGATCACCTTGGAAGCCTCTACAAGTTCCATGGTTAGTCCAGACTTCCTTTCCTGTTTTTATGCAGTCGCTACCTGTCAAGCTTTAGCAGAGTGACCTCTGATAAAATATAGGGAGCCTCTTTTTTGATAGCGCACTGAGCTTCAATGTGATTCGATGGCCAATCATGGTGGAGTTTGTTTGATGTATGGTTCGTCTCATTATGTTAATTTAGACAGAACCGGCATTGATCAATTGTGCACTGACGTAGCCAAAAGTACCATTAATACTTTCTACTTTTGGCGGGGTTGATGTGACGAGCATCATGTGCATAGAATTGTTTACTTTATTGTCCTTGTGCAGCACCTTCCAGATATATGTTGCTCGTATGATCGTCTTTGTAATATGTTCCGTAAAATAGCACCATGCTTGTGTTTCTTTGCACTCACCATGTGGCCGGTTCCATCTGTCGACAGATCGCCCGATGACATACCTATTCAACACTCTCCACTACTACGAGAAGAAGCTGAAAGAAAAACCAGGCCTCAAGAAGAAGCTGGTCAATGCCATCATAGGTTAGTGAAACCTACCCCTTCCCCCTTCCCCCCCTCATACGCTTTTCGACATACTATAAGTCGCAGAAGCCACGTTGAAATGCGTGTGCACTAAAGGCAAGTCGTTTGTTTACATTACGTGCCATGCGTTCTCTACTTCATCGCCTGTTATTATTCTCTAGTTTGTGTCGTAATTAACAACGGTTTCGTAATTAGCAATTGTGTCGTAATTATATTTTGACGATGTTTAAAAATTGTGTCGTAATTAGCTGGACATTTCGCAACCAGCACTGACCAAATATGGGGATTGTAAATAGGCCCTATATGTGTCATAATTGGACTACAAGGGCCCACGTGGATGTACTGATGTCCCCCTTTCTATGGCAGGCTCGCTGAAGGAGATTCGCAAGCCCAACTGGTGTCTGAGTGAGGACTACCTGGCCTACTTGGGCCGTACGGCGGACGACGGCTCGTGGGTCCCGGACCAGGAATACTTCGTCAAGCTCATCGCAAGGCTCGTCAATAGTATCCTTTACATCGTCTTACCTGCGGAACTTTTCCTTCTCAGAGTCTGTTATATTATAGTTGAGTCAATTATCTTTTATCATTTAAACTAGAGAACTAAAACAAAAGGAAAAGCTGATATGCTTCAGACTATGAAAATAAATACAACGACAAAGATTTGTTTAGTTTGGGAGTCTCAAAACCCAAGTGCGGTTGCTGGCGTTAGAGCTTGGTAAAAAATATCGGGTTTGCGATATTTTGAACTATATTTTGAACCCTTAAAGAGCTCGCTTACGGAAACAATTATATGTTGAACTTCAGCGATCCAATGACATTAATCCACCTCTTAGTACCCACAAATATGTCTACATGCACCCACATTCTTAATGAACAAACAAATGTTACACGTATGCTACCTCAACCATCGCCCAGCCATCCAAGCAAAGTCGCCCGCTCCCTTCCCCAGCTGTGACTGGCGCTTCAACGAGTTCCCCAACCCCACGGCGCATGCGCTCCACGCCACGTGCATCGAGCTGATGGCTCTCCCCATTAGCTGCCAGGCCGTCGGGAACGCCCTTCTGGATATCGTCCTCAAGGGGTGCGTCAGTCTGGTTCTACTTCCAATCTACCCCAAATACCGTAGTTGCTGGAATAAGCGCCCGTGCGGTTATATTTTTGGGGCGCTTATTCGAGCAACCACGGTATGTCATTTATTACAACTTCTCATACTGTTTTTAACTCTATAGTAAGTTTTAATTTATTATGGTGAAAGTGTATGCATAATCGGGCTCATATGTGCTATGATTCGAATAGTTAGTATTGTAGGCAGGTTAATTATCAAATATTTCTTTTCAATCCCTATAGTAAGTCCTATTTTGTTGCCGTGTAACTGGATATACATAACCGGTGTCAAATGTAAGATAATTGAAATCGTTAGTATTGTATGCAGGCTAACCAGACTGGATGTTACAGTGCACACATATTAATTGGATTGTTTCCAGTCAAAGTTTCTAACGTATTGGGCGGCCTGTATATTTCAGAACGACCAGTATACCCCGAGAACACCTCATCCCGTGGATGAACGCCATCGGCATGGTGCTCACGGCACTCCCGGTAACGTCCAACCGCTCTACCTTTCAGTATTTATAGCATCGTGCATATACATGTACTATTAGATCTATGTGTGGCCAGGAACTGTCGAGTTTGTGTAGACTGGGATGGATTTTACTGAGGTTTTATGCGATTTCCGCAATACATATCCAGTGAGCGCAAAAGCCTCCCGCCGCATAATAGCGAAGATTTCGTATAAACCATCAGCAGTGTGCTGCCGCAACATATAAAAAAACAGCAAAAGAGGAATATTTTATGTGATAATGCGCCCAGTTAGCCGGATTGCTATCTTTTTTTCCCTGTTTCAATGCATAAATCATACACTCCGGTATTGGAAAGAATATGTTTATTCTACAAAACACAAAATCTTAATATTATAGAAGTTGAATGTCATTTCTTATGTGTATGTCCCTTATATAATAATGTTAGAACTCAGTATTTGCCATCCTGCTCCAATAATAATGTAACCTACCACTTTTTGTAACTAATTGCAGACAGAAAACCTGATATTATATTTAAACTAATTTGCTTTGTGTATCAAGCTATGAGATATAGAAAAGTGTTGTTAGTGTATGTAAATTTTCATAATGATGTTTATTTATCCGAGGTACTATGGGCCTCAGTGCATACGGTACGATAAACTGTTCTGTTCGGTTAGCTCACTATTTAAAGTACCGATGAATCCCATGATATATCACTGATATATAACTTTGGTACAATGAATTGTATTAATTACAAATATTGAATGAGACGACTCATGCTATGTTTGTTGACAGGATGGCTTCTCGGTGACGCTGAATGACCGGATTGTGGAGGTGTTACAGTGTCCCATGCTTTCCCAGCCCGCGGCCGACACCAACCCCTTCCAGATCTTCAACTTCCTGAGCACGCACCAAGTGGTGGGCGAGCTGCCCAGCAGCTACGTCTTGGCCATGTGTCACGCCATGTGGCAGCACGCCAGCATCGGCCAGATGAGCTTCATCCCCGCGTCAGTACCTCTTATCCTTATTTATTTGGATACTAATTAAAGGGAACCGCCAGCCTGGCCTCTAACGCTGCTCTACCGATTCATATAATACCCAATTATCTATCCTCCAGATTACAGAATTTTTCGTTCTATCTATAGCTCACAATAAAATTTAGAAGTGACCGCCGGGCTCGATTTCGCCGCCTACCCAGGCGGCAGCCCTTTTTGGAGGTGTGTCCGCGATTGACCAATCAGGAGGCGATACTCTAATTTATGCAGACCGGAAATTGCGCCTATTGTGTGAGCAAAACAAGAGCGCGTGATCATCGCTAATATAAAGAGCTGCGATTCTAACTCAAATCATGGCATTTTTGCCGAGTCAATCGTCGCAAGACGTATATCAATCTGTTTGGATGGTACATTTCCATAAAACACTAAGATCATGTTCTACTGCGCGCCTTGGAACTGCCGCTGTTTATCTGTAAATAGCGGCCCTGATCTCTCTCTCCGCGAGTGATAACATAAGGCGGTACCACATGAATAGTGTTAACACTCGCCAATTTAACTTTAAGATGTAATCTTTCGGTGCAGATCGCGATTAAATTAGGTTGGACACCCGCTTTAACTGTTTTGAATACCGGAGCTCGACCGACCGCGATCGATATCCTCAGCGAGAGCAGTCCCGCATCATAATATTACACCGTGGACGACGATTCTTCTGAAATAGATACTTTTTTTGCACTAGCTAGAGTGTGCTACTATTTTCAAACTTAGGGTTAATTATTTAGTGAATATGCTCGCAACAAAATGAACGCGGCGGTTGATCGTGCTCCGGAACTCAACCCTGGTGTAGCGTTCTCATCTTGCCGTGATAAATAACAAAGTTTTATCATTTTTTGTATTATCGTATTTTTTTTTTTATTATCATATATTATTATTTCATTATGTTTAGAAACTGTGCGTATTAACGCAATACTATGGCTTGCAAAGTTGCTCACAATTGACTTAAGTCCTCGGTCCGTATGGCCCGCTGCTGACTGATGCTGCGTTATCGCGCTTTTGGTTTGTAGTTTCATGCGCGATAAGCTGAAGCCACTCGTGCAGACTGAGGAACACTTCATCTTCGTCTGTCACATGGTCGGGCCGTTCCTACAGCGGTTCCACGTGGAGCGGACGCGCTGTCTGCTGGAGGTGAGTGGCCGGACTCCTGTCTGTGGGTCAGAGATCGTATGATCGTATTAGGACTTAGATACCAAGAAAAACGCTGATATGTAGCCCACGACAACACGCGTATTGCGCTATACTACACTATACGGATTTAGTCGAGACAATGAATCATATAATTAACTTAATAGCGACTCACTAAATAAAAGGTATTTTTTTAATATACGAAAAAGCCATCTCTCTGCCCCTTCAACCATATAGATCGGTTTGTGCCATTTTCATTTGATATACGTCACCACTCAATTGCGTCCTTTGATAGCGACGTTTCCGTTTCGGTCTACGATGCCAGGTGTGTCTCTACGGTCGTAAATAAGGATTGTTGTTATTAGGTACCATATCTAAGTGCACAGCTACCTCGCCCGCCATTTTTCTGCCCATCTCACTTAAACGGTATAAAATAAGTCTTTGTTTCGTTATGTTTTGATACTAACTGTGTATTATGTGTTACTTGGAAGTCCAATAACAAGTTATTTACTGTTTTACTACAGCAAGATAGTATCTTGTGTTATCCATATTGGAACAGTCATTCTGTATATCTAAGAAGCAAAATGAGGTCTGAAAGTTCCTTAAAATATCTTGACTTGTCTAGTTGTATGATGGTGTTTGACCATGCCACATTACTGTCTTACTATCTTGTAAGGTAACTATGAAATGCGGTTTTGTTCTTCTAAGAGAAAAGTAGATTCATTGGTCATTCCATGTTTAGAAAATTGGAAGTTCCGATAGGCTTCTGTCTAAATTAACATTTTGAATACAATTCTTTGAATTAAAATCCGATTATAGTTGTTCAAACAGTTGTTGCCCCCCAAACCATACCAGACTCTAAAATTTGTACATACTATGACTTGATTGCGATACTTATCTAGTCTAAAAAACTAAATTATCACAGAATACCTTTACTGGCAGCTTTGAGACGACAAATTTTCACTTCGGTATCCTATGCAACTATGATTTTTTTTTTAATTGCACAAGGTATGTTTAAATAGCTTTAGGCAAAACCGAATGTCTCATTATTACTGTTTACAATTTGGTGTATTCATTGACGATGTCGCAAGGAGTAGGGGGTTACCTCGGGGCCATAACTCCGCCCTTCCTTCTCTCATTGACGCGACATGACCAGAAGTGCTTAAGGCATCCTGAATAAATTCTTAATTCTTAATTCTCACTGATGATGTATATTGACTATATATATTGACCGTGTTTTAACCTGTATTGACAGCTGACGGTCGAGCTGTATGAGATGCTGGAGGCCGTAGACAAGCTGATACCCCACCTCAAGTACATGGACCCCATCTCAGACTTCCTGTATCCTTGCCCGTGCCTTAACACATCCACAGACAGTCGACTCGACTCGTGCTTGTCTAACATATTTATGTCAATGTTCTGTTTGCATTATACTCTCTGCAGGTTCAGCTCAGATGTCGTAATTATCAACAAAGATTTGATATTTAGATTACTCATCATATACACAATATAAATATTAATCACTTAAGAAGCATATGGTATGATACATTTTACTCAAAAATAAATTGTATTCGTTTATGAAAGGGGATAACATTATTTGTTCATAAAGTCAGCGTCTTTATAAATGGGAGCCTGCCTGGCTCAGTCAGTGGTAAGCGGGCTGAGCTACAGATTGACAGGTAAGGTGTCTAGATCCTGGCTCATACATCATTTAACCCCATGTCATTGTGCTGGGAGGTTTCTTGGCCCAATTTAACCTCTATTGTCGGCGCAAAAAAGTGTCGTACAAACATCGGCATCTCATGTTAGTGTCCACAGGACAGGTATAGCGCGGTCACGACAAGCAGACCTTTCCTTAACCAGGGACCCAGATACCACATCAAGTACATGTTTGTTGGGGACGGCGTGAAGAATGAAGTGGAGAAGGTGATTCGTAACTTGAGGACGCCCATGCAGATCAGATTACGCTTCATCTCGCACCAGAGCAAGGAGGAGGCGACCCCCACATAGTGAACAGTCCACAATGTAGGGTCATCTTACGCCACGAGACTTCTGGACAGCAAGGCGGTCGCTCGTATAGGATGTGCGCTCCAACTCACGCTCTGAGGCTGGCGTTATCTGTCTGAGCCCGTCAATGCGGTGAGCGCAGTGGGTGCTACACCACAATGCGCGTGCCAGCAGGGAGTGCTACACCACCATGCGCATTCCAGCAGTGAGTGCTACAGCGCAGTCAGCGTTTTATCAATGTGAGCAACGTCATTACGCTGAACTCTCTTACACACTGAGTGCTACAACACTGAGTGCTACAAAACTGAGTGCTACAACACAATGAACGCCCAAGCACAGTGAACGCTCCAAGACAGTGAGAGCTACAACACAGTGAACGTTACAATTACAACTATTAAACACAAAGAGTGCCGTACCAAATGCCGAAGAAAGTGCAAGATAAGTGTGTTCAGCCTGACGTCATCGGTCCACCACAGCAGTCAAACGCATCGTCTTGTGTTTTCCCTTCCAGTGTTCATCCCATTTTATACTGTGTTTTCATAAAGTGAATCATTGATGGAATTCAAGAGTGTATTGTATTGACCCGTGTATAATTGTTAGTAAGAGGCATGTTCGTATAATTCCATTTACTATTCCACGTTCGAATAGCGTTAGATTACGTTAATCTGATTATTTACCTACTTATCAGTGCTTCGTTTTCGCTTCAAGCCGGTGAGCGGTGCTAACTCACTGGTTCGCCTCTCATTTCTCATCGTCCTTTCATCAACACTGCAATTATGTACGATCATCCATTGCTGCATGATATAGGCGAGATAAGAATCATCTTAGTCGAATATATATTATATTATAGAGATAAAGGACGCGTTTTATCTCGATCTCGACTATTAATACTGAGCTAGAAGAGTATTAATAGTTCGAAGAACCCAGCATTCTGCGCAAATATCGCTCCACCGAGCGATAAATAAAATGGTTTCCTGAGAAATGGTCTTTTGTTTCTTTTGTTGTAACTATGTATGACGCCATGAAGGTCATATGGCATAAATGTGAAATCATATGGATTCAGCTGAGTCCTACACCCCCGTTGTGAGCACTTGGTATGAAGAATGTGACGCGGACTTGTATCCGGCATTGTCCTAAGAGGGGCATAAGCCAGTGTCCCCCCATACCTTGAGGTGACACACTCGGCAAAGCTCACAACCCGCTAGGTCACTCGGGCGGCCGACTTAGTAAAGGTACACTCGACCAAGCTGAGAGCACTACCCGCTAGGTCACTCGGGCGGCCGACTTGGTAGAGGGACACTCGACCAAGCTGAGAGCACTACCCGCCAGGTCACTCGGGCGGCCGACTTGGTAGAGGGACACTCGACCAAGCTGAGGGCACTGCCCGCTAGGTCACTCGGGTGGCCGACTTGGTAGAGGTACACTCGACCAAGCTGAGGGCATTGCCCGCTAGATCACTCGGGCGGCCGACTTGGTAGAGGTACACTCGACTAAGCTGAGAGCACTACCCGCTAGGTTACTCGGGCGGCCGACTTGGTAGAGGTACACTCGACCAAGCTGAGACCCGCTAGGTCACTCGGGCGGCCGACTTGGTAGAGGGACACTCGACCAAGCTGAGGGCACTGCCCGCTAGGTCACTCGGGTGGCCGACTTGGTAGAGGTACACTCGACCAAGCTGAGGGCACTGCCCGCTAGGTCACTCGGGTGGCCGACTTGGTAGAGGTACACTCGACCAAGCTGAGGGCACTACCCGCTAGGTCACTCGGGCGGCCGACTTGGTAGAGGTACACTCGACCAAGCTGAGAGCACTACCCGCTAGGTCACTCGGGCGGCCGACTTGGTAGAGGGACACTCGACCAAGCTGAGGGCACTGCCCGCTAGGTCACTCGGGTGGCCGACTTGGTAGAGGTACACTCGACCAAGCTAAGGGCACTGCCCGCTAGGTCACTCGGGTGGCCGACTTGGTAGAGGTACACTCGGCCGAGCTGAGAGCACTGCCCGCTAGGTCACTCGGGCGGCCGAATTGGTAGAGGTACACTCGACCAAGCTGAGGGCACTGCCCGCTAGGTCACTCGGGCGGCCGACTTGGTAGAGGTACACTCGGCCAAGCTGAGGGCACTGCCCGCTAGGTCACTCGGGCGGCCGACTTGGTAGAGGTACACTCGACCAAGCTGAGAGCACTACCCGCTTGGTCACTCGGGCGGCCGACTTGGTATAGGTACACTCGACCAAGCTGAGAGCACTACCCGCTAGATCACTCGGGCGGCCGACTTGGTAGAGGTACACTGGACCAAGCTGAGAGCACTACCCGCTAGATCACTCGGGCGGCCGACTTGGTAGAGGTACACTCGACCAAGCTGAGAGCACTACCCGCTGGGTCACTCGGGCGGCCGACTTGGTAGAGGTACACTCGACCAAGCTGAGAGCACTACCCGCTAGATCACTCGGGCGGCCGACTTGGTAGAGGTACACTCGACCGAGCTGAGAGCACTACCCGCTAGGTCACTCGGGCGGCCGACTTGGTAGAGGTACACTCGACCAAGCTGAGAGCACTACCCGCTAGATCACTCGGGCGGCCGACTTGGTAGAGGTACACTAGACCAAGCTGAGAGCACTACCCGCTAGGTCACTCGGGCGGCCGACTTGGTAGAGGTACACTGGACCAAGCTGAGAACACTACCCGCTAGATCACTCGGGCGGCCGACTTGGTAGAGGTACACTCGACCAAGCTGACAGCACTGCCCGCTAGGTCACTCTGGTGGCCGACTTGGTAGAGGTACACTGGACCAAGCTGAGAGCACTACCCGCTAGGTCACTCGGGCGGCCGACTTGGTAGAGGTACACTCGACCAAGCTGAGAGCACTACTCGCTAGGTCACTCGTGCGGCCGACTTGGTAGAGGTACACTGGACCAAGCTGAGAGCACTACCCGCTAGGTCACTCGGGTGGCCGACTTGGTAGAGGCACACTCTACCAAGCTGAGAGCACTGCCCGCTAGGTCACTCTGGTGGCCGACTTGGTAGAGGTACACTCGACCAAGCTGGGAGCACTGCCCGCTAGATCACTCGGGCGGCCGACTTGGTAGAGGTACACTCGACCAAGCTGAGGGCACTACCCGCTAGGTCACTCGGGTGGCCGACTTGGTAGAGGTACACTCGACCAAGCTGAGGGCACTGCCCGCTAGGTCACTCGGGCGGCCGACTTGGTAGAGGTACACTCGACCAAGCTGAGCACTACCCGCTAGATCACTCGGGCGGCCGACTTGGTAGAGGTACATTCGACCAAGCTGAGGGCACTGCCCGCTAGGTCACTCGGGTGGCCGACTTGGTAGAGGTACACTCGACCAAGGGCGGCCGACTTGGTAGAGGTACACTGGACCAAGCTGAGAGCACTACCCGCCAGGTCACTCGGGCGGCCGACTTGGTAGAGGTACACTCGACCAAGCTGAGGGCACTACCCGCTAGGTCACTCGGGCGGCCGACTTGGTAGAGGTACACTGGACCAAGCTGACAGCACTGCCCGCTAGGTCACTCGGACGGCCGACTTGATAGAGGTACACTCGACCAAGCTGAGAGCACTGCCCGCTAGGTCACTCGGGCGGCCGACATGGTACAGGTACACTGGACCAAGCTGTCGGCACTACCCGCTAGGTCACTCGGGCGGCCGACTTGGTAGCGGTACACTGGACCAAGCTGACAGCACTACCCGCGAGGTCACTCGGGCGGCCGACTTGGTAGAGGTACACTCGACCAAGCTGAGAGCACTGCCCGCTAGGTCACTCGGGCGGCCGACTTGGTAGAGGTACACTCGACCAAGCTGAGAGCGCTGCCCGTTAGGTCACTCTGGTGGCCGACCTGGTAGAGGTACACTCGACCAAGCTGAGAGCACTACCCGCTAGGTCACTCGGGCGGCCGACTTGGTAGAGGTACACTCGACCAAGCTGAGAGCACTGCCCGCTTGGTCACTCGGGCGGCTGACTTGATAGAGGTACACTCGACCAAGCTGAGAGCACTGCCCGCTAGGTCACTCGGGCGGCCGACTTGGTACAGGTACACTGGACCAAGCTGTCGGCACTACCCGCTAGGTCACTCGGGCGGCCGACTTGGTAGAGGTACACTGGACCAAGCTGAGAGCACTGCCCGCTAGGTCACTCGGGCGGCCGACTTGGTAGGGGTACACTCTACCAAGCTGAGAGCATTGCCCGTTAGGTCACTCGGGTGGCCGACTTGGTAGAAGTACACTCGACCAAGCTGAGAGCACTACTCGCTAGGTCACTCGTGCGGCCGACTTGGTAGAGGTACACTGGACCAAGCTGAGAGCACTACCCGCTAGGTCACTCGGGCGGCCGACTTGGTAGAGGTACACTGGACCAAGCTGAGAGCACTACCCGCTCGGTAAAATTATGCTAAATCTTCACTACACGTATCGGGAGCATAAATGACCTGTAGCATCCCCGATCGAGGCTCAGTATGACCAGACATATGGAGTTCTACAGACCTGTTCTTTACAAACACCTTACAATTAGTGGTCGCATAATACAACTGTACATACGTTACGTCAGGATATGGGCCCACGATTACGTTATTTGACTCTGCTTATGGCTCTTTGTTTGATCCACTGGCACAACTGATAAATCGACGGACGCAAAAGTGCGGTGTGAGCCCGGGGGGTGCGCACAGCTACTGTCAATACGTATGTGTATTGGTACACTAGTATACTAGTCAGGGAACATCAGGGACCCCCGCAGAATTTTTTAATTCGGATGATCCTAAATAACAATAAAAAATTGTTGGCAGTCTGGGAATTTGCTCTGTTGGCCATGGCGACCATTATTGCCATTTTCGGCTATAGTAAATTATGATGTATGGAACTTTAATTCCAGTGTTTTTGTGTGGGTTTTGGGGGGGGCGAAAACTGACGAACATAAATTCTTGAGCTTTTCGCTCGTAATTTATTATATATGTTGGCCATGCATGGCCGCCATTTTTCATATTTTCCGCTATATCAGGAAACCTACGATGCATAGAACTTTAATTCCGGTGTTTCTGTGTGGGATTATGTGGCGAAACCTGACGAAATACACCTAATATATCCAATAGCCCCTCGCTGCCGCTGGGCATTATATACCCACCAGCATAATGTCGAATCTGAATAAACTGCATCGTCTAAAACTCTGCACTCGAACCTTTCCAGTCCCTTCTCCCTTCTCATGAAAACCAGCCTTGGGTAAATTGCAAGTTTTAAAATATCGCGTGTGGCAGGGCTTTTAACGAATAAACACGTGGATTAAAAACGCTGTCAATATGGCTAAAACAAAGACTCAGGGATCTGCTAGGAAGATCCAAGATAAGGTCAATAAACATGGACACAGCATGAATCCCGGTAAGTAGATTAGCTTCCCGACTTGTTGGGCTCTCAGCTCGTAAATAGGATGAGCGATAATAGACTGAATTATGGTGGCACCATACTGATGATGACTGTGAAACCATGACTGTGACCTAGTCCTGCTAACAGCCTAGCCTGAAAATTCAGACGTTAATGTCGTGACAGTCTGAAGGATCGACACTAACGTCTGAAACCTTAGGCCTTCGTAGCCCCATGTGACGTTGTTGGGAAACAACACCATATGTCCGGTATATCAAATCCTGTACGGCATTTTACGCGTGGCTAGAAGCGGTGCTGATGGCGAGAACTTTTTGGGGTATGGCAATAGTTTCTAAAAGTATGCATCTTACAACTTATCTTGTTATTTGGGTTGAAGTCTGTGATTATGACGATATCGTCTTAATTTTTTGAAGCAGCAGACAACTCAGTTCTGTCCACCACCTTGCCCATCCAGTAGAGAAACTGTACATGCGTGCATGTTGTTAAAACCACACCATTCGCTTGGTGGCCCTTCATACACCCAGCCATTGATAAGTCATAAGCGAAAAGTCACTTGGCGAAAGGCGTTGGTGTAGAATGACCAAATACGAAATGGCGCGATAAATAACAAGAAAGTCTTATTTCAACCGACTTTGATAGTAATGCGATACTTTGTTAGTTCATATACATGTGGGTTTTGTGGTAAATAAAAAAAGTTTAGGTATCAGAGTACAAAATGACAAAGGTTTGATGTATCGTGCGGTTAACAATACTTAATCGCCCACAAAAACAAATCTTACACCCTCATTTTCTATACGAGGTTATGAGACTGTTGTGTGGAGCAACAACTGTCTCATATGGGACTAAGGCCTTGGGCGCTGTTCACAAAACCTATTTGACCACCTTTACAAAAGCCCTCACTTGGCAGCCACCAGAAAATGGATTTTTTTCCTTCTTCAATCTTAATGGAAGTTTGGGGAGACAAGATTCAAGGTCTTGCACGCAAGATTACTCTGTAAACTTGATTTTTAAACATCATGCATTTCTTTCCGCTGTGGGAGGGAGGGGAATACATCTGACGAATCGCGAATGCTCATATATTAGTGAGAGCAGGGGCTGATACAGGGGCTGAGAAGCAGGGAATCCTCCCCCACCCCCTTTTCTCAGTTAAATGTCTATGTCCCTAAACAACCATGGATAAGGACCCTCTTCCCCTGTTTGTACTGGACCCCCTACCATGTTGGTATCAAGTTTGGATGGTGGGGGAGTGGGGGAGAGGACAAGCGTAATTTCCTCATATGGCGGAAGCTGAAAATACTCCTTGCGTTAAACCAAGAATTGCACAAACAGCTTTCCTCCTCCTCCTCCTCCCCCACACTACTGCTGGCCCGTGCATGCTCCACTGTCAGTTATGGGCCAGGGCAACCACTGGGCCCAGTGGTGGGGGGGGGGGTAGTACTTGATACATTGTTAGGTTTGGGGGGGTGGGGGTCTATGTTAAAGCCTCCCCTTTATCACCGCCAAAATTTAATGCAACAACGTCACTGATTTGGTAAAGTCAGACCATTTGAAACAAGCAACCATTAAACAAGCATGACATGCTGTTTGATTTGATGTAAAATCCATACTTTACATTCCCAAACCAAAAATGGATTGGGGTTCAGGTGTGCCTGAACCCCAATTAAACATGGCTCCAGCGACAGCCAGAAAAGCTCAGAAATCACACAGTAAATGGAAAAGAAAACACAAGCATCAAGCAATGTCATATCCCAAATTGGTAAAAACTCAACAGAGAATAGGTTACTTTATGTAAATATGTATTTCTTTGCTAAATACAGAGGTGAAACAGTAGTTATATTACTGTGTAAAGGCCCCCCAGATTATGGGTGGGATTCTCCTAATGGAAAGAGATTGCTAGGGGATGTAACATAGTTCTGCGAAGGAGCTGGTGCATTATCTTAGACTCATTCTTTTCAGAAGTACAGGCTCTTTTCTTGCTCATTCTCCGGCAACATCCTGTCTAAAAATGGTTCATGTTGTAGGATACTGTATTAGGCAGTTACGAAACAATTTAGGCAGTAGCAGATAAAGCCATCTAGTGGCCTGTTTTGACAGTGAAACAGGTTTCTTAATGCAGGGACTCCAAAATCAGAAATGAAGTTGTCAACGATTTAATATTGCATACATTTTTGTATACTGATATTGGGCCAATGATTTATGCCATGCCACTTGGCAGTAAAGCTTGGCAGTTAAGACCAACAGCAATTCTGCTTTACGGAGGAATCTTATTATTTTCTTGAGGGTTCATGGTATATACAGCTATGTATAAAGTACCTCAGTTGTGTACAGATGTATTCACTTTAGAAAGAGTAACCTGTTGAAATGGAAGTTGATGTTTCGCATGAGTACTAGCAGAGCAAAGTGCTTACCCTGGAAGTGTATTTGGGGTAAAAAAAGTGTGTAAACATTAGTATAACCTCATGTTTTTGATCTTACTTTAAGTTAGTGGTTAATTATCTTTGAAATAAGTTATAATTTATTACATTTAGTGGCTTTTAATAGATATGGTTAAATGGTGAACAGCAAAGTGCTCCGTTACTGCCTGTGATCCATTACTACCTGACAAGCTGTAGTTATTAAGTTACGTCTAAGTGCACATCATTGTTATTCACACCTTTTGTGTACATTTGATATTAATAGGACTGTCTTAGTATTTGAATCAATACATGTATACAATGGCTGGAGAATGAAATTTAAAAAAAAAACAGCAGCGTGTCGATGCTATTCAATGGCACAGAGCTGGAGAAATCATAATCAGCATACTAAATGCTGACGTTATCATGGATAAGTGGCAAAGAGGAGCCAGAGCTGCATCAATGGCTCTGAAGATGTATTATAGTGCCATTTGAGTGTGTGATGATACTTGAGCAAAAACTGTCCACCTCAGGGCATCCCTCTATTATATGACTCCCTCCGTCGTACAGTCTTTTTGGGCTGGCAGAATAGAAGTCAAATAACGTGGGGACTACTGTACTCTCATGTTCAAGGTTCACAACTCACGCAAAATCAGTCACTGTGCAACAAATTTAATTCATATTTTAATTTTCAAGCAACAATGCCTCATGTCCAAGCCCTCAAATCCGGAACTGTACTGCTCAAACTGGCAGTTCAGCAGAGCTTCAGGAATATACCCCCTAACATCCAAAATATCCTGCAAAATGTTCTAGTGAGGGATACAATGTCTTCCATTTAAAAATTGTTGGATCAATCACTGGCACCATTTTGCCTGGAGGAAGTGAGGTATATTGCGATCCGCCTTGCATTATACCTGACAATTATCATGCTGAGGGAACTTACAGTGAATGCGCTTACCCAGGAGAAATGAAGCAATTTGCGGATGAATTGTGGCAGTTCCAAGCTGAGCAGTAGACCATGATCTTAGTGGTTCATGGAAAAATAGCATCTCAACAAATTGATATATGTCTTGAAATGATTGTCTCTATAAAAAGAAGAAAACACTCATGATTGAAGTGTGAATCGCAGCTATTTATATTTGCGATGATTACAGTAATTATGATAATAGAGGTTGTCCAACAACACATGTCAGCATTATGCAGGTCTTATTTCTTCCCCCTTTTTCAGACCGGGTCAAAGGTGCAGGAGGCCAGAACATGAGGACAAAAGCCACAATTAAGCGATTGCAGATGTACAGGAACTTTAAACCTCAAAGGTATGTCAGCATCTCAGTCTTTGTTTATTGTGCGATCAGTCAAATGAAGTGGCACTATATATGTAGTAATCTAAGGAAAACATCTTAATTTACAGTAATGTTTCAACAACTGACTTGGTTACCGCTACTGTACATGCTCTGTTGTGTAGTTAACTTAAATTTTTATACTGTTCTAATACGTTTAATAATATACTGGGTAATGTAGTTCCATTGCATATTTATTCAACAGGATTCAATAATTGTCTTTGCTACCAGTCATGCAGTCATTTGCATTATGCATATCATGTTTAAGTCCGTGATACAACTCCTTCCCACCAATTGAATGCCAATCTTTGATAATTTTCTATTATAATGTCCATTTTCATAGAGATTCTGTTGGAAATATTACGAGAGCTGCTCCATTTCAAACAAGAATGACTTCTGGCACAATAGCAAGAGTTGAACCTAACAGGCGTTGGTTTGGTAAGCTTTGCCACATGGCAGTATGGGCCGGCGCGACAGCTCATTGGGCTAGAGCGCTTGCGTTGAGTGCTCTGGTCACCTGAGAGCCTAACGGCACGTGGGTCGGTGGTTCAAGCCCTGCTGTGGCCATGTCTGTGTGGTCGCAGGATAAAGATCCCATGTCTTTCTTCGTAAAGAGTAGGGGGTTACCCCCGGGGACATGGCTTTACTCTCCCTTCCTTCTCCCATTGACGCGATATGATCAAATGTGGTTAAAGCGTCCTAAATAACCAACCAACCAACCACATGGCAGTATGTAGTTCTTCCTTAATGTGTCAAAAATTGCGTCAGGATACCTGAATGTTATTAACATATTTCGTGAAAATAGTTATGATATAACAATTAAGAGCTCAAGATTTTGATTTTTTGTAATCAATATAGTTTGAGTACCGGTAATAGCACATAATGAATGTTGACATTTTGTTCAAAAATGAATTTATATATTGTACCAGTGCTGCATAATCATTTATACAACATCTATTATTAATATCTTGCTTAAAGTTAAATAAATTATATAGTGTTAAAGAAAAGCTAACTATATTGTGGGTAGTTTATGAAAGTAACTCTTGTTTCTTAAATTTCAGGAAATACTAGAGTTATCACACAGAATGCTTTGCAGACGTTTCAAGATGAGATGGGCAAAGTCATAAAAAACCCTTACAAGGTTGTGATGCGCCAGACAAGATTACCCATCTCTTTACTCGACGAGACAGCTAAGGTTGGTACCCATCTCGTTACTCGACGAGACAGCTAAGGTTGGTACCCATCTCGTTACTCGACGAGACAGCTAAGGTTGGTACCCATCTCGTTACTCGACGAGACATCTAAGGTTGGTACCCATCTCGTTACTCGACGAGACAGCTAAGGTTCGTTCGACTGTCACCCCATTTTCACCGCAGTGAAATCTGTCGAATTAATGCTTCTATGATGGTGTGTATGGTGTTACCCTGTAGCCTATATGATTGAATTAACCTGTTCGAATGAGATCAGTATTACAAGCTGCCGCTTCGAAAAGGCAGCTTATAGTAGTCTCAGTATAATGTTGGAAATGGTGTTCTAGCCTACATAGGTCCTCTACCAGAGGATTGTTTCTACCTAACAGTGATGGATTATAATATAAGTATGTTTCCGTGTAGTCCAGCCCAGTATTTGGCCCGTAAGGCTGAGTCAGCACTTTAATACTTCAGTAACACGTGCGCTGTGCAGGGATGTGCAAATGACCCCCATCTATCAAATTATGTGGGTCTGGCTGACGGCGATATCGGTATCATCTTAAGCGTTTTCTCGTAACTTGTGTTTTATTTCCGCACAGAATAAACGCGTGCATATTCTGGACACCGAGAGTTTCGACACAACGTTTGGTCCCAAGGCCCAGCGTAAACGGCCCAACGTGCGGGTAGAAGATATGGAGGTAAGGTTATAGGGATGCTCTGCAGTGAAGTGGTGCATCATGTCCATGGCACACCTGCCCCAAAAAACAGATTTCCCATTTATCACTTTGCTGTAGACAAACTGATGGCCCTATCAGTTTATGTTTATGTGTATGAATACACATGTGCAGCTTACAGTAGTACTAGGTTCGAATCAGGGCCCGGCCACCTCATCTTGGCTTGGTCTATCCATTCATCCTTCATCGTCCCGGAAGGTTCCTTGGCCCACTGCAGCCCTTGTGTGCACACAAGGCATATAAACACTAATTAATTTCTATTGATATTTACGAGGCTAAGACGTCCTTTTGAACTTTGTTTTTTGCTTTGATCCGGACAGAGTCTGGTTTCGACCGCCGAGCAGTCCGCCGACAAGTACGAAGCCGAGAAAGATCTGGATCTCGATCGCGGTAGACCGGATGAAACTCCTGAAGCCTCAGAACTCATTTTCAAGGCTGGGCAGTCCAAACGTATTTGGAATGAACTCTACAAGGTACGCTCTATGATATATAGCAGTTTGTGATATTGAATCCCTGTTGTTGCTGTTTATGCCTAGAAAAGGCAATGGTAGTTTAAAAACTATTGAAATAATTATTACATTTGTATTACATTATTTTTTTTTATGTCCAGGTTTCTGATATGCTTTTGGAAGATGAGATAATGATATTTCAGTTTGTCGATTGCGTGTCACAATACAATGATAGCCGAAGGCATCAGTTTTGACCAAATTTAGCATCAATTTTACTGTTTATTATTATTTGTATTTTGCGCAGGTGATCGACTCCTCTGACGTCGTCATCCAGGTCCTGGACGCACGTGACCCGCAGGGCACGCGCTCGCCGCGCATCGAGAACTACATGAAGAAGGAGAAGCCGCACAAACACCTCATCTTCGTCCTCAACAAGTGCGATCTGTTGCCGACATGGGTCACGGTAAAACTTCTATTTTAGTTCCTTGTTGATGTCCCAAATGTGCGAATGAAGTTAAGACTTACATAAAATCAACGTCAAGACAAAATTCTTGACATAACAGAACATCATTGATTACGAATATGAATGAAATAAACAAAAAAAACATGTTTGAAATTACATGTAAATATTTGCCAGAACGAATACTTTAATTTACAGAGTTGAAAATGTAATATTGGATTTCAAAATATTTTGCTTTACCTCCCAACAGCAAAAATGGGTGGCCATCCTGTCCCAGGAGTACCCAACGATGGCCTTCCACGCCAGCATTAATAACCCCTTCGGCAAGGGTGCCCTCATCAGCTTGCTGCGCCAGTTCGGAAAGGTTAGTTGTAGAAAACGGTTTACTGATGGCCCCAAATGGCAAACACGAATGCGGGTATTATTTGGCGGCTAGATCGTTCTGCCCTCGGCGCTCGTCCCAGGATTGCAGTTAGAGACGGAAGGGTTGGAGGGATATATGTGTTATTTAGACGTGTTTATATGGGAAGTTCAATCAAGCGTTTATGTTAGAAAGTACGCATCCACCATCAATACAGTATATATATATATACAAAAAACAATAGTACTTTCTTTCGTCGGATGCTTGGGAATGAGCTAATCGCTGTTTATATAACTTCGTGTCCGGCGTCCTCTTTTAGGCCAGCGGCCAGTGCGGGGTTCGAATCCCACCTGTTCTAATTTCTTATGTTTGTACAGGACAAAAATTCTATTTCTTTCTTCGCAAAGAGTGGGTTCTTACACCCCCCCCCCCCCCCCCCCCGAGACCTAGCTTCTCTCTATTTGACCCTTTCCATTTTCGCCATATCTCCTGCAAAAGTTAAAATGTCCTACTTAAGCCAACCAACTGATTGTTACTTACAGCTTCACTTGGACAAGAGGCAGATCAGTGTAGGATTTATCGGTTACCCTAACGTCGGCAAGAGCTCTATTATCAATACCCTGAGAAACAAGAAAGTGTGCAAAGTGGCGCCGCTCGCCGGGGAGACAAAGGTAAGCGTGACTAGCGACCTCTGTCGGACAGAGTAGTCAGTATTCATAAAACCTGAATTCACGGATGCTTTTCCCAGTCGCAAAGTTGGCTCAATAAATGTGTGCCTACTTTACTAGAGCAAACTTGTGTACGAACGCTCCTGAAGGACATTGCTGAATCTGTGATCTGTAACTTTTGTCTGATGCTTGTCAACGCGTGTGGTTATTGCTGAGGCAGTCTGAGTGTGTGCTGAAGCTGTTGTTGATCCTCCTCAAGGTGTGGCAGTACGTGACACTGATGAAGAGGATCTTCCTCATCGACTGTCCAGGCGTGGTCTACCCGACGGGCGACACCGAGACGGAGATTGTCCTCAAGGGAGTGGTCAGTACGACATATATAGCGGCTTGGGTCAATTGTTCACGTTTATGTCGTGTTTTAGGTCTTATTCATTAAATCTAAGTGTAATATGTAAGACGAAAACACGTTTATATTGTACTATAGTTATTTCTGATAGCTTGTTATCCGCCATATTAACAAACTAAAGTCAAGTTATTGTTTTATTTCATGAAATGGGTCGTAATCTATATTCTTCTGTGGAATTGTAGGTTCGGATTGAGAACATCAAGAACGCCGAGTTGCACATTCCGACCGTTCTGGAGCGAGTGAAGCCAGAATACGTGAAGCGGTCGTACGGCATCGACGACTGGAAGGACACGGACGACTTCATCGAGAAGTTCGCCTACAAAAGTGGAAGACTTCTGAAGGTAAAACATCCGTTCTGACCTCCTACAGCTGTGTCTGATTTCATCCATTGTCCTTGGATGTTGCTTGGTCCACTTTAGCGTTTATGTGCCCACAAGTCATAAAATACCAAGGTTTCATTCCTTTTTTTTGTGGTTTTGCATGTGTTTTATAAAGTGTAGTCGTATGTCATGTGACTGAGTGGCGTGTTTTACTTAATTTTAGGGAGGCCAGCCTGACATCACGACGGTGGCTAAGATGATCCTTAATGACTGGCAGCGTGGACGCCTGCCGTACTTTGTGAAACCGCCGGGCTATGAGGTGACAACCGCTACATTATTCATCTATCAGATAAAGAGCGGGGCATTGTACCTTCAATTTGTTTGTTAAATGTTTTATTTCAAGAAAGTACTTAAATAAAAACTCTTTATTTACCATGATGTGCATATGAGGCTCGTCGTGTCGTCATTGTTTAAATACCATAGCAAGTTAAATAGAAGTAAAAAAGGAAAATCATACGTTATGTATTTGCCTCAGCTGTAAATTCTGGAAAATGTTTTGTTTTTACTTTTTGTTTTTACTATAGCGAATGTTTTTTTAAAAGTATTATTGGTTTACTTTCTATTAAATCAATAGCATACATGAAGAAAACTTTTGTTTAGAATGGTCCGGACAAATACGCGCCTTCGGAGCCAGCTGCTGCGGAGTCTGCGGTCGCCGCGGTGGAGTCCGAGACCGCGGCGAAATCCGAGACCACGACAGAGACAGCGGTGAAGTCCGAGATTGCGACAGACATCGCCACGGCGTCTGAAGCTACTGAGAAGACGACAGCGAAGAAGGACAGGAAAGTTCCCCGGGTTAAACAGGACTTCAGCCAGCTGGCGACGGAGCCAGAGTTTCTGGAGGAGGATATCAAACCTCTGGACCAGGACATGGATGCTGACCTTGAAGACGCTGAGTTGATATCGCTCAGCGACGACGACGAGGAAGAGGAGGAGGGGGAGATGGAAATAGTGGACGAAACAGCGGCAGACGACGATGAGTCAGAAGCGGAAGGCAGTGATGGTCAACGAGAGGACAGTAACAAGAAGCCGTTGACAAAGCGTAATGCGGCAAATATCGCGGCCAAATCAAGCAAGAAACGAAAAAATGCTTTGTTGGAAAGCGCTGAAATCAGTGCCGCGCCGAAAGCGTCTAAGAAAGTGAAGAAGTCTGGTAAGGCGAGCACGCCGGGTAGAGCTGGCCAGGGGGTGGAGATTGCCACCCCTGATAAGGCCATCGCATCGCCCTTCCTGAAGGCCCTGGGTGAGGGTGAGGGCGAAGGGCGACGCAGGGCGGCCAAGAAAACCAGACACCCGCCAGGGGTCACCCCAGAAGCGTCTCCCCGGGTAGCCAAGGCCAGTAGCGGGATGTTTGAGGTCACCGCGGACAAGTCTTTCACAAAACCCAAGGGTAAATAATATTATATCTCGTATTATATTAATTAATTATATAATTATTATAGCAGGTGGATCTAGTGCTAGAGCTGATTAGAGGCCTGATTGGAATTAGAGACTCTTTAGATGTTCTTTTCAAGCAGTATCTTGTCAAAGTGATCATCTGATAATTAGCTGACAATATTAGTTTATATGGAACGTTTGCGTCCCATGTTTACAATGAGGTTCCGTTTGTATTTGTGTGAGGGACTACACTGCCTGAATTATTTTGAATTTCATTAACATGCTGTTGCACGCTTCCCTGCTGCTCACTAGAAGTCCTTGTGTAAAAAGAAACCTATTTCTCCAGGTATCACAGAATACACGCTTCAGGAAGACGCGGCGGTCGCGTGTGTAGAGGTCACGACCCCGACTCCGTCTTTGGTCCAGCGCGCCATGGCGAAGGTCAAGGCTTCGGCCAAGTACGAGACGTCTGCCAAACGTGAGCAGACGTCGAAAACTCCAAAGAGTAAGAAGAAGAACCGTCGATCTATGGACTCCGACGATGAAGAGCAAGTGCGAGACAGGACGACCGGCAAACAGGTATTTAAATAGGGTCATACAATAATGTGACGCGTAACATATTCCATGAACTCCATTTGATGCTCTCCCGGCCTCTTGACCAAAATTCGCAGTAGATTAATTAATCAGAACCAACTGTTGACACTAGCGTATAGCTGGTTTCATACACTACAGGCTGAGCTGGAATTATATCCAGCCCCGGAACTACGTAAACAGGTAGCTTGCGTTAATACAAGGCTTCGCGGTTCTCAACAGAGGTATATTCAGCGGGGTGGGTGGATCGTGTGGTGTATGAAAATGCGCGTGATAGTAATTTCGTTCACAATTTCACAAGGCTAAGTGTGTGATCACCCATAAGAAGTATCCGTCGAGTTCATTATTTGAATGGTTGCGTTCCCTCCATATGGCGTAGGGACCGTGGATAAACGCCAATTCTCCTGCTCCTGCAGTAACTGACAGGTGCCTCTGTATTTGTCGTTGCAGAAGCGACGCATGTACGAGGCGATGAAGGTGAGGAAGATCGGACAGCATTATTACCCAGACGCCAACATCAAGAACCGCAACCGGAAGAACTAAGAAAAACTACTCCGACACGACCGACCAATAAGACCATGTGCTATCTGCGCAAACTTTGTTTACCAGCCGTGGTATTTACATCGTATTCATTAAGAGTACCTGTAACTAATGTGAAAGATGAATGTAAACATATGTAAATGTGTGGTTGTTGCCCGCACAGATACGAGAAGATGAATTAGCAGATATTCAACAGTTTTCGGCTGTGCAATTACTTGAGAAAATATGATGTACATAGTGTAAAATGTGTATATAAATGGTTGTTGAATAAACGTGATCGATAAGTGAGAACTTCATGAAGTATCCGAATTATGCCTACCGTTCAAACTGGAAAGAATAGAACCAAAAACACCACTGAGTGTGCCTCTGGACAGTCTACATACACAAGCAACGTATGTTTCACATTTGAAACGCTTTATTCAAATCATTGCAAATGCTTCCCGAGTAGTCGGACCTTGACAACTACATTCATGTGAACCCTTTGAAGTACATTACTAAAAGACACCCTAGACTGGTCCCAACATGGTCATATCTCTGGGCGTCACCCAAACATCTGAAAATAACTACCTTACATTTATGCTGGTGCAGTCTTGATGTAGATCTCAAGTAAAACAACCAAGTTATGTACTCCCCCAACTTTATTCTACAGCTGGCCTATGTTGAACTTCGTGTGGTGCAGTCAGATCCTCTCACCGGTGCCCTTACGCGAGGTAATGTTTATGGAGGAAATCTTTGCATTTGCAACATAATCCATACCTTCACGGTGTTACAAATTTAAATTCCCACAAACTTACATACATAACCTAGATTTATTATCGCATGCGGTCCAAGACTATAAGATTAATGACGGCCTAGAACGATACTACATCATTAGTAAAAAAAGGGACCATCATCGTAGTAACACATTTCAAGGCACCAGTGTTTACGCAACCAAACCATTTAGTACGTACAGTAACCACATTACCTGAAGTAACAAGCGACAAATTCAACAGTATAATATATGTGCATATAAATCTACATAGCAACTAAGTAAATACAATAAAAAATATACTTATCGGAACTGATTTGAACACGATTAAAGATGAATAGCCGCAAAACCACAGCATTCATAACTCATTTACATCACCACGTTTAACGGAATATCTATTATGCGGAGATTGAACCAAAATATATATAAATGCGTCGGGAATGCATGCGAGCGCATAAGAAAAGCCATGAACGCGCACAAACAGATCTCTCGGATATTTCCTGAAGACAATAATAATCTAAATGCAGTCTGAAGAAAATTTCCTCCTTAGTGACTAGTAAACTTCGCAGACGACGAATTTTGAGTAGAAACTATCATATCGTGAAGAGTTTGGAAATTAATGCGTTCGTCTGTTTTGTTTTTAGCGGAATGCTATTTAACCTTTACCGTGTAAGACATTTACTTTCATAGTGATATGTCTGACAATATTTCCAGCGTCGGCTAAGTAAATTCATTGTGATGCATGGCATTCACTTCCATCTTTTAAGAGAAATCTATTTTGGTCGTCAGAAGCCTTACAACTTTGAATATATTTTGATACACACCAGTCTGACATCAAACGGCGGTTAGAGTGACACATTTAAGGCATACTCAAATAGTATAGCGAAACGGTAACAAATAAAAACTAACGGTACTCTTAGAGGCCCAGTGTATAGTGTGATAATCGTTAGTGATACTTGCCATGTCACCTCCACCACTACTACGGTTTTAGTCTTTTGTTGTAGATATCTCTTCGTGCATGTCGGATATTGTCAACAGTCATTTAATGGTAAAGGCTTTCATGACGAATGGTGGTTTCGGTGCGAGATATACCGGTAGTAAAACTTTCGAAGTGTCTTTCTCGTGACTTTCACTGCAGTGTTTAGCTGAATTGTTTCTCATATATCTTTGGATTGGCTTTTGGACATCAGATACAACCTACTGAAATATTAACTGCCTATTTCCTGTGAACCGTATATCAAAGGATTTTCTAATATCCTCTTGATTCCCATTGCCTTCTTTCAATCATTCTTCCTTTTCAAGTTCACTTCAGGGCTGGAGATCATTTTCCTTATAAATCGCATTTGAATGTCTAAATTGTTTTGAATTACACAATAATATCTGAAACCTGTGCCCTGTTATTCATACTCTTGAGGTTGACGGCCTCCTCCTGGCTATCTATCCCTCGTAGGTTGTCGTTGTATTGCAGTACGTAAATGCCTCTCCATTGTGGTTTCCGCTGCAGTGTTAGACCTCCCTCTGCAGCCCGCGCCGCCTCAGCACTTGCCCAGTACGGTGGCCAGGAGTGCCATACGCACGTACATACCGTACTCAATTTGACGGAAGTAGGCGGCGCGCGGGTCCGAGTCAAACTCGGGGCTGAAAACCACAGGTCAATAATCATTGCCTACTGGTAACTTATAAAATGCGTTCATTTTCAAACATGCATCGTCTAACACAGATTGGCGGATGTCAACCAACCCACTAAATAAAATGGAGCACCGATTTAGGAAAGAAAGGCGAATAGAATTCAGACATTCTTTTTCGAAGATGTACAACGGTTAACATATTAAGATTTCGATACTGCCAATCGCCAAAGTTGAAAACGCGAGCGGTACCTAGCGTTTAGAAGGAAAATTTATTTCGTTGTCTCACATACTGGTGCGACTAGCAATAATTTGTACCGGGAATTCGCATCATATTCTTAATATTATTAAGAAATATTAATACAAAGATAATTCAGAAAAGGAAATCGATGTTGCCAATTTGTCTTCGTATTATATTCCTAATATTGTTATAGACATAAGGAATATAAGTGCAAGGGTAAGTCAGAGAAGGAATGGCGTAACGTAGCCACGGACCTGATCTCCTGTAGTCTGGGCAGGGGGTGCATCACCACCATCCGCCTCTTTGCCTTGGTCATCAGGTGGGGTGTCACCACGTACAGACCGCATGCCTAGACAAACGAACAGTTTACATCATCACGAACAGTATTAACAAAGCAATGTATACATATATATATATATATGTATATATATATAAGAATACAAAACAAAACAATCCTATGATTATTAGTGTCAAAAATTACAATGCAATATTTGAGTAGCATTACACTATTAGAAATTTGGCCCCCGACTTGTTTGATAACATTTACGAAGATACAACTCTGCTCCGATAATAATCAAAATATTATAATAACAAAAAATAAAATTAAATATGACTTTGAATGACCGATCAGTCGGTGTGGATCTTACCTTGTTGTAATCGTCCTCGTTGACAAAGCGTTCACGCTGAATGCGTGTCATGTACAGAACATCCGTGTCTTCCAGAGCTTCATCCAGACTACTCCACTCCTCCTGTCGGCGTAGCCATGAAAGTAGAGTTTTTATGTAGAATACTTGTTTAACATACATCGTGCATTACGGGCAAGAAACTAAAAGTACAAAGAAGCTAAGGCCACGCTGTGATGGAAACCAAAGATAATTGAGCGTCGAATTGAGTACTGTAAGTTTTCCTCGTGTGCATAGTGTATACTGTTGAGGTCGTTAACATTATAACATGTCTATTACAAAATATAAATTCGCAGAGGCTGGGGGAATCAGCGAGACTAACACCACACGCACCTGTCGAAGTCCTTTGGCGGCCACGAAGTTTTTGACCTCCTGTGGCATTTGTAGGTTGCTCGGGGCCACGTATCTCAAGGTGACCTTGTAGAGCGACAGCAGACGCGCCAAGGAGTGTACGGTGCGTCCGTGCTTCAAGTCCCCTACCATCGTGACCTAGATAGCATCAAGCAAGTCAAACAGGTCAGCAATACGAGTGGATCATCACGATACATCTCGCCAAATATGGCCAAGACTGTTTCAATCTACATTTGATTCACTTTAAGCCTCCATTTTGGTCATTCGTTCATCTTATTTCTTAAACTATTACCTGTCAAAGTAGCCATAAGAAGCGCAGCATGCACTGATGTCTCCACGACGCATAAACATTCTTTATTTACCACATGAAGTTTTTGATATAGGAGGTACATAGAAAATGAAAGCTGTATGTAACAAAGACTGCAGACAGCTACTTTTTATTGATAATAATAATTATTATTGCCATGGAGAGTACACAAGTCGAAATAATACAGAACTGGTTGGCAAGGAGCAGAAGCCGAGGCTTATTCGCTCAACCCCCCCCCCCCCCCAAAAAAAAACACCACACACAAACACAAAAACCCACAAAAAAACCCCAAAACGTATTCTCTCTTTTAAAATCAAATGGGGAAATGTATATAGAGATAATATGTCTATTGAGTGATCTGTTCATACAATAAATGCATACAGTAAATGGTGAACATTGCATGTTGAACTGTCCTGGCTCATTTGTTTATGGCTATTGCAGACAGCTACTGACCACAATGCCGTTGACGGTTCCGATCTCCTCTCTGATGGTGAAGACGTCGAGCAGCGCCTGCGTCGGGTGCTCCCCCACCCCGTCGCCGCCATTAATCATCGGCTTCTGCGCGTCCTTGGCGGCCAGCTGAGTTCAAGGTCAGATAGGCAATGCTACGTCAAGGTTTAGTTGTCGATGCCGACCTTTTATTTATATTATTACAACCGTCACCATGGTAACCAACGCAATTATCTGCGGCTAACGCTTCAACCAGTTTTCGCTAAAACAAAAGGCAAACGCGCGTGGACGTACATCTACGCTGTTATACTTACACATACACTTATATATCCTAGTACTTATGCGCTTCTCCAATTTGATAATGTTTAATCCACACAATGCTACACCACACCAATTATAGAACGTGAAACCTAAAATCTTCTCGAACCACTAACTCACAGAGACAGCGCCAGGCTCGGGGTGTCTGATGACGAGGACGTCGGCATAGCAACCCATGGTGATGACCGAGTCGGTCAGCGTCTCTCCCTTCCTGGCTGATGACGTGGCGTTGTCGAGGTGCGTGACGGAGCCCCCCAGACGCTGCATGGCCGCCGTGAAGGAACAGCTCGTTCGCGTGCTGGGCTCGTAAAACATGGACGCCAGCACCTTGCCCTAAGATATACATCAAAGTATGAACCATAAAATAATGCTGACAATACACATATATAATATATATACGGTATCTACATTGTGTTAGAATAGAAAGACAATGAGCAATGTTGAAAACATACGGTTTGAACGTTTTAAAGAATACTGAATTTGGGTGTTTGAGTATTGTCGTGTGATAACTCTTTTCATACGTGAACCCAAAGAATGCTGCCAGAATTATTCTACAGTGTACATTTATGGCAAGTGATGCTGAATTATTTATATAGTGAGTTGCCTCAATTCTACATTTGTTTGCACGAACCTTTAAGATGTAATCCAGAGGTCTATCCTTTTGGATTGCAACACGGAAGCTATGAGCCAGATTGAACAGGAGGTGAAGCTGTTGGGAGAAAGTGGGATTGAAATGAAACAATACAAAATGAAATACAATGTTGGTGTCTGGGCCAAGGAACCTCTCAAGACGATGAAGGATGAATGAATGAAACATTCCAGAGATTAGGTGCCCGGGTCCAGATTCGAACCTAGGCCCTCTTGATTAGCTGTATGGTGCGCTAACCACTAAACCAGGTTGGGGGGGGGGGGGGTATTAGAAATAATATTTCGTAACTGTAAGGAATATGGCAAATATGTACGTGCTAAGCATTTAGGTATAATTTCAATACGTGTTAGAACACAAAATGGTATTCCACTGTAATTTTATCATTGAAACTAATTAGATCATCTTTAATAATAAAGTAATACCTAGTAATAATACGAACCGAAATTATTAATATTATGACAAATATAAAAAAGAGTAGTTGTAGTATCATATCAAGTAAAAGACCAAGTTAAAGGTATAATGTTCTTTTCGGTATTTAAGAAAACGAAGAATAGAGATTGTTCCGCCAAATGTGCGTGGTAACCAAGGCTCCACTGACGTGTTCCCTGTTGAAGGCCGAGACTGCCAGCACGTGCTTTCCGGTCAGCCCGGGGGTGTGGTGGGGGAGGCCGGACGGGTGGAGGCTGGGTAGGAGTCCCGCGGACGGAGTGAGCTGGAGCTGCGGCAGGCCGGGTACCGACGAGGAGGGGGGCGTGGCTTGGATCCGCAAGCCGTCACTCATGTCGCGCAGAGCAAATGGCGTCGCGTAGTCTGGGATGACAACAAACCGCATAGTATTTAAAATAGTTATAGACAAAATTAACAAGTGACCATTCCACATTCGAAACCGTATATATCTGGTTCTGTATTGTTCACGTTTGCACAAACTTTAAATTCCAGGGCAGGCATTGTAGTTTATGGCCAACTTTTTCTTGCGACAGCTCAGGAAGGACGGAAATAATGATATTTTCAAGCGTGTGAGGATATGTATGACAACGATGTACAGAACAGTAATGCCAACGGAATGAGTTTCAAACCTGGGGTCATAATACCACGCACGCATTAAAATCACTACCTACGCTTGACCATGAGAACGAAGCATACGTTAGTCGGTAACATGCTTCAAAACTCGCACCAGAACCAAATTCTAGAAAGTAGTCTACCTTTAGTCACCGCTATTCACCAGTATGGGATGCAAGCTTTACGCGTCGTACATGTCAAAATATTTTAAATTGATAAACGTTAATGGGCGTTTATGTTTTGGAATTGAAAAAAGAAGTGATATACCAACTTATCAAGGGAGAAATTGGTGATTTTCGGTTTTGTAATTACTAATAAAAAAATTGGTGTCAGTCATAGCACATGTATCTATATACCAGTGCTTCGGCTATGTACTATAAATAGATTGCTCTCATGTACGTGAAAGGTATTGCAGCTGTACAAAACACATGCTTTCATAATTAGTTACCAGCAAAACAACAGTATGATCTTTATGATACGTATGTTGACGACGCACATTTGCTGTAAAGAAACAGCATTGTCATATGGTATTACGTTGGGATTGAAGTTAGTAAATACCATTCTGTAAGTCAGTGAGGGACAAAACAGGGGGACATGCAGGAGAGAATACTAGGTCAAATCACCATTCCAAACGCATCCATGTCTACAAACTCAGACCAAAAGTTTGGGTATTAGATAATACGTGCAGATGAAACATATATCACCTTCACCACATTATTACCGCCTTAACTATCCACACAGGAATAATCTCCCAAGATTTTAATTTTAAAGGGGAGGTACACGGAATAATCTCCCGACATTTTACTTTCAAACGATGTCGCAAGAGTTGGTGTGATACTCAGCCCTGAAATATAAGCTGGAGATCATCCCTGTAGAAACTTCGACAACGCACACTGTATTAAGTTTACATCTTACTTACCTTTGTCCGTCTCACGAGAGACATCGTCTGTTCAGATAAAAGGAGGCAGCAAAAAAAAAGTAAGCAATACAGAAAGAAAATCAAAATGTGGTAAATATCCTTCGCCAGAGATGGCCACACAAGTGAACTGCTAAAGCACCGCAAGTGACATCAATCATTGACATGTGCAGACGAGTAGGAGTATCAAGACAGGTCTACTGAAGAAGGTTATTCGTTGTCACTGCGACACATGCATGTGAATCGCGTCACTCATGTGATGTTCGGATTAGCGATCAGTGAAAGATGAACTTATGAAAGATGAACTTATGAAAATATTAATTATAAAAGACGTTTTTGCATGTGTTGTGATACAACCAGTGAATGGCACAGTACACACTTCCAGCGACCTTCCGGTCATGCATTGTCTTATGCATTAGATCCTAACTGGGCGGTAGTCAGCAACATTAGAACCAAAGATGGCACAGTTAATATGGCTAATGAGACTAAAACGTTGAGCTACTCACGCAAGGAATACACCAACACTCGCTATGGCGGGATTATACAGAGAACACCGCACGTATCCATGCACGTATCCATGGGTGTGTGTATCTTCATAACACCCTGATACCCCTTCCTCCTCGCTGCACCACGACGCCGCATATATGTACACAGTGCCACCCATTGTACCAAATCTCTGCCGATAAATAAGTGATCAGATACTACTAAATACGAAACTAACACACTAGCGCTTTGACGTAAAATAATCCTACATATCCAGCAAGCCAGGGCGCCCGCAATCATAGCTATATACGGTATATATGTATGGTGCATTACCTGGCGGAGGCTGAAGCAGGTCCTCGCGGGTGGAGGTCCGGTGGACACGGGGCGGCACGTTGAAGCGCATGGGTTCCGAGGGGCCGCGCCGCACGGGGCTGGTCGGTACCGAGGAACGCGCAGAGGACAGGTTGGGCGACTGCGGGATCTTCACCACCAGCGGGCTGGTGCCATTGGTCGAGTCCCGTTCCATGCGCCGTGGCATGGTTTTGATATCCTTGCCGAAGCCAGGCGGTGACAGAACCTGATCAGTAAGCAAGCACATTGCATCTTAGCTCAGAAAACAAGCACACTACATCTTAGTTCAGAAAACAAACAGCGAGCGGAAACAATTTTATTTGATCCTTTCGAGCCGTTAAATGCGCCAAACCGCGATTTCAGATTTCATATTGTGACTTCGATGAATTCCGAGAAAGAGAATTATCAATAAAAGTATATATATGCACCAACCGCGAGGCACTCCTTACCGAGCCGTCCACGTAGGCGACTTCTCCGTGCAGCACCACTCGCTTCACTTGACCCTTGACCTTGCGACCTTCGAAGGGGGTCCATTTTGACTTTGTGAACTTCATGGCTTGCGGGATTACCCACTCCTCATCCAGATCCACCTCCACAAACGTCCCCGGCTGATCCGGGAGACCGAAGATCGCCTTGGGGTTGGTGTGCAGCCTCTTCACGACATCCTGAAGGATGAGAACCCGCTTAGTCCATGCCCCGTTATTAGCTCCTCTCCCCCCTCCGTCCCCAGTCATCCTTTGAACAGTATTGTATTGGGAGATTATTCCGTGGGACATCGTTTGAAGAGTTGACATCGTGAAGAGTGAAGTGTTGGGAGATTATTCCGTGAGGCATTGTTTGAAGAGTAAAGTGTTGTAAATTTGCTGTACATGCTGCAGTTAATACCTCAACCTGTTGATTTTTTAGACATGCATACGTTTCGAATGAGGATTTGACTAACTCTTCTCCCCTGCCTGTTCCCCAATTAGAGTCCCTTCCTGACTTACATAATGGTATTTACTAACTTATCCATGTAATACCCATTCACCAGCGTCTCTCGATTACAAGTTAAATAAGTATTCAGGTTTGCAGGTTACTATGTGTGACTGTATGACATCATCTTAACGAGATCTCGTATCAAATACGGACATTGGGTGTCCCTTAGAGAGTAACTGAGACACTTTAAAAAGTGCCAGACTCCACTTTTCTAGTTCAGTCGAAGTGTGATGACACGTCTCGGTTGACGACGGTTGCCAAACGAACGTCCCTTAATTCACAACGGCGCACATTCATCACACAAACCTGATCCCGTCCTGACACCGGGCTATTCATTCTCTCAGACTAAAGCCGAGTTAACTGAGGGAGGGGTCCACAGTTCACAACAATCCCTGATAGATACAAATCTACAGTTCGACTGCGTACCTGGCTCAATGAAAGCGGAAATGTACGTCTTTCATTACGAGATCGGGCGAGAGTCGCGCGATAAACCAATACTGAAGAGTAAATATTCAATACAAATGGTTTGATAACTACAGTTCGACGTAAGCTATCAACAAGGGAGTGAGGTTACGAGCCTGCTTACCTCCATGGTGAGTCGCCCCTCACTGACCGCCGTCAGCAGCAACGGTAACATTGTCTCCAGGCCGGGATAACCCGGGGGCGGCCGGCTGCTCGACTTCTCCTCCACTGTGTGCGGCGCTAGAACACAATAATTATGTTATATACATGATAACCTCATTGGAAGGCCGTATTCAATCAATAAGACAATTTCTTTAGGGTTGGGCGGGGCATTGTGCGTCGTATAACCCATACTGGTCCCGACCGACTGGACTTACTCGACCCGGCTTATCACAATGCGTAGGCAAAATTGGTCAAAAACACCGGCAATTATTATTATATTACATTTCTACTCGTCGTTAATACAACCATCAATCGTGTACATCACGGGTAACCATGGCAACCTCAACGATCAATCGTGTAAATGCGTAACCATGGAAAAAACAACCATCAATCTCGTACATCACGGGTAACCATGGCAACCACAACACTCAATCGTGTACATTACGGGTAACCAGCCACTAATCGTGTACATCACGGGTAACTATAGCAACCTTACCGTGGTCGGTGGCGAAGCAGTCGATGACGTCCATGTTGTCCCACAGCGCCTTCTGATCCTCCTCGGACACCAGCATGGGACGCACCTGTCCCCGCTCCGCCCCGATCCGCTCTAGGTCCGCCTGGGTCAGGAACAGGTGGTGGGGGGCTACCTCGCACGTGACCTGCACCCCCCTCTCCTTGGCCGCCTTGATGATCAGGATCTGTGGGTGGAAGGGGTGGAGGGTACATAACTTTGATTCAATGGTTTACTTTGCGATATCAATAGTGACAATAACTTGATAATAATACACTTTTTTTTCATGTTCCAAGTTAGGAAGATCTATTGCTTTCACTGCAGTTCGGCTTACCTCCTCCCTGCGTGCCACGTGACATATGTGGATAGAACGCTTGTAGAGATCAGCCAATAGGAGCACAGCGGCTGTGGTTTGACCTTCAGCGTGGGCACAAATCATCATGTCCTTGGGCCAATGCTCGAAATGCTGAAACGAACAGAAAGTTTTATCATTAATAAAAAAATAGACTACTGCCAGGCATCCGGTGCCACTGAACAAATATAGCCGGCCTGTGTTATAGTATAAATATTAAACTACATAGTTGTTTATAACCTCAATGCTTCTGCTCTAAACGGGCGCAGCCAGATACATCGTATGTAAAAAAAAATTACTTAACAAATAGTTACTTCCAGAGAAGACGTGTACAGCTCATCGCGTTACAACACACGAGACGTTAACAGGGCCCCAGCATATCCACAGTTTGTTGGCGTATAACATGCACTTTGATTGGAAAAATTTGAACAAAACAAAACTTAAAGGGAACCGCCAACCTGGCCTCTAACGCTGTTTTACCGATTCATATAATACCCAATTGTCTATCTTCCAATTTACAGAATTTTTCGTCTAATCTATAGCTCACAATAAAATTTAGAAGTGACCGCCGGGCTCGATTTCGCCGTCTACCCAGGCGGCAGCCCTTTTTGGAGGTGTGTCGGCGATTGACCAATCAGGAGGCGATACTCTAATTTATTCAAACCGGAAATTACGACTATTGTGTGAGCAAAACAAGAGCGCGTGATCACGCTAATATAAAGAGCTGCGGTTCTAACTCCAATGATGGCATTATTGCGGAATCAATCGTCGCAAGACGTATATCAATTTGTTCGGATGGTACTTTTCCATGAAACACTAAGATCATGGTCTACTGCGCGGCTTGGAGCTGCCGCTGTTCGTCTGTAAATCGCGGCCCTGATCTCTCTGTCCGCGAGTGATAATATAAGGCGGTGCCACATGAATAGTCACAATACGCGTCACTGCTCCCGGCAAAATGGCGCTCTGCTTGACATTGCTGGGGGCGGGTTGACTTAATTTTTTTCTCCTTACTAGTCGGCCGAAACGAAGCGTTAACACTCGCCAATTTAATTTTAAAATGTGAATTTTCGGTGTAGATCGCGGACACCCGCTTTAAACAAAACACCTAATTTTTCTATTTAAACAAGTTCAATATGTCCATAATCAGTGACTGCGGAAGACGTTAAATACCAATTACCTCGTTCTCTGGGGGTATATACCATATATGACCTGGTTATACATTTAATTAAATTACATGATTTATTCAGCTGGAAAAATTCAATGCGCGTTGACTTCTACTGTATTAGTGTAATAGCGAATGCAGACCATAATTATTCGTGCAGTCCTGGCCGCAGATTTCCAGCAGATTTAGCATTAACGTAGACCCTCGCTACCTTCATCCACTGAGTGATGTCATTCATCTTGAGCGTGGTGAACGTGTCGTTGAGGTACATCTTGAGCGCCACGGCGTCCCTGGCCAGGGCGGGCAGGGTGCTGGCGTTCTGCTCCCCGGCTCCCACGTACAGGCCGTAGTCACAGCGGGCGCCGGCACGAGCCAGCTGACGTGGGGGAGCACAACGTAGGGTGAGGAGGGTGTGTGTGAGAGGGTCATTACAGAGGCGGTGTCTTTACACATAATACATATTTTGGACCAAGGCATGAGGTATTTTTGGACAGATACGTAACACACATTTATACAGAAGCACTGTCACTACACATAATGTTATGGTCATTTGATTGACGTTTACTGTTTAATTACACCATAATGTAAAATGGTAATAATAAAGCTAATATATGATCACAGGTTCTCCAGGTCAAATATGATCACAGCTTCTCTACGTAAAATATGATCACAGGTTATCTACGTAAAATATGATCACAGGTTATCTACGTAAAATATAATCACAGCTTCTGTAAGTAAAGTATGATCACAGGTTATCTACGTAAAGTATGATCACAGGTTATCTATGTAAAATATGATCACAGGTTATCTATGTAAAATATGATCACAGGTTATTTACGTAAAATATGATCACAGGTTATCTATGTAAAATATGATCACAGCTTCTCTACGTAAAATATGATCACAGGTTATCTACGTAAAATATGATCACAGGTTATCTACGTAAAATATGATCACAGCTTCTCTACGTAACATATGATCACAGATTTTTTATGTCATATATGACACAATATCGCTACAAAATTCTAATAATCCAACGATATATATTTGTATATATATATATAAAATCGCCACAAATGTCACTAACTCACGAATTCACCCATTTGTTTTTGCTGCCTACCTTCTGCATGAGCGCCAGAGACCCTTTGTCCGTGATGGCGGGGGAGGTGTTGGGCATGGCCAGCACCATGGTAACGCCTCCGGCCAGGGCTGCGGCCGTACCAGAGGCGAAGTCCTCCTTGTGTGTGGCGCCAGGCTCGCGCAGGTGCACGTGTACGTCAATCAGTCCTGGTGATGGGCGAACCACAAGGAAACGTCAAACAAGACACAGTGAAACGCAGCAAAGTCAACCACAAAATGGTAAAGCACAAGTGTATGCCAAACAAGAAATCGTAAAGCACAATGTGTACGTCAACCACAAATGCCATCGCACAAGTAAACTATGAGTAATACACATGAGCATTACCCATGTACATGTACGCAGAGTAAAACTAACAACCCATACATCACTAGTGTACGCAAATCCAGGCAAAACACATTTTGTTCATGTAGCAGTGCCAGGTAGAATTCCAACATGATGGCAGCCAAGGACCTTATATCCAAACCGACCACTTCCTTACCGGGGAGTTGGAAAACCCTCTGTGAAGTCATACAGTCGATGCTGGTATTCAAGGTGGGAGGCACCCGTCCAAGCCTTCTCATGGCCTTGGTAGAAAAAACAAGAAAGATAATGAGATAATCTCGAGATCCCAAAGTTTGAATTGAGAACATTTTTAAGATTTTCCATTTGCATCTAATATAAAAATATAAATAAAATAAACTTCTACATAATTTAACATTAATTTCACAAACATCATTTTAAATAAATGTCAGGGTTTGGCGCATTACGACCATCCATAATCGTCTGTGAGAACATATGCAGCGTGGCTTATATCACTACGCGTTCAGGAATATTAATTCCTTTCCTACCTCGACGACCATCTTTGCACACTTGACGTCTGTGATGAGCGGCACAGAGTAGTCGACGGCCATTCGCCGCGTCCTGTAACCTTGAGTCATGAAGGTCGAGGCAGCGCGCGTCCCTCCATTGCGCATGGGCAGGTTGATAACGAGGTCAAACTTGTTGTCGGCCAAGTAATCTGCAATGGTTCTCTGGTGGAAGCCGTTGCTTCCAGACTGGTTCCCGGTGTCCTCGTAAGGCCAGTCGACGGCTTTCACCTGGTGAAGCAGTGATGGATAGTTATAAGGTGAAAAAGGATCACTTCACTTACTAATGCCACACGAAACACGTGTGTCACAAGTATTGTATTATTACATTCACTAATGGTAAAGCGGGATAACAATAATGAATATAACAAACAAGAAATTACAAGATCTGCATTTCTTGAAAATGAGGAGCATTACACAGACGCTGATTTCATGTGGCGCCCCCTACGGCAGGAATGTACCTTGATGCCGTGTTCGCTGTAGAAGTCAGCGGTTCCCATGGAGGCGTACAACCGAAAGCCCATGTGCTCCAGGGCACGAATCGTCGACAGCAGCTCAGTCTTGTACTGTAATGAGTCAACCACAGTGAATGCTTTATACTCACAAGAGTGGCTCTAGTGCCAACGATCAACAGGTCTTATCTAGAGTCTTCTGACCATGTGAATGAATCTGTTGTTTTTAGTCTTCTTTATGACACTTGTTATCTCTTATATATTCACTTGGTTAAATAAACAATTATTGACTTACATCTTTATGAATCGAAAACCGTATACAAACATGCGTTAAGTCAAGACATCAGGCAAGTGTTAAGCAAACATATTCGCTGCTACACGATATTTAGTTTATAGCAGAGAAATAATTAAAACTTTCCACAGAAGACCAACAACTCTGCAACAATAGTTTGAGTTGCAAGCAACCTATGCAATAACACGTATTAACGCTTAAAACACCGAACCATAGACTTTTGCATGGCTGTTACAAACTAGGGCCGACCTTGTAGCTGCCGATGGAGAGGAGGATGTTGCTTTTGGGGATGCGAAAGCCGGAGCTGATCTGTGCCTTGAGGTAGGCCTCGTAGCGGTCGTTGCCGAAGCAGGCCACCTCTCCCGTGCTGGCCATCTCCACGCCCAGCAACACGTCAGCACCGGCCAGGCGCGAGTAGGAGAACACCGCCACCTAGGGGCAGGCGACGCCATAGTTACAAACATGCACGTGCTCTCACAATACTCACAAATAGACACGTTTCCACGTTGAGACAAGGGGCACAATAGGCCCTGGAAACTCAATAACCGAAAATCAAGACAATAGCATGACTGTCATCTATGCGATGAATAACCAGAGGCTCGTATTCAAATCAATGTTGCGCGAAACACGATTCTTCTGCTCTGAAAAACGACTGAAGTTCAGAAACACATGAGCGAAACATAAAACGATACATAATTTCACATCCGCAATTGTACCCCCATTTTCAAGTAATCAGCTACTCATCAGCTAGTGAAATAGTTCTGTGTTGGAGAATAGATATTGGAGAGCGGACAATTAACGTACCTTCACGCCAACTCTACCGCAACCCATCAGCACATTCACGGGCTCCGGGCTCTCCCCTATCATGCATTGAGTTGCCATGGCAACGAAATCGTGGCCGAGAGTCTTGGATACGAAGGGGAAGGAGCGCGACACCCTGACATTGCACTCGATCACCTGCAACTTATTGTCCTGTAACAAAGTAAGCATACAAGGTTACTGTGTGACATTTCTGACAATTCATTTGACATAATCTTTGCATCAAATTACTTATCGAGTTTGGTCTCCAGGCTTAAAATATCGGCTTAGAGCTACGTCTCATTCCTTACTTTAGGAACCGCGAGAGCGACGGTACCGCTAATAGTGTAGCACGAGATCGAAAAAAAGAAGTAATTTAAACGTTCAAACATCGCAAGTATAACTGACTGGTTGATTAATTGATTTATCGGGACGCTTTAACCTATGCAGGTCATAGGTCATATGGCGACAATGGAAGGATCAAGGAAGGGAGAAGCCATGTCTCCGGGAGTATCCCCTACTCTTTGTTAAGGAAGACATGGGATCTTCATCCTGCACAAACACAAACATTTACACCGGTGGGGATCGAACCATGCACCGGCGGCTTGGGCTGGCCTAGAAAGCGCGCTACACACCACTAGGCCACGCGGTGATGACCCCCACGCAATTTTTGAGCAGTGTAAGGGAAAGCCGCCAGACCTTGGCTATGAGCTGGAGGTTGAAGGGTCCCGTGACCTCCAGCGCGCGTCCGATGGCGCAACAGATGATTTTGATCTTGTGCAGCGTCTCCTCGTTGAGGTCCTGTGGAGGGGTAACGAGCGTGGCGTCCCCGGAGTGGATGCCCGCGTTCTCCACGTGCTCTGACACCGCCATGCACAACACCTCGCCCTCCTTGGCAACCGCGTCCACGTCAATCTCCTGTAAAGGAAAGGGAATGCTGTGCGTTTCAGGCCGGTACTATACTCATGTATATAACTTTTAAAATTTATCAGTGAACCTTGTTAATGCCTTCGGAAATTGCTAATGAAGTAGCAAGAAAATAATTAACAAAAGAAAAGAAACAGAAATTGTCCAAATTCCGCCCTCTACGAAATGGTGACTGAACGGCTGGGCCAATAGATTATCAGCACTGTACACACTATACGATATACGGAATTGGGCAATGAAATGAAGAGATGTGATCCTCCCCCATTTGGTTACATCGCGACTGCTCTCACGGTGACCTTTACCTTGGCCTCGAGGATGAACTTTGAGATGACGACGGGGTGTTCCTTGGAGACGGCGCTGGCTTGGGTCAGGTAGGTCTCCAGGTCATATTGGGAGTGGGCCACGTTCATGGCCGCCCCGCTCAACACGTAGGACGCTCTCACCAGGCACGGGTACTCCACCTCCTCGCAGAAACTCTTGGCAGTCTGCCAAAAAGGGTTATCACGCACATTGAAGCTAAATTAACAAAACATCTAGCGATATTGTTAATGGTAGTTATCGGTATGTCATGGTTTGTTAATACATTGCCGATAGAGCAATAGTCCAAGATACACATGTGATGCTTACCGTCTGACTTTATCAGCGAGATTGCATCAAGTAAATTAAGAAACAAGCTAGCGGGGTTCAAATGAAGAAGAATATCTCGCACATATATCCATCTTCGCTGAGAAGGAAAGGAGGTATAAGTTATCCTTTATAATTTGCTGTTGTACGCTGAGTAAAGCATTAACAACAGCAGATAACAGTCAATACCAAAGAAGTACTTCAGTAACTGGCTCACACATACACACGCATACCTCGATATCCGTCAGCTCCTTCCACCGGGGCTGAGAGATGCCAATGTTATCCAGCATTCTGGAGAACTTAAAGCGGTTCTCCGCTCCGTCGATGAATTCTGCAGACGTCCCATAGATGTTGGCCTAAGAAAGCACAATGACGATGCATGACGTTAATACATGGTGCTTCCGGCATCATCTCGTCCACCGATGTAGACCGGTGTCGTGGTCGGCACTATGGGGCCTGTGTATGCGTGTGCCCAGAGTTATGCTAGTCGTCATCAAATCGCAACCACGATACACTTCACACGGTAAAGGTTAGGTCAGGTAGGGCATTTAATAAGAGTTGGCGAACGCACTTTTATGGTTGGTTACTTGTATACTCAGAACACTTTAAACACTTTTGGTCATGTCGCGTCAATGGGAGAAGGAAGGGAGGGTTTAGCCATGTCCCCGAGGGTAACTTCCTACTTATTGCGAAGAAGGACATGGGATCTTTATCCTGCAACCACACAGACATATGGTCACAGCGGGGCTCGAACCATCGATCCACGTGCCGTTGGGCTCTCCGGTGGCCAGAGCACTCAACGCGAGCGCTCTAGCCGACTGAGCTACCGGGCCGACCCCCGCAATTTTATGAGCCATCTGATACGATTTTCACCGAAGTCAATTGGCCTTGGCCAATTTTAATAGTCACATTTCACATTTTACAAAACTGACGCTTGCTTAATTGTTTCTAGTTATCACTTACTGCCTATTTATATGGTTATACTAATTATTTGTCTCTTATTATTACTTTCGCAATGCGGCAATGATATCACCGTATATGCATAGAATAGAAGAGTGCACACTTACTCTGTGTCGGTGCAGATCCATGGCGATGTTATTTGGCAATTGGCCACCCATACACAGGATGACGCCGCTCGGATTCTCAAGGTCATAGATGTCCATGACAGTCTAAGTATAGTATAGTGGAACGCATGTTACGGTCACAGTGGTACTTCACTCCACCCTTTACTACTATAATATATTTATAAAAAAATGCATTGTTAAAAATTGTCTCGTTACTTCGTAATGCGACATAGTCGCGTATTCTAATAATATTAAACCTGTACTGCTACTGGCAAATGCAAGATACAATATATAAAAAAGAAAGATAATATATATCATGTCCTATATGAAAAGAAGGCTGTTTGGGATTTAACGTATATATCTAACAGGAGTCTAACTTTACCTCGAATGAGATTTCATCGAAGTAGAGTCTGTCACACATGTCGTAGTCGGTGCTGACAGTCTCCGGGTTGTAGTTTACCATGATCGTCTTCCTTCCCAGCTGGAAGAGAAAACAGGTTTTTTGCTGAGGTTAGAATGGCACATTCAGTATGAAAGGTTACATCGTACTATATAGATTAAGGAAATAGACACGGGCGAACATTTAACATTATAATCCTGTCACTTGTATGGAAAGCACATTTGTTGAGGTAAGCATTAGGAAAAGAAAGAGCTGCATGAGGGATGGGTCGCGTCTACGACTGAGTTAATATGGGCGTACATAGTATATTACATATCTCTAGACAATATAAACTGAAATCTACACCGGCCCTGTCACCAACATATCGGGACGGAAACAGTTTCCAACAAGATAACGTCGCACACCCTCTTTATTTCTATAACCGCTAAATGCGTAAAGTTGCACGATACAGCGGCGAATCCTGCACGTAATCCATGGCAACGGTTGCTAGGTAAATACTAAGTTACAATTCACCTTGCGCAGCTCCTTGATACAGCCGACGGCGCACCAGTCGAACTCCACGCTGCTGCCGATCCTGTAGACGCCGGACCCCAGGACCATGGTGAATCCCCCGGGAAACTCCAGGTCGTGGCAGGTGCCGTTGTAGGTGAGGTAGAGATAGTTGGTCTGGGCCGGCCACTCGGCGGCCACGGTGTCGATCTGCTTGATGACGGGCCGCACGCCAGCCTCCTCGCGACGCCGACGCACCACGAACTCAGTGCTGAGTGCAGGAATCATATATTTCGTGTTTTAGTTTGGCGGGCAATGGAAATTCATTGGATAATGAAATAATGATGAATGCTCGACGAAACATGTATTTTATGTATGTAATGTCAGGGTGTGGCTATTTACAACCGGAACGGGAAGATTTCCGAAATTGCGCAATCATGTAAGGGGACTAAACGAGAGGCTCTTTACTACTCTCGTCTCATCGGTACAATATGGACAGTGTAAAAGATTATTCAACACAAATGTATTATACTTAAGTCTATTGAATTCCAATATTGGTTGATACTTTACCTTTCTATGGCTTTCGCAATCTGTTTGTCGGCGAATCCAAGCTGCTTGATGTGGATGAGGAAGTCCCTCTCCAAGCTGTCCTCCTATATTCAAGAAAGGTAATTTATAACAATTATCACAGTTTTATATAATACATGTATCTATATATATATATAATGGCCAAACCAAAATTGTTGACCACACAAGTGGATTAATTGCAATCGCATAAATTAGAACATAAATAAGCCGATGTTTACGCAGTACAATTTTAGTAAATTATCAGGACAGCTTGTACACGGGTTTGTGGGCGTCACCTTGCATTGCTCCATCTTGACGTAGGTGGTGATAATGTTGTTGAACTTGTGAAGGAACCAGCGGTCGATCTTGGTGAGGTCGTACAGCTTGTCGATGCTGTACCCGGCGCGCAGGGCCGCCGCCAACACAAAGATGCGTCGGTAGGTCGGGTCGTGCAGCTCCTGCGAGAAAATCATTCTCAAGGGTGATATCTGTCTGCTAAAGAGGCGAAATATTTACAAAAAACGTGCACTGCAATCACGTGTCTGTAGCATGGTAATAAATAATATGGGTAATTAAATGCGTAAACCCGCAGTAACCAATAGTCATTGATAACAAATGGTAAGGTGACAAAACGCATCAAGGACGCTGCAATAACGATTTCTTTCTTCAAACAAAACTATCTATTACGTCAAACCGATATGAAATGCCAAATAAACAGTCATCTTAATTGATAGCCCCTGTCCGCAGACCTGGCGACTATGCGCAATAGGCGATAAGCACACAGCGACATTGATGACACATCCAAGGCGGCTGCTGGTGCATGTAGCGGGAACATATGTGCGACAGACAAACAGACTGACAGCTTCATTTTATTAGTATAGATTCAATATCATAATATAACCGAGGTTATGGAGGATGGTATTATATGGGTATACACTAAACAGGTTACGCACCTCTTCGGAAACGCTGGTCAGGTTTGGGTCGAATCCGGTGCATCCCTCATCGACCATCCGAAGCGCCTTCTGGAAGGCCTCCTCGAACTTCCGGCCCACAGCCATCACCTCACCCACACTCTTCATCGAGCTGCCGATCTGGATACAAAGATCAAAGACTTTAGAATTTCTTCTTTCCTGGAAATCATTGCATAGAGTACCGGAATAAGCTAAGTACATGTGGACTACAGCGCTGCGGATACAGGACATGCCAGGGTTATCAGTATTAGTGGAATGACCCACAGACCAATGCAGTAGTTGTAGTTCGATAGTACATCAATATATTGTACATTTAGCTGACTTTGATGCACTTCCAAAACAAATCTATATTATCCTTCTAAGTTCCGTATTTGAACGTTGTTGAGTAGGTCAGCACTACGACCAGAGAGATATTTGGTTGCATATACATTTGAATAAGTATTTGGTCCCCTCTCTGGTGCGGTGACATTAGCCGGCAGGTTGTCCCGGCATTTAACCTGCTTCTAGGATACGGCCTTTAACCACAACAATCAAGTGATATCTCAAAGATTGCTTCTGGAGGTTTGTATTGGTCATTCTGACATATCCTACGTGTTTCTCGAAAATCTCATGAATATGCTTCTTTGATGGCACGAATTGTAACAGCTCGTCCGTCGCTAAAGATAAGGTAAAGATAATCGTGGTTAATAATATGATCAACATGTCTCACCTTCGTGCTCACTCTGGAGAATTTCTTCAGGTCCCAGCGAGGTATCTTCACCACACAGTAGTCGAGGCTGGGTTCGAAGCAGGCCGTGGTAGAGTTGGTCACTGAGTTTTTCAGCTGCCGGAGCGACTTGCCCAGGGCCAGCTTGGCGGCCACGTAGGCTAGGGGGTAGCCCGTAGCCTTGCTGGCCAAGGCAGAGCTCCGGGACAGCCGTGCGTTCACCTCGATGATGTAGTACTGAAACACGACGTCATTCATTGGCCGCGTTCAGATAAAGGCGGAGAGTTAACGGATCAATGGGGTAGGACTGAAGACCCATGAAGTGGCAAATATAATAAACAAGAATAAAAAAAATATCAAAGCAACTTGGAAATTAGAAGAACCGGTTAGCGTGAAAAGTCATTTACAATTACATTTACAAAATAAAATTTGGATTGCATAAATATATCTTTATTGATAAATTAATTAATCACCGTATCAACCGTCGTTTATTTGAGGAGGATGAATGAATCTATAAAGCCGTACCTGGCGCGAGTGTGGGTTGAGCGCGTACTGGATGTTGCACTCGCCAACGATTCCAAGATGGCGGATGACCTTGATGGCGGTGCTGCGCAGCATGTTGTACTCGAAGTTGGTGAGCGTTTGGCTGGGGGCCACCACGATCGACTCCCCGGTATGGATCCCCAGCGGGTCAACATTCTCCATGTTACACACCTGTCACAAATTACAAATCAAACCGCGGAATCGTGATTTATGTAGGAAACTTGAAATTAAGCAGCTATAAAAAGTAATAGAGGCGATAAAAACATATTCCCAAGGTGGGGATGGCACCAAGCATCGGTTGCACAGCACTCTCGACAATAGCCGAACGCGCTACATAGTTCTCCACGGCGTCATACCTCATGATCCTAGACACTTACGGTGGCACAGTAAGTAACCCTGCAACGATTAACCCTCAACACTTACGGTAATACAGTTATCGAAGGCGTCGCGCACGACTTCATATTCCACTTCTTTCCATCCCTTGAGCGACTTGTCGACGAGGATCTGGTTGGTGTGGGCGAAGGCCGTGCTGGCCAGCGAGGTGAGCTCTTCCGGGGAGTCGGCGAAGCCCGAGCCGAGGCCGCCCAGCGCGAAGGCGGCGCGGATCAGCACGGGGTAGCCCAGTCTCTCCGCCGCACGCAGCACCTATATAAGCAAGGATGCATAGGTGGATCTTCGATTGGTGTTTTAGTGTATCCCCATGGACTGAATACACGAGCCGAGCAACCTTCTGAGACCATGATATTAATGATATGCAAAGTATTTTCAAACATGATGGAGAATAGAATTCTATACAGATAGTATCAAGTATGCCATTAACTAAGCTACGTAGGTTCGGACACCGGAAGATACAAGTGTACAGATGTCGCAGTTATGTTAAATAGTTGTTTTGTCAAGTTTAATATATCTGGGCGTAACGCCTTTAAAACTGCAGATATGCACCAACTGTAACTACGCACACCATCAAACTTGACACGTAAAATACCTTCATTCACCCTGCGCCATTAAAATCCCAAGAAACAATATCGAGAGTTTCGCATTATCATTTGTAGCGCAGCCCAGTTGCACACTTTCGAGACGCTTCAACCATAGATTTTTACTAGGGTATGAACTACACCGGAAGTACGTCAGCGCGTCGTCTTACTTGGTCGACGGTGTAAGCGGCCTCGGAGGGTGCCACGTGCTCGTCAATCTCCAACATCTTCTCGGCGAAGATCTTCCGGTCCTCAGTCCACTCGACGGAGGTGATAGGGGTGCCCAGCACCTTCACCGCGAACTTCTCCAAGATACCCTGATTCTTGAGCTGAATCCCACAGTTCAGTCCCGTCTGACCCCCGAAGGTCAACAAAATGCCATCAGGACGTTCGTTTTGGATAACCTGCAAGAGCAAACGTTAAGTTGCATTTGAGATGCATTAAATTAGAACAGAAAGTAGGCTCGATTTCCAAAAACCAGGTACAGCTAGTTTACAGTAACCCCGATAAATTCCGCTCTAAGGAATTTAGGCCTATAGTTACTGGTTCAGTTTATAGGTGACGACTTTGTAATTTGGAGTACAATCTACGCAAAACCATTGCCTTTGTTAGGTATTCCACATGTTCTTTGGGGCACTGACCTGGGACACATAGTTGGGGGTGATGGGTAGGAAGTAGACTTTGTCCGCCATGTCCTTCGTTGTCTGCACCGTGGCGATGTTGGGGTTGATTAGCACGGTCTGTATGCCTTCCTCCTTCAAGGCCTTCAGAGCCTGGCGAAAAAAAGACACACCCAAGAAATTTAAAATAGCATGAAACAAATACGAAAACATGAAGGAGCGCTTGAGCCTGCGATTCATGTAAAAAGCTCAACTGCGGTTCTAAAATAGTTATCGTGGAACGGGTAAACAATGGGGCAGGGCAATGAAAACTGACATCGTGGATGATATACTCATGCAGATTCGATGGATGGATACTTTGTTGTGTTAGGCCAATTGTTTGCATGAAGGTACATTTTGGGTCAAACCTTTCGGGACAATGAAGTGGGGTTGGAAAAACTTTCCCCAGATGCTGGTGCCAGGCTTCGTACCCGACGACCTGTTGATCTGCAGCTCAGCCGGCTTACCAAAAAAGCTAGGGAGGCTCCAACAATCTGCTCAAGGACTGGGGTCTAAGCCAAACCTGAGATCCCGAGTAGTCGAACTCGCCGGCCTGGCCGATGGAGAGGCCCCCCGAGCCCAGGATGAGGACCTTCCTCGGCTTGGTCTCCAGGGGCAGCACGGCCCCGGGCTGCGGTGTGTACGACAACTGCTTCATCAGTCGGTCGCGCATCGTCATGCTGTGTACACGTAAAAAACAAGCATATTGGTGAAGACCGATCCAAGGGTCCTTTGGCAATGTGTGTGGCATTGACCATGGATTTAATGTTAAGTTCAGCCTAGTGATGAAGACATAACGCCATTCACTATAGCCTCAATGACATAATACTATATTGTTATTACAATAAGATGCTAAATATGTTGTTGACTGGCCATTTGTTTGACATAATAAATCGTTCCTCATTTGACATTTTAACTCGTGAACGTATCTAAAATAACCAACCCTTATTGCAGCATCCTTCGTGAGTTCTGTTGCCTTTATACTTAATAAACTGACATAATTTACAAAAATAAACAGTGACCGAAATGCATATAAGTCGTCCAATATATCTGCACCATTAAGACAAATTTCAAGGCGTTATATTGAAAGTAGAGAGAGAAAAAGGTGATACCAATAATCCGTTGTGCATGGGTATTTAGGCCACAAATATTGACACAGCTCTTGTGAAAAGCTGATGAAATAAGTAAAATAATTCCCTGACCGAGTCAGCAAGCTCGACGATGGAAGCAGAGTCTTGTTTATTTGATGAAGCTCAGCGCAATACGACCTGAGCTATAGAGACCCCGAGGTGTATATTGAGTCACTGACATTGGTGGTGGTCATACATACCTGCACTTGCCGTACTTGAAGTCTTGCAGCTCGTCAATGAAGGAATCAAAGAGAACCTCTAGATCTCTGGGACCTCCCATGTGCTCCGGGTGAAACTGGACGCTGCAAATGCAGTTATATACTCAGTGAGTCCTCACACAAAAAATGAAAGTAATTCTTTATCACGCATCATTCCGATTGTCTTCACCAAACGGCGTTTAAATCTACTTGGAGTATGGGAATAATTCAACAGCCTCGATGCCGTGATTCATGGTACCGCGGACGAATCTGTCGTTGATCTTCGGGTGTCCCGCCGTGGCCTCATATCTACAGTATATGGTCGAGTGCGCTCTGCTAGGCCAGCCTAAGCGGCCGATACGTGGTTCGAATGCCACCGGTGCAAATATCGACGTTCGTGCCGGATAAAGATAGCACGCAAAGAGTTGGTGTTACTGTGCCTTGACCCTTCTCATTGTCCCGATATGCTATACAGGGGTTAAAGCGTCCTATTTGATTAATCAACTGATCTTTGGCCTCCTTACCTGAAGAACGGTTGAAAGTTGTGGACGATGCCTTCGTTGGTCCGGTCGTTCTCATTCACAAACAGAACAGACCACTCCGGGCGCAGGGAGTCCTGGTCAACGGCAAAGCCGTGGTTCTGGGTGGTGATGAAGCACCGATCAGAACCAATGTGAGTGCAGGGCTGGTTGTGACCCCGGTTACCGTACCTGGGACAAGAAAGTAATTACACGATATATGACAGTGTGTAACATATATCCAGAAGAATGAGCAAAATTCAACCGGGATACATGCAACTGTTTATCGTCAATTCTGCATTAATGTATACGAGACAAATAATATTACAATAGATCTTATTGTAAAAGTATGGGATATACCATCATCATATACTGAAGATATGTACGGATTAAAGCAGATTATAAACTACTAGAGCAAGCTAATTTAGTTCCGCATTAAGCACTCATAAAAAAACGTTTTTGCTCCCTAACCGCCAAGCCCGTTAATCTGTTAATTATCATTTCGTGACGGATAATATAATTTGATGACGCGAGGGTTTGTGGAATCACACCTACTTCATTTTGTATGTTGTCGCCGAGGTGGCCAGTGCCATTAACTGATGGCCCAAGCAAATGCCAAAGATTGGCTTAGGGCTGCTGCTGTTCAGGAGTCTGCCAATGTTTTCTATAGTCTTCTTACAGAACTGCGGGTCGCCTGGCCCGTTGCTCAGGAACAGTCCGTCATAGTCTGTACAAATATATAAGTAAGTTTACTGTCACCTTAGACATTATTTTGCTCAAAACGTCAGTAAAACTTACGATATAAAGAAAGATATACGGCTATACTGTGATAAAACTAATGATGTACAATATTATATTGCGTAAAAACTAATGATATATACTAATATTAGTTCATATATTTTGATATTAAGTTCATATATGTTGATATTAAGTTCATGTATTTGTATGGAATATAAAAATGGGGAGGAAGAGAGATTCACTTTGAGTAGGTTCGAAACTCTTATGACCGCGGAGCGGGTCCACTTGCAAATCCTAAACCGACAAAACTGAAACCATCCGCCATTGCAATATGAGCTAAGAGAACTAAATGAGGTGGGTTAAAATAGAGATTTAAAAAAAACGTTTGGTGTTTGCACGCAGGCCGATAAATTTTGAAAATGAACGAAGTTACGTTCACACTTTGATGTCATCAAATAGAATTTGTCATTGCGCACCAGCACTATCAATAGGGTGATCCCAGGGAACGACGGTGACACTCGCACCCCTCTCGCAAAGGCATCGGATCTGGTTGTACTTGATACCACAGTCAACTGCCATAACCTTTATCTCGCCATCCGGGTTGTACACTTTGGGTTCCTGGAAAACAAGACAACACGATCTCAGAATATGTGCCAACACACCTTATGCCATCACAAAGTGCCGTCACAAAGTTTGCAATAAACAAAACAAGAGACAGTCGACCACAGGTCGATGACGAAAATCGATGAGTTGTGGCAGTTCGGTTGACTCTTATAATCGTACGACTTACGGACCTGAAAATAGATGTAAACAACAGCGGAACAACGTCACGATGACGTCATGGGTAAATGTAGAAGCGGTATCTATGGCGACGACAGTGGTTGTCAGAGTACCGGGAAATTTAATACCTCCCAAATACACCTTTGGAGGTTGACGACGATTGAGAAAGCGAACGTGAGAAAACAATGTCCCTCTACTTTGAACATACGGACTATGACGTGAAACTTCTTCCTACGCGCAAAAAAATGATCCATTATAAAGTTGTGTCCACTAATCAGTGGAACATTTTGTCGCTAGTCTCATCTCTTTAGGACCAATATTAAGCAAACTATAGCACTTTTACATTTTCCTTTAATCTTGACCTTGATCTTTGACATTGGGAAGTCCGTAACTTCAAAGTGGTAGAGGCTCGGACAGGCCACATTTCCATAAAAGTTGGTGAACGATAGATGTTGGCGTTAGGACAGTATATGGTTCGGAAGAAACGGGAATTGCAAACAGACAAACATACCTAGTGGTTAAAAGTAAACAGATCGACCTAAGACGCAAAATCTAACGATTTTTGTCCTAATAAGACAATCATAAATGGTAAGACAAAAACGAATAGCTCCTATTTGGTGAACTAACATAACAATATGTGACATTACCATTGCCATCACGAGAGACGTGTGTGGGTAGGTATCATTATGATTTTAGTCGATGCCAAATATTAGTTACATACATAAAGATAGTGAATGTGTCTGACCTTTCGGGACACTTCGCCAACCAAGTGTCTGCTATTGGGATCCTCCAAAGGAATGTTGTCATGTACATCACCTTCCATCACAACCTATGATCAAGAGGAGATCCTTTATCATGAGCTCAACACATCAATTTCTGGTAGTAGAATATGACGCATGTTTATATTTGGTCGTATATTTTCACCTAAAGGATTCAAACCTTCATGCCTTCATGAGCATTTACTTAAGATAAGTAAAGCGCCTACAAATCAATCGGACTAACATACACGGAAAAACTTAATATCAATGATTTACCTTGCCCAGCATGGTGCCATGTTCACGTATTTTCTGTGTCAGAGACCTGGTGTCCACGCCTGCGAAGACAACACCAATACAAATTCCAAAACCATATGGCAGGAAACTTCTAGTAGTAGTATTAGAGGGATGAACATAATCTGGACTCTAAACTTTGCCCGACAACACAGCATGCAAATGCATAACTAAGAAAGTAAGATGTCACATTTCACTGAGATATTAGATGCTGATAACTCCTAATTAGTAACAATGTATTACATGGTCTCAGAAGTTTTAGGCATGGGCTAATTATTACAAAAAACTAGGCCTAAATTTGATTAATTATTATCATGAGATCCTTTTGATTACATAGAACGAGTCACGTCAGAAGAGTACAAAGTACATAGCAGGAATAGACTCGCGTCAGAAGATTTCTAAATTTTCGTCCAGAGGTTGGTAAAAATATTAGATCTTGATGACATGAAGCTGCTATTTTACCAGTAGCTCACCAAAAATAGCCGGAATGTTATGCTCCTTTAGCCAAGCATCTAAAGACTTGGCAGCATTCCAGTGACTGTATTCCTCAGTGTAGTCGCCAACAACGAGTGCGGCGACATGTATTTTCTCAGATTCAAACATTTTAAGCAGACCAAAGGAATCACGTTCCATATTTGAGACGCCATAGTTGCCGATGAGAGGATAGGTGAGGACTAATATCTGAGACTTATAGGAAGGATCTGTCAGAGATTCTGGATAGCCAACCATCCCTGTCTGGAACACTGAAATATGTGAATAAACATTTACATATCAATACATCATGCCATAAATGCTACAGATAAATTTTGATCTACAATACAGTGTCCTGGTAAACATACTACCAGAGGTAATAGATGATATATAAAGTTAGCATATATACTATCTGGTGATGTCAATTACTGAATACATATTACATTTAAGTAACACAAAAGTGAACACAAATATGTCATAACAAAAGGGATAAACATACTGGTTACAGAAGTGACTTGAGCAGTAAAGATTTACATACTGGTTAGAGAACTGACTTGGGTAGTCAAGATTATTGAGAAGATGTATCATCCACATTAATACAAAAATATAAATGAACCAAATTATTACTCTTTATATAAAGTAAAGTAACTTAGATTAAAGTTACATACCAACTTCTCCAGACACACTGCACTGTGCCCCAAACTGATAGCCAGTAAAGGTGCTGCCATCTGCCAGCATAAGCTGTGCAGACACCATTTTTCTATTGAACTCTGATACCCTGTGTTGCTAAAGTCCAATCTTGATATAGGCTAAGTTCACGTTGTATCCTGTAACAGTAAAAATAGAATATACATTAATAGTGCTTTGCTATATATTACTTCACAATTAATCCGATCAATTTTACCATACAGCCAAAGCAAAATAGGTACCGTAAACTGCCTATTAGAAACTGCATACATATTAGAAGCTGCACCCCAACTTTGGCCTAAAAACCGGGTTGGCCGGCGCCCAGAACCATTTCCGGAAAACTACATATTGTAAGCTGCACCCCGACTTTGGCCTTCCGACCCCCCCCCCCTCCACCCCTCCCCCACCGGCCCACCCTCCGGCCTGTATTCCTGCTTAATCCATCCGGCCAACCAAGCCACTTAATTGTTTGTACAAGTAGTCGCGACCACTAACAGCATTCACCTCTCATTCTCCGATCGCACCTCTTATCAAGTGTCACACCAGTGGCTGGCTCTCCTGGACTTTACCAAACCAATTAATTGTTTATACAAGCAGTCGCGACTACTAACAACATTAACCTCTCCCTCTCCGATCGCTGCTCTTATCAAGTGTCACACCAGTGGCTGACTCCTACTGCATGTTTATGAATCCGGCAGCCATATCAAGTTACACCACCTGAAACCTGGCCTCTGATCATTGGTCTACAATAGGTGTGGGGGGAGTCAGTGGGTGGCTGAATCCTGGGCGGCCATCCCCAGGGATATGATTTCCCACAGCTTTAAGAAATGCTCTATCACCAACGCACGGCAGCGAGAACGACTCTCTGTTCAGTGAACTTGTTGCAACAAGTACGCCAACTGACCATGCTGACAGTTCTGGAAGCGGGGATGAGGATGTTCCTGGTGTGCCAGATGATCTCTCTATGATACCCCACCCCCCCCCCAGCTTGTCCTGCCACGCTCAATTGAAATCAGCAAAAGGCCCTATTTAAAGCCGCAACCTGACTTCTGACTAAAACCCGGAAATTTGACCATCCAACTTCCTAATATAAGCTGCGGCTTCTAATAGGCAGTTTACAGTATGGTAGCTTCCTGTACTGTCAAGTGTATAATGCATATACTTTTTGCAGTAGAGGGGGGTTGAGTGTTATCAGTATAAGATAGGTAAGATAAGATAAGATAAAGTTTTATTTAACGTCGGTATGTAAAAGTCAACAATAAACATTAGCACACGTGCTATTGACCGACACGTATGATTAGAAGCAAGACAAATCATATCTCTTTTTGCAAGTAGTGTTAAGAGTGAGAGGCTAGACTTCCAGTTCCAGTTTGTAGTTTACATCTTTTTCAGTTCATTTTTTTTAGACATATACAGCGCTCTCCATATTAACAAATGACAGAAAAGAATGAATATCGTCAGGTTTGTGGAGTGAGCTACCAGCTGGAGGATTGAGTGACTTAATCTATCAACATGATTTTTAAAATATTTGGGAAAAATGTTCTGGACACATTGTCTGACTGTGTAAATATTAACAATGAAAAATAGATGTACCATCACATATCAAAAGTAAAAAAAACTGTGGTAATGTGTTGATGTTGATGACATAATACATATGTGTAATATATGTACATACGTGTAAAAACATGTGTAAATAATCAAATATTATTTACAGGCTAAGGGGAGGGGGGCTGCCCCCCCCCCCCCTCCTTTTAGCCTGAATGTGTCAGACGATCTGCGGCGCCTATGGGTTTTACCTGGGTGTAAAAAATATATGATTATTTACATATGTAAGCTGTGCACTGTGGGTCAGGTGTCATAAAGAATGACTCTTCAATGAGCCTAAGATGATGTACCAGCTCCTTAGAAAACATTCTCAATCACGCCTTAGACAAAAGTGATCCGCTAGGCTACTTACTGCCTGACAAATTGACAAGCTGTACATGCAATTGAACATTAAACACAACATATCGGCCAAGACAACAAGTACACCTTATGTCAGTCCCAATCTGCAAAAGAATGGTAGATCACATATGAACTATCAAATCCGAGTAGGCCCGAGTGGCAGAACATGCGGGTATGTTGTCGATGATGGATTATCAGGGTATCGTAAGCCAAACGTAATCACTTTTGCAGTCAACTGTTAGGCTAACTATCACAAGTTTCATATAATATGGATCATTTCAGCTATTTGGTATCTGACCAATTCACCTGTCGGATAGATCCCCAAAGTCGAAGCTGTCGACGACAGAAGAAGTGAGACCATGTGTTGCCGACTCTGGTCACAAGTGACAGCTCAGTCCACGTGAAGTGCGTAAAACCTGGTTTTATCGCCCACTGTTCAACCGTAAACATCCGTGGAAATTCTCGTGCTCTACAAAAATCGATCGAATGTATAGTATTTTTACGGTTATTATAATTTATGCATAATATAAGAACATTAACGATTACAACAAACTGGGTCCAAAATCACTTACCAAAGAATTACTGTAAACTTGTGTGGAACAGCGATGGCGTTCACGAAAAGACCTCTACTTCATACATCACCGCTTTACCGACCGACGTCATATGGAGTTTTACTCTACATATAATATGGGGATTATGGTATGGGCGTCTGTATAAAGGGAGGAAAATGTCCGTTAGTCTGTCGACCTACAGCTACATCAGTCCGTACTAGTCAAAGGTTTTTTTGTCACTGTCCCTATTTCGCGCTGAAACCCATGTCGTCCCCCTCGTCACATGATTCCGACCAACCCCGAACACTTATTTGCATAGTTGGGTATTTCCGGATATTTTAGATTTCCCGCGTCACTACACACTACCCTGCTTTCTTCGAGAAGGAAGCAGTTATATTATCAGTTCTGACCATCAGATATCATACACAAATATGGTACAAAACTGAAACAGGTACACATCATTTATACATTGGGCACATAATTATTGCAGGGACTAAATATAATCATGCATAGTTTAAACCAGTATTACAGGCCAAAACTGCAATATTTTTAATCTTTCTCATCGACCAAAGTCGTCAAGAAATAACGTTAAAGCAGATGCCCAGGCAGATTAGGGCTAATACACTCATATGTTGCTAATACTCATCCATATTTACATCTCATCTCTCAGGACAGAAGACATTATACAAGCAACCAACAAATCGTCAAACATATTTTACATGAACAGAACAAGATAAACACATCATAATGCGCATTTGCCCTGTATATCCTAATATTTAGAAAGTAAAATCTTTCAAATAAGCAGGAATATTAATTCGTCTGCCAGCTCGGGTTGTTCGGGGAGTGGGCATAGTCACTTCTTCCACGTCTTCTTCACTACTACTATTTTCGTCAGGAATGGAAATTGGCAATAATTCTACTGGATCCGAGGGACCAGTTAAGTTAAAGACTTCATTCAATAGATCCTCATCATCCGTGGGAACATCTCCTTCCAAATTCAACAAATCATGTCGCTTACGTCGAATCCACATGGGAATGACCCGATCTTTACACAGTTTCAACCTGTCATGATGGATAACTTCTTCTCTCTTCTGATTGGCTATTTTATACAGCACTGACGAAAGAACTTCCGTAACAAGCATTGGTCCTAACCAAACTGGCTTTAACTTATTGCTTTCACCGATTCTCGTGGCTGCATTCACTTTATATACAAGGTCCCCAACATCATATGTACGTTGTCGAAGACGAAGGTCGTAGTCCCTTTTCTGGCGACATTGAGCAGCTTTTAAATGGTGACGAGCAACATCATGAACACCTTCGATCGTCTTTCGTAGGTTTGATACATACTCATACGGAGTGTTTTTGGTACTATTCGCTGAGGCAGTTCCCATCATCAAATCAACTGGCTGTATGACTTCCCTGCCTAGCATCATCATATTTGCAGAAAAACCAGTTTGTCTATTTTCTGTAGCTCTGATGGCTCCAGCCAAATAAGGCAGATTCTCGTCCCATGTTTCTGGGACTCCTCCCAAGTAAGAACGGATCATAGGGAGTAAAATGCGGTTATACCGTTCAATCTGACCATTAGCAGATGGATGGTAAGGAGTGGTTCGCGTCTTAGCTATTTCTAAAAGTTCACAAATCTCTCGAAAGAGTTTCCCGTCAAATTGTCTTCCCTGATCCGTATGGATTTGGAGGGGGCACCCGAGTCGGACAAAGAAATCTTTGATTGCTGCTCTTGCCATTAATTCGGCCGTTTGAAGGGGTAGAGGACTACATTCAACCCATTTGGTGTACTGATCTATCATCATCAGAATGTACTGATTTCCAGAGCGACTTACTGGAAATGGGCCTAAAATGTCAAGGTGAACCCTCTCCATTGGATAACCAGAATGAAAACTACCCAAAGCGGCCTTCGGCTTCGTCTGAGCTTTCTTATGTCGACTGCATTCTCGACATGAACTTGTGTATGCAAGACACTCCTGTCTCATATTATGCCACATGAAAGAATGTTTTAGTCTAGAAATGGTCTTTATGTAACCAAAATGGCCAGCAAATCGACTATCATGACATTGGGAGAGCACTTCTGGTCTGAGTGACCTCGGAACCATCAATAACATTCGTTTGCCCAACGGAGATTCCCACTGATAATGTAAGACACCCTCTATTATCACCAACTGCGACTTGCACAACCAAAAATGTTTCACTGTAGGATTACTCAAATACAGTTCACTCTCTTCTGGCTCTTTAAGCTCCATCCACTTTACCAATGTAGCTAGCTCGGGATCTTCCATTTGCTTTTCACGCAGAGTCTTTGGTGAATAAGTATGTAACCAGGTCCCACACCTCTCCAGGTTGGGATTGCCTTCTCCTTCATTATTCAAACTCTCTGCCCCATCTACATCAAGTAGATTTTCTGACGTGACCCGGCGAACTACCAAGGGAACCACTTCGTCTACGTCTGCATCAAATCTAGTCCATTGATTATGAGCCCTTATACAATAACTGCATCCGCCACAAGGAAGATTAGTTGGATCACATCCGTTCTGATAGTGTACACAATAATCTAAACCGTCTGGTATTCTAGACAAACCGTCGGCGTTACCATGACTTTTACCAGGCCTATGTTGAATCTCCATGTCGTACTGGCTTAGCTCCTCTAACCATCTAGCCAATTGACCTTCAATTTGTTTGAATCGCATCAACCAAATAAGACTATTATGGTCGGTTCTTACCATAAATTTTCGACCCAGTAAATAATGGCGATATTGTCGTGTAAACTTCACTACAGATAACAGTTCTTTTCGAGTGGTACAATACTTTCTTTGAGCAGGTGTTAGAGCATAACTGCCATAACTAATAACTCTTTCATGGCCATGTTGGACTTGTATCAGTTCTGCACCAATAGCTTTATCAGATGCGTCAGTGTCTAATATAAAATCTCCTTCAGGTCGGGGAAAACCCATTACTGGCGCTTGTGTCATTGATATTTTCAATCTGTCAAATGCTTCTTGGGCTGTTTTTCCCCATTCAAACTTTGTCTTTCTACTCTTAGATCCTGTAAGTTGATATAATGGAGAGGATATCGCAGCAAAATCTTTGATGTGTTCTCTGTGATAGTTTACAAACCCTAGGAAGGACTCCAATTCCCGGACGGTTTGTGGGACCTCCCACTCCATCACGACTTCTACATTAGCTGGATTTACCGAAATACCCTCTTCGTTCACCAACTTTCCCAGGAATAGTACCTCCGTTTGAAACAGAGTACATTTTCGTGCCTTGAGTTTTAGGTTATATTCCCGCATCCGCTCAAAGACCTTTCTCAGATTTTGAATATGGTCATGAAAGTTAGCCCCGACTACTATGATGTCGTCAATATAGGCTAACACTTCCTTCCATGTCAAGCCCCTGAGGACCAGTTGCATGGCGCGTTGGAACGTTGCTGGGGCGTTACATAGGCCAAACCCCATTTTGGTATGTTGGAACAGACCATACTTGGTGATAAAGGCAGTCTTATGCTTATCTTCAGGACTCATCTCTATTTGCCAGTATCCAGACGCTAAATCTAATGTACTGAGATACTTTGTGCCACCCAAAGTGTCCAGGCACTCATTGATCAGGGGTAAAGGGTAAGCATCCTTGACAGTGACTGCATTCAAGGCTCGAAAATCAATGCACCATCGGACTTTACCGTCTTTCTGGCGAACTAACACTGGGGGACTTGCCCATTCGGAAGTAGATGGTTCAATTACTCCACATTTTAACATGTTTGTTAGATGTTCTTCTTCTTCCTTATCAAAGCCAAGTGGTGTACGACGCATGCGTTGACGGACTGGTTTAGCATTCCCTGTATCAATTTTGTGAACAAACCCTTTTAAACAACCCAAATCATTATCAGATTTAGCGAACGTATCTTCAAACTCTACCAACAGATGGGCTACTAGGATGGACTCGGTCACCGTAAGCTGTTTACATGAGCGTTGGAATAAATCTTGCAAGTGTTCGGGTATGGATTTCATTATTGATTCATCACGCACTTTTTCTTCCCCTGCTAACTTGCCATGACTACAGTAAGTATCCTCGTCTGACAAAATTTTTAAGTCTCGAATTTGTCTTGCTCTAGGCATAGCAGTCTCTTGGGGAACTTTAGAATTGGGGTTTCCCTCTAACTCAGAGAGAAATGTGTCCAGTTCAACAGCCCGTCCTATGCAGTGGCCTTTCTTCAAAGAGAGATAGGAATCTTTTAGGTTCAGTATTTCAATCACAGGATTACACCCTTCTATTAGTGCATGAGGAACTATTAATCCTTTATTGTGTCCTGGATGTGATACAAAAGTTCTTCCCACTAATGTTTCAGCGTCTAAAGTAGTTATTAATCTCACTCTGGTATTAGGTGGTACCACGACTTTCCGTTTAAGGGTAACTTTTGAAACGCAGTATTCTGTTCCCTCTGCACTTCGGACTAGCTTGATTGGTATCTCTTGCGACCCTAGGACAAACAGATCTTTTTTGAAATCAAGAGTGGCCCCAACCGCTTTGATGAAGTCCAGTCCTAAGATAAATTTGTCTTGTATGGGAGCAACGTACAAGTCCCATTTGTAGGTTTTTCCACCTATTGTGAGTTTTACCCCTTTTGCACATCTGCCCATGATTGGGCTGTCTCTGGCCGCGCCATGTAAAGAAACGGTCCCTTGTAACTGAGGTGATTCTTCCATCGTTTGGTATGTCTTCGCTTAACACTGTCACTTGGGCAGCACTGTCTACTACCGCCGCAACACTTGTCCTATTTACAGTCATAGTTATGACGGCACTTAAGCCTTGAGCACCTTCTTTCTTGAGGATAATTTCTCGTACTTTAAGAGGTTGATGCTTATCTTGATTATTATCAGCGCACTGCAGTGCCTCAACGGGAGATACTTCGTTTGGTTTCATTGCATTAGTCATTTGTTTTAAGGTTTGGGAAACATTGACATCCAATGGTAGGTCATTCAGATGATCACATTTGTTTACACTACTGGCCTTTGGAGTAGCGGTTAAATGTTGGCCATCTAATTCAACCGCTAAGCGTTTAGTGACGCGGATTGCACACTATTTCTATTGGGCGAAGGAGATCTGGAATCTGTTCTAATCCTATTCTTGAGACATTCAGAACTGTAATGGCCAACCTCTTTACAGTTGTAGCAAATGACTCTCCGTCTTGGACTTCCTGGCGGTGTTACTTGATGTGCATTGGTTCTAGTCTCATTCTTTTGTCCTGCCTGAAGAGTAGTCATAATTTCTTTTAGAGTGTCATGCATCAAGGACCACTCTTTTGTCATTGATGACATTTTGTCTTCTAATGATTGCATTTGTTTATCACTTTTGTTTACCCCTACTCCCCTCACTTTGAAATCGGGACATGACAATTCTTCTTGCTCGCTGTCAGAGACAAAGTGGACATGCCTGTGCAGTTGTCTAATTCTAGATTCCCTGTGTTTTGTATTCCCCAGCAATACTCTTTGGTTACTGACGGAATTTTTAACGATTTGAACAGCATCGTCCAGACTTTTCGGCTGTTTATCCATTGCAGTAATGGCCGCCCATTTCTCATTGCAACCTTTCAGAAAGGCATCAGTAGCTATTGTTTCTAGCACCTCATAATTGCTATCAGGGTAGCCATTTCCTGCCAGCTCAAAAGCCCTTTCTGCGAACTCTTCCAAATCTTCGCCCTCATGTTGATTTAATTCCTGAATTACTCTTCGTGCGGTGGCAGGAACATCTTTCTTGCCAAACCTTCTGTTCAACTTAACCATCAGCAAGTCATAGTCATCACTGATTGTATTGGGAAGAGTACCATAGAATTTTAAAGCCCTGTCTCTTAAACACTCAATTATTCTATCAAGCCTTTCTTCATTATCCCAATCATACCGTTTTGCCAAATGTTCAAACTGGACTTCAAAAGACTTCCAATCCCCTTTTCCATCAAAAGTTGGCATTCTGGAGTATGGGCCGTCATTGTATCGTCTCTGGTACTTAACTGTTTTTTTTGCTGGGGAAGCATGGTTGGGATTGTTTTCTGCTCTCCTTGTTGATAGATTTCTCCCTCTTTGCCTCCCTCTAGATGCCCGTCTAGTGCTACGCTTATCTTCTTCCGAGTCATCATCAGAACTGTCACATTCATGGGCAGCATGCTTCCTGTTCGAACCAGAGTTCCACTTACTGTCCACTACAGAGACATGCTCTACCATTTCCCTGTGTTTCTGTCTTACTTGTTCCTCTTTGATATTAGGGGTTCTTAAAAATTGCCTTGATTCTGTTCCTTTAGCATCAGAAGAGTTCTCTGTCAGATCATCTAATCTTCTATTTATTCTATGAAATTCTTCTTGTCTATCTTTTTCTGATTTGTGAAAGTCATCTCTTATTTCATCTAACAGCTTTCTATTTCTGTATTGGTCATCACTGAGGTTTCTAATCATGCTAGTGAGGGATGCCTCCAATTTACTAAATCTATCATCAGAATTTCCAATTGCTCCCTCTGTATCTCTGATTTCAAGGCTTATTAAACCATCCTGTAGCATTTGAGTTCCATGTTGGCCTGCTTCTTTCAAGAAGTCTTCTTCTGTAACTACCCCTTTTCCTGCCATGCTTCTCAGTTTTTTAGCACATTTTTGTGTGAGCCCTGTCTTTTCAAGTTCCTGCAGTGAAACCCCTTCATTTAAATATACAGTACCCATCTCAAGTGATGGAAATCACCTAGCTGGCACCCATAAAGAATTTCAAATTTCAAGTTGTATTGAAAAGTTTTAGATCTAGATCTATACAACCTCAGTAATTATTTTTATGTTAATATAAAAAATATATAATTTGTTATCAAGCGATATCACAACTTGTTAATATATTATTCAATTATAGGCCAAGCGTATGATATGAATTGAAGTACTAGATCTACTTCAACCTCAAATCACGATTCAGGTCAGGATTAAAAAATCAATAAATTGTAGTTATTTATCTGAGGTCTTTTACAATGTGTGCTTGACAGACAATATATAAAGTAATATATATAATCTCACTATCTAAATGAAACCCCAGACCTATATCTAAATAAAGAAAAGAAGAGTCTTCGTCTCTGGGCTAATCAGAGCACTAAAGTTGTCTGTCAAAGAAACCGTGTTAGTATACAATAAAAGATAGTGTGCACCTATAGAAGAACAGACCTCAACTACCAAAGCAAAAAATTCAACAGGCCAGTATTAGCATTAGAGCAGTAGGCATAATGACCATATATTGGCTCAGTATTATAATTCCTGATTTTGTTTCAGTATGCACAGTAAAATTTCACTGAAAACAACAAATATTGCTTGGGCTTCGATTTAGTGTCATTAATTAAGTGTATGAAATCTAGGACAAACTAAGTGGCTACGAGAATTCGTGACACGTGTGTAAAAGGTCGTCTATTGACAAACACAACCAAATAAGGATTGACGTTAGGCGTGCATGTTTACCCTGCGCACAAAGCCCTGCGCACAGATCTCTTTCTAATTCTAAACCAATAGAGTACAACTATGCAAATTAGGCTGTTCCGGCTTTGGCGCAGACACCCTCTCAGACAAGGTCAAGGCCGAAAGCCCAAAATTTTTAAATCCCCAAATCAGAAAGCGACCGCTTGCAATATGTCAAATATGCAGATAATACTTCCAAGTTACCTCGAATTATTTCAATTAACCAAATTAGGGGTTAGCATCCATCAGATTTTACACATAGAATTGTTAGGCCTAGTTTGACATTAAACATATGCTATGAATCTCATGATATGGCTGTTTACCATAATTTGTTGGACCTTGGACCTGGTTTGTTTACCATACTTTGTCGTTAAGTCAAGATAGAACAATAGAAATTTCGCCGATTCAATATCAGGCTTTCCGTTTAAACTTCTGACACCAATATAGTATTTTTACGGTTATTATAATTTATGCATAATATAAGAACATTAACGATTACAACAAACTGGGTCCAAAATCACTTACCAAAGAATTACTGTAAACTTGTGTGGAACAGCGATGGCGTTCACGAAAAGACCTCTACTTCATACATCACCGCTTTACCGACCGACGTCATATGGAGTTTTACTCTACATATAATATGGGGATTATGGTATGGGCGTCTGTATAAAGGGAGGAAAATGTCCGTTAGTCTGTCGACCTACAGCTACATCAGTCCGTACTAGTCAAAGGCTTTTTTGTCACTGTCCCTATTTCGCGCTGAAACCCATGTCGTCCCCCTCGTCACATGATTCCGACCAACCCCGAACACTTATTTGCATAGTCGGGTATTTCCGGATATTTTAGATTTCCCGCGTCACTACAAATGTATAAAAAAAGTTGTCTTCGTAGACTAGTAAATTGGCGTTAATCGTTAAGAAGCCATGACACGCGTTATATAGATGTTAACAGGTTAAGTTAGGGTAAGATAGGTAACACATATTGAATGTAATTACAGTTAGTATTTTTTTAGAAGGAGTACATATTGCCAGTCGCCGTCACTATTAAGCCCCGTGGGCTTTTAACATTAGCTGATTAGGCTCCTACTACAGCTCACTTAGTTTACGTTTAAAGTTCAATTTTTCTAACGCCAGTAGGCCCTAGTAGTCATGTTTAGGTGATGGAAGTTATTTGAACTTGTTGGCCCATGTTACTTACGCGCCAAAGCTGATTGTCGAAAAATAACGCTACATATCTACTTAGCATATTCAGATGCAGGTAACAGCCAATCAGCGCTTGGCCAAGAAGTGGGTCAGAGTAGCTGATCGGTGCATCAACAACAGCGCTCACCTGTAGGATGATGTTATGTTGTTAGCGTTACAATGTGATACTTCGTTTTTAAATGTATTCTACACGCCCTATTTTACAAAATACAGCACGGCATCCATGTGGTACATGTATTTAGAAAGTCCTGCACAATACCAACATTCTGCCTCTGAGTTATAAAAATGTTTTCGTGCGGGTTACGCCGTAGATTCTATACACGGACTCACAGACAGTGACTGATAGGCCTACAGCCTATTTACACGGACAGTAAAGCAGTGGAAGGGGGGGGGGGGGGGGGGTGCATCATAATCTGTATATGCTGTGGGGGTCCACACCATAGGCAGTCATACTTTGGGTCCTAAAAATTTAGAATATCACTGCAAAAAGGTTTTATTTTTTAAATATGAGAGCAAATCTATTTTATAAGTCTTAGACTTAGTTAACACTAAATTCATTAATGTTGTTCACACAGTTTTTGGCCGATATTTTCTTTATAATTGGAGTGAGCGCTCAAAAATTTACAGACAGGCTGCAGGACCCAGAGACCCAAATAATTCATTCATACTTTCCTTTAGGTCCTGCAAGTAAGGTGCTGTAGCTACTGTGTAGTTCAGCGACTGGACCCATATCGGAGCTGACTATGTTACATCTATGGAACTAACTTTCCTTTCTGTGGCAACCTACTCCTCCTATATTATCCAAAGTAAGCTTGTACGTAAGCTTCATTGAACACAAAAGTGTACCTAAAAGAAGGGAGCTCATGCCTGTTATGACATCTATTATCTCAATTGCATCCAATATTGCAACCATTGCTAGGCAACATTGTGTGCATGCTCCTTCTTTTAGTCTGTTTAATGGTTGATATTTGTAGTCAATGGAGCTTCATCATGTGCAAGATTACTTTCGATAATTAATATAGGAAGAATAGATTGCAACAGAAAGGAAAGTATGATTGAATTATTTGGGTGTCTGGGTCCTTCAGCCTGTCTGTAAATTTTAAAGAATACTTCGGCCCAAAACAGTGTGAACAGCATTAATGAATTTGACTCAGCTTATAATGAGGTCATATAATTAAGACGTTTCCATAGTAGATTTAGAAAATCATAATGTAGGTGAAGAATTGCTGTACAAGTAGCTTTAAGTTAAGCTGTTCATAAAATTCATATTAAAACTATAATAATCATCAATGTTTATATTTTTTATAAATTATTGACATGTATATTGCCACATTGATCTTTATTTTAAAAGGCAAATACAACAGAGTAGTGATATTAAAGCTGCTATTACAGCAATTTTCCAACTCTGTTGCAATTCAGTTTTATGTATGAATTTATTACATATATCTTACCATACTAATCTTTAGTTTAAATGGCAAAAGATGATAAAATATCATGAATATTGGTGACATAGTATTTAACAAACCTACTTTCTAGGACAAGATCTAGGTTTAATAGTCTACCAAAAATAATTATTGGCAGCACACCGTTTTATGTATTTGACAGTTTAGTATTATTTTTGTGTTAATGTACCGTCATTTACGTATGTTTTGGAACACCCGAAAAATAATTACAAACCTGGGTGTACCAAAACATACAGCCAAAAAAAATATATAATTTTCCAGCTGTTCCAAAACTTTGATATATATATTTTTTTTTTGGTGGGGTGGGTGGGTGGTAAAGGGTAGGGGGCTTGTATGGTCAGTCAGCTCAAGAGCTTCCGTAGCCGTAGCCACCACAGGATGCAGCCACCACAGGATGCCTGTAAGGGGCAGGGTGGGGTGATGTCAGCCTAGCCCTGGAACATGCCTCTCTTACCACGCCCGTAAACGGAGCAAGGGTCTCACCCTGTCAGCCAGTCAACTGTCCCACAGTACTTGGCTTCCTTGCTTCCTCTCAAGCAAAGCCTGGCACGAGGGCAAGGAGACCTGTCGAGAAGGAGGGGGAGGTGTCACATGAAGAACGGCCCTCCGACGACAACGGGGGTGGGGTGGGCAGCGGTTGGAATGGGGATTACTGTCTGTCAACCAGCTCGGATGGACAGAAGAGCAGTGGAGAAATGTGCGTCACAATGCTAGGCAGACAGAGCAGTCAGGCAGCCCAGACATAAACAATGTACACGAGTCAGGGGGGGGGGGGGGGGGAGGGGGAAGAGGCGGTCAGTCAGGCAGCCGAGACATATATACAATGAACAAGCGGGTGCCACTGCGAGTTTAATCACATTTGATATGCCCCAAAAACGAACACAACTCCTTTACAATATTACCCATTTGAGTGATATTGGATGGTCGGTGAGCGTGGGAACTGATGCCTAAAAGTTAGGAGGGTGCTGGATCCGAGGCTGATACTCCCTTAGTCATTAAAGTAGATACAGACAATGTTATTGTTATTGCATACTGATTGGTCACTGATAAACCAGGGTATGGGTCAGAGAGAGATGACCTAACTGGATAGGTATATTTCTGGAAAATTAGGGTGTAATAAAACATTGATATACAAAAATTATCCACCATCTGTGGTGTACTAAAACTTACTGCCACGAAAAATAATATTTTTTTCCAAAATTGGGGGTGTTTCAAAACATAGGTACATTTTTGGTGTTCCAAAACATACGTAAATGACGATAATAAGGATATGAAGATATTTAATTTGACAGATTATAAATATTTCTCAGGAGGAAATTTGAAATTGTTGTAGTGATGATTTTCTTAATTGCATAATATTCTGCCAGATATTATCAATTAACTAATTACTATATAACCCCTGCTATAATGTTATACCCCCCCCGCAAACTTGAAGAATTAAGTGAAAATGTAAACTACCTTTTAATTGTTGATCTGCTCATATTGCTGCTCTTAACATCAACATCATGACAACTACCATAACTACATAAATGCGAATATAATATTAAATAAACTAAAGGGCATTTATTGGCAATATTGACATTAGTGCTATATTTTCTTTACATTCATAGTATCTGAATACAAATGTTTATATGTAAACAATTTTATATCATGATTACTATGATTGAATGTGATTTATTTGTTTTTCAGTTTACACTGGCACTAACATGAAGTTGACGATTGGAAAGAAGTGAAAGCTGGTTTTAATAATCAATTGTGCAAAAGCTGTATAGAGTGCAACCGAAATGCCATAAGTCATGGCTCTGGGACTAACCTCAACAGCTCGGACACTGACAGCTATCAGCTGCGTTTTGACGTTAATAGCTGCTATTTTCCACATCGTGGCCTTCGCTACACCAAGCTGGGTCGAGTCAGATGGTACAAGTCCGTTCGTTCGTATTGGATTCCATGAAGCATGTTTTGACCACTGTCCGGATCCTTACTGCCCTACGAGTGGCTTAGCAGGTGTCTACTTTGAAGGATGCTCGTGGCTCTATGATTGGTACTTCGATGAGATACGCCCATGGTTGATGCCAGGTACTTGCGGTGATCATTGCATTATGAGACACCTTCGTTATGCCATTACCGCTTTTAAACGACCACACCGATTTAATTTTCCAACTACTATATACCACTATATGTTAAACTTATTAGCTTATGCTCCAAAAAGCCAAGATAACGAATGCGAAGCTGATATGCATGTAAGTGTAGTTAACTATAGATATTTTGAATAAAGAAATTAATGAAATGTTGCATCCGAACTCGTGCAGATTAAATACCAACTGCATATATATGTCTATACATACACTAACTGGCTCAATTTGATATCATAAAAATACGTTTTGTACTGTTCAACTGGGTATATCTATCGCAATATCCTGCCATATATCAATGATTTTGCGGAAACAAATTATACAGTTATGGTAATATATTTTCGCACTTCTCTTTCAGAGTGGTTTAAGGATATTCGCACCCTGGCCATCGTCAATGTTCCTCTATTGATTTTGGCGTTTATCCTCATGTGCGTCTGCTGCTGTCTTATCTACGCTGACAACTACACGAATGACAGGAACATCACTAAAGAAAGGATTTTACAGGCACTTCTGTTCTTTGGATCAGCTATGACCCTAACAGCACGTACGTTTAGGAAAAATTTAATTTATTAAATTATTATTAAATTAGGGTGCTGTTAACTGAACCTAATTAAATGTACGGTGTTATATCAAGAGTAGCGCATTCCTTTTTGCGAATGAAATTCCAGTTTGTTGCATTTTTCTTTCAGTGTTGATGGGCATGGTGATCCTGATCAAGTGGTACACACACGGCTTTCAGCTGGGTTGGATGCCGATGCCCGAGAAGAACAGTTTCGGCTACTCCTTCTGGTTGGACTTCACAGGGACTCTGTTGCTAATCTTCGCCTTCTTGGCCGCTATTGTCGCCGCCGTCTTCAGCGTCATTGTCAAGCATAGCAACAAGGACGCCCGGTATTCAGAGGACATGATGTATGGCAGAGGTCACAGCCTCGGTCTCACTAATAGATAAACACATCTCAGGGTTCGGCGATTGTGAAGACATTTGTCAAGGACCAAATATCACAAGTCCCATGGACAACAACGACATATGTACTCTAGCTGCCCTCTGCATTGGAACTGGATGTTGTCAGGAAGAGTTCTTGCATAACCACGTTGTCGAGAGGGGCGTAATCATTCCAATTTGCTGAAGCAATTCATCTTGCAGCTCATATCGAATGTTATTTGGGTGATGCTACATGCCGAAATGGTTCCATCCCAAAATAGCCAAGCTTATTAGAAGTCTAATGCCGAGTTCACAGGACTGCTATTTAAGACAAATTTTACCTTCATACTTTGAAATAATTAGTTATGTTCATATATTATGTTTATCAGATAAAGAACAGTTGATTTGATACAAATGCCAGTTAATGAAAGCAGCTGGTCTATCCGCTTTTACCGCTAAGAACCCCCCAATATAGTTTTGATGTTGTTTTGAAGTTACATATTTTGGCATTACCGATATTTCATTAAGCATTAATTAAGACTAATACCATCTGACCAATAACTAAAATGAAAGATTATGAAAAACCCTCTGTATGACCAGATTTAAGATGTGTGTCATTTCAATTGCAATATAAAATTGGTTTAAGCCAATATTAGTTGCAATATTATGTTTGTATAGAACAGAGGCTTTATATGTGCTTATGATATCTAAATCAAAGAACCATATATATTTTGAAATAAACCATATTTTGTACAGCTGTTAGATTTCTTATTCTGTGAGAAAGCTTAACGTGGCATAGTGCTATTAAAATGAATTTGACTTTCAGCACGAAAAGACAACAAAGACAATGCTCGACAATATGAGCAAAATACTTCTTATTCATATCGATCACATAACAATAGATAAGACATGGACTATGCAGAATGCTGCTAGCTCAATACATTCACTCAAGAAATAGTTTATCATATATATTATAGCAACATCACCTGAGATATGTAGATCGGCATCTTGTTTGTTTAAAGCAAAATATTATCACAGATATCCAAGTATCAATAGAGGAGCGGTTAACATCCTTAGCTACGACGATATGAGCACAGAAGTACCCATGGGTATCACGCAAACGAGGTTACAGGATATAACGGGTGCAATAAATATGGCGAGATACTACCCTAATCTATTTCCAAGATCCACGGTATATCAAACCTTCCACACTATACATCACAAATGCTCTTTAGTATATCTGGATTGTCAAAGCATCAATCCAGTTTGGTCCATAACTATGATAGTTATAACCAGTTCAACACAAGAAATATAAGGCGTATAAATCTCCAGATAATGCATACGGTACATACATCTACAATCGTATTAGCAGGTCTTGTCATAAGCAGGTTTTCTTTGTCAGTAACAGTATGATGCTTATCAGGTTATATCGCGGTGATGGTTTCAGTCTTGGCAGCCGTTAGTCTTTCGTGAGCTTATACAAACATAATATGCAGTACCCAAAGCACGCATTTGAACATACTCATGGCATTGATATTCGGGGTTGAAATATACATGTATAAGCACATTTGGATATTGCAACATATCGTGGTCTTAGTTTATGGCCGATACATTTAATAACAAATGTGAGAAATATTACCCTGCATCCAAATACAAATAAATATCACAACTGTAGCCTAGATATAAGTACCTACGTTATAACATATTATGTCCTAATCTGTTATAGACCCTTTTATCACAGGGGTTGCCTCATTAAACTTAATACATAGCAATACAAACCAATAAGTTAATGCATAATGACAGACACATTTGAATTATAATAAAACGGACCAAATTACTGTACACACCATGCACCAACTGATCCAAGAGCTGGCGAAAACAAGTATCTCAACTCTTCAGAGTAAGACACAAGCGCGGCTGGAATCAATGCTGGCCTTGCCAGTCATTTCCATGGCTGATGTTCTGCTGACCAGCCTCCTCTTCTCATCCTCGGAAAGCTTTTTGTTAGTGGAAGAGGTGGACCCTCGTGGCACCGTCTCTGGCGTACCACCCACCGACCTCGCTGTGTCAGTGCCAGGCTCTGCCGGGCGGGTGGGACCCCCGCCAGTCGTGTTGGGCTTATGAGATTTCTTAGCCTCGTCCGCATGTTTTCCGGTATTACGAGGCTCTGCGATAGGAGCCACGCCTGAGTGCTTCGACGGTTGCATATCTGTAAAAGTACCGCAGTGAAAGTTTAAAGAGAAAAAAAAACATTATTCAATGGTACACTGTTTCGATCGTCAACATCCTAGGCGTGAGTTTCACAAAGGACCACAAATAGATGTTCTAGGTTGCACCATCCGTTACTTAAATTTGTTCCCGCTAAGTTGAATATATTTGCTAATGGTCTTGCTGTTCCCCCTAATGAGTATAGAGGTTAGGTTTCTCAGCAAACACATATATCAATATGGGATATCTACAGTGCACACACAGGTTAACCACAACTGAATGAAAACAATATTTCTTTTCACGAGACTCTAAACCTTTCGACGGACCTTTCTTTATGTCAATGTTGCCCTTCGGCTCCTTGACTGCTCCAGACCCTTTCTCCCCAACATCCGTTAGAACGGCTCCCTTCGTCATCGAAGAATGCCGTTGTTTTCGTAGTCCCTGTAGCAGTTCTTCCTCTTCGAGAGTGTTGTCGTCTGGTTCTTCAACACCTTCAATATCATCTTCAATGACGTTAACTCGAGGAAGCTTTTGGTGCTCTTCACAGAGCCAGAGATACTTGCCACTTGGCAAGTAACAGCTGCAACCAGAGATAAACACATCTGAACATCAGGACTCAAGCAGTTCCTTTTAGTAAATGCAATCGGTATAAATTTAAACTATCAAAATATATCTCATATTTATCTTAATAACGTTCTATAACTACCAAATGATACAATTTTAATCATGCCGTACGTATAACACATAAAATTGAGACCGTTGACGATTTGACAATGGAAACGGAATATGTGTTATTTATTATACACTTTTGCAATATGATTAATCACAACGAACATTACCGCTTCAGTTCCGCGGTCTCCAGTTTGTAATCTTTCCGCATGATGAATCGCCTGAGTAGCAAGTAAATATGCTCCATATCACTGTGCTGGTCTACTCCAGCTTTCTGGAAAGAAAAAGAAATGAAATGCTGTTGTTTAAGGCAAACATGAAGGATAACTGGGTTAATCTCCTGGAACAATAAAATGGAACTGGATGAAACATACTGAAGGCCGATGCAGGTGCCAGGCCGCGAACCATGACATGTTAATTTCTACATTAGACTGCTTATCAATTTCATGGGAGTGAGAAAACAGATATAAATATACTCCAATGGTCGTAATTCAAAAGATTTGCCATCAGGTGCTTTCATGTGTGTTAAACTTTTGATTTCACATTTCATTGAGGTTTGATATGGTGATCATTTAAGCCTGCCCGGGTCATATCGTGCCATATAGTTCAAATTTTGAACAGATCGCAGCGCAGATATCACATATTAGAATAGTGCAACCCCGTGAGACTTTACGATAACATTGACTCACATCTTCCAACAGTTTTAGGAGTTTGAGTCCTTCCGGCGTTCGGACGATGGGCAGGTTGATGTTGCTGTGTTTGAGGATGGCCAGTATCCGTGCCATATAGGGGGCCGCCAGCTCCCACAGTTCAACAAGATCATCCGCAGCCAGCTCCACAGAGTATCCAGCGTGGACGCAATGCCATTCCTGAACGAACACACCAAGTATAAAAAACAAACTCTTCATGTTCTTCTTGGCGATATCGCGGACCACCGTGTCTTTTAGTGTAGCGTTATCCTCTAATGCCACCAATGAAAATTTTCACACCAGAATAAATCAAGATATTCAAAGATTAATTAACTACCACAAACCGTATGAGCGCATTAGCGGTTCATCTCCTTTGAACATGCGTTACGGAGTCCTTATAGGTGGAATATAACTTAGAAATTAATTACCCGTAGTGCACATTTATCGGCAATTTACTGATACAATATTGTAACATGAATCACAAGAAGACTTGATCTCTCTCGCAGTCCATTTGGTGTGAGTTGTGAATGTTTCCCAAGTTAATCATAATGATTACGTCACTATTATCTCTCTAAACCATGAGATGTCTCACCTTTTCGTATTCACAAAGGACCTTGATACAGAAATGTCCCGCCAGGAGCTGATCCACTACAAAAGTGGGTTTGGAACCATCCTCCAAGGTCAAGTCAATGTCATTTGTGGCGGCGTCGCTCTGATATCCAAACAATGCATTGTTACAGAGCATGACACATAAACAAGAACACAATGTCTAGTTATAATCCCTCTCTCATCGAATTTGTATTTAAAATGCATACTATTACTAACCTGACGTTCAGGTTCTTCACTTGGGTCAAAGCTCAAGTCCGCCACAAACAGACGAGGATACGGTTCCAGATCTTTTGCATAACTCATCAACTGCCTCAGGAACTTCCTCTGCGCGGTCTCGTGGAGCTCCTGGCAACACAAACACGTGACACATTACCATATCTACCTCGTGGCGCTGTTGATATGGATGATCAGTGGATAAAAATTGGACGCATTCTGTTCAGCACAGCCTCAACTTTAGTCGTGTTACAGTAGGAGCGCAAAAAAATACATTAGCATATGACAAAAAGTCATTAGTATTATACAGTAATAACACTGGGACCTAAAAATATTTCATGAACATTATAAAGTTTTACCAATATTCAATATGAAAATGTCGGGTTTCTACAGTATGAGTAAAATGAAGTTTTCTTGATGTTTTTGCAATTAACTTTTCATATTAATCCAATTCCAAACCAGATTAGTTTTTCTGCATTGCTTCACCCCCCTCCCGCCACTGTAGGCGTTCGCTAGGTGGCGCCGCGTACCCGGAAGGCCTGTTCCTTCGTTGTGGGCTGTGTGGACGGCAAGGGCCTCTCCACCGAACCACTGCTGCAGGCCTTCTCAATGATCTCGCGGGCGGTAGACAACAAGTCATTGTGTGACACGTTGTTTGCCACTTGGAAGTTCATCTTGGGGTACCCCAAGGACAGCATCCCAATCTGCGTAATATTATTTCCCGATATAAAAGTTTTGATATTGTCTCTTCAAATAAATTTGGGTCGAAATAGTAAGAAATAGATGCGTCACAGAGAACTAATTTATAATTATAATAATAATCTAATTTAAAATTATATTAATAATCTAACTTTTAATTATATTAATAAAGCAATTAATAATTATATTAATAATTTAACTTGTCATTATATTAATAATTTAATTTATAATTACATATACAACTTTGTTACGGCACATTTCAGTTTAAAGCTCAAACACATATTTCTTAATATCATAATATTGCAAAATGTATCTCAATGGCTGACCTCAGTAGATTCCCATCGGAAGCCAGTTCCGACCACGCAGAGAATGATCGGCTTCTTCAGCGATATGTGGGCAAAACGGAACTCCATCTGGCAATTCTCGGACAATACGTACTGCAAAGTGAGAGCAGTGATCCAAAAGTGGCATTCGAGACTAATTTTGCAAAAAAGACCTTTTTCAGACTTATTGAAATAATTTACACAGAAGCAGTGCAAGAAGCCACGATATGAGAGCTTACCTCATGAGAGCTTACGACATGAGAGCTTACCTCATCTGAGATGCACACCAGCACGACTTTACACTGTCGCATGCCTTCAGCAATGTCCTTGAACAAGCCTCTCTAGAATAAAACGAACAAGCAATCAGTTGAACTGATGTACGATTCATCATCGGGCTCACCCCGAGACCTAGTTGCTAGCCCGTTCGACCATTGTTGAGTGCGCTCCCACCTATACAAATATCCTGTCCTGTTTGCGCAAGATAAAGATCCCATCTCTTTTTTCGTAAAGAGTAGGGCGCTATCCCTGGTAGACGGTCATTATTCCATGATAGCGGGAACCAGTTTCAATATACCCGGTAGCTACCTTATTAATATTAATAGTTACAACGTCAATAGATTTCGTGGAGGCTATAGCGGAACATGGACCCTTGTACACTGGCTATGCATCCGTTAAAACGGACGAACCGCAACGAGCATAGCGGCATGGTATAGTAGATAGGCCGACTGACCCCGCCGACGCGTTCGATGTCCAGCCAGCACGAGAGGCCGTGCTCCTCGAGAAACGTCTTGACAGCGCGTGGGTCGCCATGGCCCAACGCCTCGTCCTGGTGTCGCGCGTGCTTGGCCTCCACGGCCAGTCGTGAGTTGATCCAGCAATAGCTGAGGAAGACGTCCGGGGCCTTCGCTCCGCCCTTTTGGAGCAGTCATCAGTCATCAAGGCAATGAAATACACAGTACGTTTGGAACAGTCATCAGTCATATAGGGAATGAAATACACAGTAGGTTTGTCAATTTTTTAACTTAATTGGATGAACACAATAGATGTACGACGTTTATGTAGGAATATTGGGGCATGCATGAAAAGGGTCAGATATACGTTTGTGGAGGATTCCCGAAGATCATCAGTTTAAGAATATGAGGCATCCACAAGGGAGGAAAAAGATTAACTCGAGTTATCACCTGTTGCTTGACTTGGGACAGCTTCTGTATCCCCTCCCGAAGTTCTTTGATCTTGGAAGCGTAACTTTCCATTCTTTGAAAATTGATGTAATACTGAAATTTTCAAACTCATCAGTTATAAATTGAGCTGGCGATATCTCTTTCTGTTATATAGCGGACGAAACCATCCGTTATACACGGCGAGGATTTATAGTTCAACTTAATATGTAAATTAAAAATAAATCCATGTAAAATGATGTGGTATACTCTATAGGTAAATAAGGCTGTCGTTTTGAGTCTGGTCTCATCCCTGGCCCACAATCAGTAACAACTCCTCATTACCTTGCCAGCCAGATAGCCGCCGAGCACTGAACTCTGCTGCCAGTTTCTACCCTGGCCCACCATCAGTAACCACTCCTCATTACCTTGCCAGCCAGATAGCCGCCGAGAACTGAACTCTGCTGCCAGTCTCTACCCTGGCCAACCATCAACAAGATGTGCTTCTTCTTGAGGTCATTCATCATGGTCAGGAACAGTCGCTGGCAGTCCTCGTCATCAACGAACTCGCTGGACACAAATACGAGGATTACCTGGAGATAGACATGTGCATGAAGCATGTCATTCATACAGACAAACACAGAATAATAGATACAAGAAAGCATCTGCCAATGTGTTTACTGAAATACACATGGGATAAACCATTAATCTCTTAGTCCCAAATTTACATTTAACGCTTGTGAGACTATCATTTGAAAGAGCACCAGGCCGAAAAGAAATGGACATAATAGATCACGATAAAAATAAAATATTGGCATTGGTTGAGGAGAACAATTCTTATGTTAATTCATTTAGTTAGTTTAGTTTGTTATTTAGGACACAGCAACGCGAGCTCACCTTTGCGGTTCTCATCGCCAAGATGACATTCTCTGCCTTGTTTTTGCTCAACTCTTCCAGGTACCAACTGAAAGATGGCCCTCATGTGACATATACTACACTTCAGAAATCGACCTCCTTGCAAGAGTCTTCCATTTACAAATTAGTATAGCATTAAATGTTTTGCAATCTGACATGGAGTTGAGTACTTATGTACTCGAGACATGTGGATTGTAGGTTGACATTTCATTGGTATATGAATGGGTTAACTTTAGCCTATAGTTAACAATTCCTCACTTTTGACTAACAGTTTTATGACGCTGTCAAATGTATCAGTTCAGGAAGTGTATTAGGCGATACATTTACATTGCATTCAACAATGGAATCACAGCAGTGTAGGGTTCTATATTACATGCATACATGTTTTATATAAAATGTACTCAATCACTGGATCTAAAATGTGTCACGCGACGCGAACTTAAAGGTCGCAATCTATCTTGTCAAGTCGATATGCCGAAAAACCATTCATACTGCATAGTCATAGGGCGAGCGTTAACTAGAGCGACTGTCATCCAACTATAGTGTTGCTATAGTGTCGCGTTTCCTGTACTCTACTCCGCAGATACACCATATGCTGGGATGTCTATTGCCTATATGGCGGATGTCCGCCATCTTGGATTGAGAGAAGTTCGTTTTAGCGACAACCAAAACCTGACATGCGCGCTAGAACCACTAACTATATAGACTATAATCAACGCCCAATCTTTCAAACATTGCAGTGCATGGACAGGCGGTTGGTTGGTTGGTTGGTTGTATATTCCGGACCCCTTAAGCAATTCGGGTCATATCGTGTCAATGGGAGACGGAATGAAAGAGTGGAGCCATGGGGTAACCCTGGACGGGCGGACGACCTACCAAGATATGTTCGCTTCCTCCAGGTCTGCCTTGATGGTGCGAGGATCGACGACACTGGCGTTCTGTGATGCTGGCGGGACGTTGGCCGGACACAGGAGGAAGAACGTGTCGGAGCTCATGTCCTGCTCAAGGCCATCCAGCTCCCGCATGGCGTTTTGCAGCTGTACCTCGTACTCCCCGCCAGACTGGGGCGGGATCACACCTATAGTCAGAGACATGCAGGGATGGCAGTGGGGTGTGTATGTGTGTGTGGGCCAAACATAAAACGATCTACAATGACAAACTCAAAGCATGTTATGATGCCAAATCCATCTAATGTTAACAATATGGTTGGTCCCCTACTGCATCGCCCAAAGAGGTGCGGAACGAGCCAGCCATCGACTGCTAATTAAGCCATAAATACGATTACTGATTCTGGAGATCGACAAAATATACCAAATTCAAAAAGTATTAATCTGAGACAATAACCAAAAATGATGCTATAAGCACTCCCAGGAGTTAACATATCTGCCCCAAAAAGTGATGCGCAATGGGCGCGACCGTTTGTATATTTTCGTTACATCCTACCCTGTATCTCGGTGAGGGACAGGGTGTGGAAGAAGCTGTGACACTGCAGGAAGAATGCTTTGTTGTCGATGGCGCGGCGCAGCACAGCTGACGAGAACATGGAGGGCTCGCTCGTCCCCTAGGCGACAACAAACACGACACGAGCTTGTCAGATGATATTAAATGATGAAATTGTATTTTAGGAAACTTTTGTGCACACCAGGGCTAAACTGGACCAAGGAACCTCCCCGTACAATGAAGGATGAATGGATGAAACGTGCCCCAGTTATTCGCCCGACGGCGGGAAAACTCAATGTACAGTTACAATGTACAGGTAAAAGGGACACGACGGACATTGTGAGAGCTGTATGACGCATAACAGGACTTACGGACTTGACACAGTCCGAACAAGGGATGAAATACTCGTATTTGACGCCTTTGAAGAAGTCCGCAATGAGTCCTTCGAAGATCTCGTGGATCAGCAAGATTATTCCTTCCGGGCTGGGTCCTACAGCCTGCACCGTAACTTCCTGTTCCCTACAACCGACAAATGAACCATAAGTGGCTATTCACTTTTGATTAGGGGAAGCTGCAGCCTTAAGTTGCCAATGTAATTAGGTTTTTTTTCCTGTGGCCTAATAGGCAGCGCCCTTAGATATTGTCGAGCGTGCTCTGCTGGGCCAGGTTAAGCGGCCGGGGCGGGGTTCGAATCCCACCTGTGAATTGTCTATGTTGGTGCAGAATAAAGATCCCATGTCTATCTTCGCAAAGAGTAGGGGGTTACTCCCGGATATATGGTTCCGCTCTTCCTTTAACCTCCCCATTATCGCGATATGACCTTAATGCGTCCTACTTAAAACAACACTCAGAGTCAAAATCGTTTTTGAAATGGAATATTATGGAGGCTAATTCATAGCAACGGTAATTCATTGTAAGGACCTCTGCCCACGTGTTTATAACGGTACAGCTTCTTTGACGCAGAAGTAATGCTAGATACGAGATATAGTGAAACAAATGTACCCCCCAAATATGGACGCAGTGGACGCATCTCTATTCGTAGGGTATTAATTAAACATAACCGACTTACTTGGTTTGTTTGATGAGGGCGTGATGGCCATTCTTGGTCAAAACAGAACCAGTCTTCCAAATGGCTGAGTCAGTAGAAAACTGGTACAGGCGCACCTGGGAAGTACTCATGCCATGAAATTATTGACCAACACAGATACATGTACAAGAAAATCTATCACTGTGGGTGACAATTCGATTATTACACTAAATACATACACAGAAGCTTCATTTTTATCATGCCACCAAATCCGAAGTCGTTATGACGCTGAACACACACGAGGGGACGTTTTTCGTTATCAAGTATGATGTCAACTTTTTAGGATACACCGAATGAGAAGCAGTGTGAAAAATAACCGCATCAGTCTGTTAATAATTTGTTGCATGATCGTCATCACTGTAGTCACAAATCACAATAGTTCGCTTTCAGAGCAAGGAGTCTATTGGGCATGCGGTACCTGCACTCTGTTGAAGAGGCCAGCCGGTAGATACTCGAACTGGTAGATCATTTTACTCTCCCGCCAGTCAGGGTTTCCGTCACACCCTGGCCAGTCAAACTGCAACATTGATATTACCAGGTTTACAAACATAATTTACACGATTTTATCCAGTTTTCAAAATTAAAGTCATTCAAAGATCCACCCGATAGCGGCAAGAGAAACAAAATAGAGAGGTGTGGATCTTCGATACAATCCTAACGCGCGAAGACGGCAGTGGACGCAGCGTCCAGACCACCTGTCATCGCCCTCGTCCCCTCCCCCACGCCCTCCCTCCTCCCCGCTCAGAACCACCTACGTTCTGCAACTGACACCGATAACTTCCTCTTCTGGACGAAGAGAGGTGTGGATCTTTGCAATCCTAACGGGCGACGACGACGCAAACTATAGCACCGGTAACTTCCACCGGCGTCAGAAGTGGATCCAGTGTCCACACCCACCTTGGGTTCCGACCTTGGGAGGAGACAGGGGACGATGTTTTCCTGCTTCTCGTCCAGCGGGAAGGTCAGGTCAAAGACCTCCGTCAGTCTGAGGAGCCAGTCGTGAATAGCTGTCGGGTAGTCTTTCCAAATGACCCCGGTCTGATTGTGGGGCAGCCGCCCTTCCTGAAGTACAACACCACATATATAATACAGCAATTGCGTGTGCCTAATTCAAGTTTATGCCATTTCTGAGATTTATTCAAATTGACATATACCCTATAATTTTACTGAAATTCGACAAATTATGAAAACGTCCGTATTTAACGGTATGCGTACAAGGCCATACATGATTTCGTCATACTTTGATGACTTTGTCGTGAATAGTACAAGGCCATACACGGGTTTGCCATACCTTGATGACTTTGTTGTGAATAGTAGAAGGCCATACATGATGTCGTCATACTTTATTGACTTTTTCGTGAATAGTACAAGGCCATACACGGGTTTGCCATACCTTGATGACTTTGTTGTGAATAGTACAAGGCCATAAACGGGCTTGGCATACCAGGATGACTTTGTTGTGAATAGTACAAGGCCATACATGATTTCGTCATAATTGATGACTTTGGTATGAATAGTACAAGGCCATACACGGGTTTGCCTTACCTTGATGACTTTGTTGTGCACGGAGACCACACACGCCATGACATCCACGATCCACTGAGGGTTAATCACCACTCGCTGGCGTAGGAATTCGTTGTCAAAGTACTGCAACGCCCCCATGTTGTCCAGGAATTGCACGGCTTGCTTAACCTGTAACACAACCACATGAGTGCTAACAGCTTGCAGGGGTTAATATGAAATAAAAAGGATAAGATTATATATCTTTCAATATTTTAAAGTTTAGTAATGTTTGATATTGGCATGTAAGTACCGAGCTTACGTATGTCTTATATTAATTCCATACCTCTGCGTCATGTATCCCAGCGCCATTTGCCAAGGACTCTATCTCACTCCACTGCAAGAAATTGTTTGTCTTCCGCCTCCTGAGAAACCACGTAACAAAATTTAATATAGAAAAATTACATAGATTACATATAATTATATATTCAGTGTATATTACATAACGTCGCGGCAAATAATGTACCTATCGCCATAGATTTGACACACAAAATGTTTTTACACGGGAACTTTTGTTTTAGAGCATCATACGTCACGTACGAGAGTCGCGAGACTGCATTTTCACCGAAATGAAATGAATTAGTGTTTTAGGCTGCTTATGTAGGCAAAGACTAAACTGAGCCATGTAATCTCCAGGGACAATGAAGCTGGTATGAATGGATGAAACAGGATTTGTACACCACATGGACAATCTTCCAATATGCTACATGATTACTTATATGTATTTATATTACAAAGCGGGGAGATATTGTGTGTAATAATATCAAACGGGATCATACGCCATATATATACATATCCGTCATTCTCATAACAGTGCCGGCCTCCCAGATGGTAAAGCTTGACCACTACATACCCGACAATGGCTCTTTCCAAGTTGAGCCAGGCCTCGGGGATCCTCTTGCCGATGTAAGGCTGCTCCCACGTGACCGTGAAGAGACGCCCCAGCAGCTCTCGGACGCCTATGCCTTGGATGGAACTCACGGTGAAGAAGCCCTTGATGCACGGGAATCGCCGCATCAGAGCGCTCGCCGGCAGCTCAGAATTAGTAATCTACAGTCAGAAAGGAGGCCCATAAGCATAATAATTATTACTTGTTTCGCTGCCACTAATCCTATTATTATAGTGCTAGCTAACAAGTGCGCCCGCAATTTGTACATGGGATGTTATGAAGTTCTCATTCACATGTATTCAGTGCATAGCCCACGTGCGTGATGACATTTTAGCAACAAAACTGGTCCATGTTTAGACTGAGAATTGTGTACAAACATAACAAATATCACTAAACAAAGCAAAGCTGCCTACAGATTTAATATAATATGGTAATAATTTACACAGATACTATGTTCAAACAAATAATTAAATGTGATTATTTGTGCGGCGGATACGAACTCTTGCGTCTGACCGAGTCAAAGGCAGCAATCTCCATAAATAGACACTTTCCTGTAATAAAATTCACAATCAAGTCACCAATCCGGCTCTTGCGCTGGAATCAATAAACAAAGCCAGACGCGCTAGAGCGGCTTGGCCACTGGGGAGGTACATAGGGGTGACCTGCTGGACTGACCTGGTCGGCGTGGGTGCCCACCACGAAGACGGGAGACTCCGGGCTGTGGCAGGCGATGGAGGAGAGCCAGAACTCCAGGCCAGAGTGCTCGAAGCCCAGGCGAGTGTTCCACACCAGGAGGTACACAGCACGCGGCGACAGGAAAAACTGCAACAGACCGATCCAAACACTAAGTCTCGCCAACGCTTAAGTTCGTTGTACTTAATGATGAGTATAAAATAGACCTATCCATACTACGACACTAAGCTCGCCCACGCTTGAGTCTTTTTCCCTGAATCGCGGGTATAAAATAGACCTATCCATACTCCGACACTAAGCCCCGACAACGCTTGAGTCTTTTTCCCTGAATCGCGGGTATAAAATAGACCGATCCATACTCCGAAACTAAGCCCCGCCAACGATTGAGTCTTTTCCCCTTAATTGTGAGTATAAAATAGACCGATTCTTACTCCGACACTAGGCCCCGCCAACGATTGAGTCTTTTCCCCTTAATTGTGAGTATAAAATAGACCGATCCATACTCCGACACTAAGCCCCGCCAACGATTGAGTCTTTTCCCCTTAATTGTGAGTATAAAATAGACCGATCCATACTCCGACACTAAGCCCCGCCAACGCTTGAGTCTTTTCCCTTAATTGTGAGTATAAAATAGACCGACCCATACTCCGACACTAAGCCCCGCCAACGATTGAGTCTTTTCCCCTCAATTGTGAGTATAAAATAAACCGATCCAAACTCCGACACTAAGCCCCGCCAACACTCGAGTTCTTTTCCCTTAATCGTGAGTATAAAATAGACCGACCCATACTCCGACACTAACCCCCGCCAACGATTGAGTCTTTTCCCCTCAATTGTGAGTATAAAATAAACCGATCCAAACTCCGACACTAAGCCCCGCCAACGATTGAGTCTTTTCCCCTTAATTGTGAGTATAAAATAGACCGATCCATACTCCGACACTAAGCCCCGACAACGCTTGAGTTCTTTTCCCTTAATCGTGAGTATAAAGTAGACCGACCCATAAAGGGGTGGACGCCACCACCACTAACCTGGTGCGTGTTGTAGTACACAGTCTGGCCGGCGAAGTCCCAGACGCTGTAGGTCAGGCTGCGTCCACCCTGGTTGATGGTCCACGTACTGATGTCGATACCGTCGGTGATACCCTCCTCCCCTATCACCTGACAGCGGCCGTCCTTGCTCATCAACGCACGCATCAAACTGTAAGACACACAACAGGCGCAGAAGAAAACACCAGTAGGTGCAGGAAGATTGCATTGTGCCAACGGGGGGAACGAACGTTTAGTTGGAAATTGGTCTATAGTTAAATTACTTGGTTCGATGGTTCTTCCATGTGAGGGCAAACCATTGTTTGAGCATGTATAGGTCACGAATGACTCTAGCCTACCATTTACTCTATTTCGTGGGCTCTAATATGAAAGATTGACCACTTGGCTTAGATGAAGCGAAAAAAGACTGATATAAAAATTAGCGAAGAACTGATTCTTTTATACTGTTAAGTGTAAGGGCGAGCATAAATAAGCAAAATAAAAAATTTACTTTTGTTACTTTTTGTGCATTTAGAAGTTTACCTGGTTTTCCCGGCGCCCCCGAGACCGACGAACATGAGTTTGGTCCTGTAGCTGGCGATGGAACCCTGCGAGAGTCGCTTCAGGTAGGCGATGGTCGTGCGCATGCCCTGAGCCACGATCTCCGGTGGAGGGGTCCGCAGCTCGGGACACTGCTTGATGTCCAGCACTGCCACAACACGACAAAGGTATCGTACATTACGGGACACTGCTTGATGTCCAGCACTGCCAAAACCCGAGAAAGGTATCGTACATTACGGGACACTGCTTGATGTCCAGCACTGCCAAAACCCGAGAAAGGTATCGTACATTACGGGACACTGCTTGATGTCCAGCACTGCCAAAACCCGAGAAAGGTATCGTACATTACGGGACACAGCTTGATGTCCAGCACTGCCAAAACCCGAGAAAGGTATCGTACATTACGGGACACAGCTTGATGTCCCGCACTGCCAAAACCCGAGAAAGGTATCGTACATTACGGGACACAGCTTGATGTCCAGCACTGCCAAAAACCCGAGAAAGGTATCGTACATTACGGGACACTGCTTGATGTTAAGCACTGCCAAAACCCGAGAAAGGTATCGTACATTACGGGACACTGCTTGATGTCCAGCACTGCCACAACACGACAAAGGTATCGTACATTACGGGACACTGCTTGATGTCCAGCACTGCCAAAACCCGAGAAATGTATCGTACATTACGGGACACTGCTTGACGTCCAGCACTGCCACAACACGACAAAGGTATCGTACATTACGGGACACTGCTTGATGTCCAGCACTGCCAAAACCCGAGAAAGGTATCGTACATTACGGGACACAGCTTGATGTCCAGCACTGCCAAAACCCGAGAAAGGTATCGTACATTACGGGACACTGCTTGATGTCCAGCACTGCCACAACACGACAAAGGTATCGTACATTACGGGACACAGCTTGATGTCCAGCACTGCCAAAACCCGAGAAAGGTATCGTACATTACGGGACACTGCTTGATGTCCAGCACTGCCACAACACGACAAAGGTATCGTACATTACGGGACACTGCTTGATGTCCAGCACTGCCAAAACCCGAGAAAGGTATCGTACATTACGGGACACTGCTTGACGTCCAGCACTGCCACAACACGACAAAGGTATCGTACATTACGGGACACTGCTTGATGTCCAGCACTGCCGAAACCCGAGAAAGGTATCGTACATTACGGGACACTGCTTGATGTCCAGCCCTGCCACAACACGACAAAGGTATCGTACATTACGGGACACTGCTTGATGTCCAGCACTGCCACAACACGACAAAGGTATCGTACATTACGGGACACTGCTTGATGTCCAGCACTGCCACAACGTGACAAAAGACCAAGACATGCCTCTTATTTCCATTGTATCGTTTTGTTCGTTGATTGGTTGGTAACGGACGTTTAGGACGCTTGACCTATGTAGATCATATCACGACTATAGAAGGGGTGAAGTTAGATCCATGTCTCCGGCAGTAACACGCTACTCTATACGAAGAAAGACCTGGGATCTTTATCCTGCACAAACATGTGCACAGGTGTGGCTTGCCCCGGGCCGCACAGCACAGTCGACGATAGACGAACACGCTAGCCACTAGGCCACGGGGTGACCCCTGCAGCGTTCGTATTAGCGATCACAGGTACAGAAGCGCCACTGACCTCGGAGAGGTACTTTCCCGAGGGCTGGACTCAGGCTCTCCATGTTAGGGTTGTCACCCAGTGTGAGCGTTGCCAGCTGACGCAGATTGCCGACTTGGTCAGGCACAAAGCGCAACGCCTGGTTCCGCAAGCTCAAATTTCGCAGTGACCTGCAGTGGAAGACCTGGGGCGGGAAGCCCCCGTACTTGTCCTCTTCTAGTAATGAAGCGAACAAAAAATGTGTCAGTGATAAAGAAGACGTATAATTTAATCATTCGCTTCAAGCATACGTATTGGACGCATGTATATGCACTATATAGAAAGTGCCGGGTAGTCAAACAGACGGTTACATTACATTAAATATACTTAACCTAATAAGTAACAGAATTCTAAACTTAAGGTTCCCATAAAAAATAGATTCGAGTTGAATCGAAATATTTGTTGATCTATGAAGTAATATAGGTCTTAAAAACTGGGGACTATAGCTAACCTACCTGTACTATCCTGACCCATCCTGGGAAATCTCAGGAAGAGCTCCTGATGAAAGGTTTTGACGTCGTTTTCCGTCAGGTACTTCTTGCCGCCGTCGGCCCTGTCGAAGAGCTCCGTCCACGCCGACAGCGGCATGCGGTCAGGGTTCATACGCAGCAGTGAGTGCACCTCACGCCCGACCTGCTCTTCCACGTACGCCATGTTCACCTCAGACCGTCTGTGACCCAGCTTTATCACACACCAAGGCAACCCGTCCATGTTCAGGTTCTTCAAATTCTGATTTTAATAAGCGAAAAACAGTTTTGAGTTTTTCTTTTGTTGGATTTTAATCTATCGATGGGCAGATCAGATTCGTGTGAGTGCGGTCACACGCATCATCTTAATGTGGATGTGGACATAGTTCCTAGACCCCGATATACTAAACATATTAATGACTGAAGTATGATCAGCCAAAGAATAATTTGCATATTTAATATAATATTTCTTTGGGGCTCTATAAGTAAAAACGCTTTATTAATAGGATATGGGTAAATGATTCCTCCACTGGTCGAATATTAAGCGTTATTTGCATGTAGCCACATAATCTCACATAAAGTATATCGGTTTGCCCCCCATTTGTCTGTGTATCAACCCTTAATGAGTCGTGTCACATTGTATCGTTACTTGGAGAAGCATCCTTAATCTACCATATTCGGAGATGTACAACCCTAGAAACCTAGGGCGGAACATACATACATATATACTACTGTAGAATGGTTGACGATCACAAAGATGACACCTACAATGGTTGACGATCACAAAGATGACCCCTAGCTAGCATGGTTGGCGATCACAAAGATGACACCTAGAATGGTTGACGATCACAAAGATGACACCTAGAATGGTTGACGATCACAAAGATGACTCCTAGAATGGTTGACGCTCACAAAGATGACTCCTAGAATGGTTGACGATCACAAAGATGACCCCTAGAATGGTTGGCGATCACAAAGATGACCCCTAGAATGGTTGACGATCACAAAGATGACCCCCAGAATGGTTGGCGACCACAAAGATGACACCTAGAATGGTTGACGATCACAAAGATGACACCTAGAATGGTTGACAATCACAAAGATGACCCCTAGAATGGTTGGTGATCACAAAAATGACCCCTAGAATGGTTGACGATCACAAAGATGACACATAGAATGGTTGACGATCACAAAGATGACTCCTAGAATGGTTGACGCTCACAAAGATGACCCCTAGAATGGTTGGTGATCACAAAAATGACCCCTAGAATGGTTGGCGATCACAAAGATGACCCCTAGAATGGTTGGCGATCACAAAGATGACCCCTAGAATGGTTGACGACCACAAAGATGACCCCCAGAATGGTTGGCGACCACAAAGATGACACCTAGAATGGTTGACGATCACAAAGATGACTCCTAGAATGGTTGACGCTCACAAAGATGACCCCTAGAATGGTTGGTGATCACAAAAATGACCCCTAGAATGGTTGACGATCACAAAGATGACACATAGAATGGTTGACGATCACAAAGATGACTCCTAGAATGGTTGACGCTCACAAAGATGACCCCTAGAATGGTTGGTGATCACAAAAATGACCCCTAGAATGGTTGGCGATCACAAAGATGACCCCTAGAATGGTTGGCGATCACAAAGATGACCCCTAGAATGGTTGACGACCACAAAGATGACCCCCAGAATGGTTGGCGACCACAAAGATGACACCTAGAATGGTTGACGATCACAAAGATGACTCCTAGAATGGTTGACGCTCACAAAGATGACCCCTAGAATGGTTGGTGATCACAAAAATGACCCCTAGAATGGTTGGCGATCACAAAGATGACCCCTAGAATGGTTGACGATCACAAAGATGACCCCTAGAATGGTTGACGATCCCAAAGATGACTCCTAGAATGGTTGACGCTCAAAAGATGACCCCTAGAATGGTTGACGCTCACAAAGATGACTCCTAGAATGGTTGATGATCACAAAGATGACACCTAGAATGGTTGACGCTCACAAAGATGACACCTAGAATGGTTGACGATCACAAAGATGACTCCTAGAATGGTTGACGCTCACAAAGATGACCCCTAGAATGGTTGACGCTCACAAAGATGACTCCTAGAATGGTTGATGATCACAAAGATGACACCTAGAATGGTTGACGCTCACAAAGATGACTCCTAGAATGGTTGACGCTCACAAAGATGACTCCTAGAATGGTTGATGATCACAAAGATGACCCCTAGAATGGTTGGCGACCACAAAGATGACACCTAGAATGGTTGACGCTCACAAAGATGACACCTAGAATGGTTGATGATCACAAAGATGACCCCTAGAATGGTTGACGATCACAAAGATGACCCCTAGAATGGTTGACGATCACAAAGATGACCCCTAGAATGGTTGGTGATCACAAAAATGACCCCCAGAATGGTTGGCGACCACAAAGATGACACCTAGAATGGTTGATGATCACAAAGATGACACCTAGAATGGTTGACGCTCACAAAGATGACCCCTAGAATGGTTGGTGATCACAAAGATGACACCTAGAATGGTTGACGATCACAAAGATGACACCTAGAATGGTTGATGATCACAAAGATGACACCTAGAATGGTTGATGATCACAAAGATGACCCCTAGAATGGTTGGTGATCACAAAGATGACACCTAGAATGGTTGACGATCACAAACATGACACTGGTACAATTGTAGAGTTGTAGAGCAAGAAGAGGTGAATGTAATCTACATGTAAATGAGTGTAACTTATGCTTATGAGTGTTACCACATGTACAATTCTCACTTTAGCTTGTGCATCAACAAGAAATACATTCATTAATCAGACATAGATAAATATATATGTATCGCTACGTACACACCTACCCTACGTTTAAAAAAACATCAATTTACCCGCAGTTGTTTGAAGCTGTCTGGGAGCTTGGTGATGATGTTGTTCTTCATGACAAGCCTCCGTAGATTCCTCAGTCGACCAAAGTCCTCCGGGAGTTCTGTGATCAGCGTGTTGCTGATGTTCAGCTCCTGTAGTTTGGAGAACTCGGTGATGAAGCCCGGCAGCGCTGTCAGGGGGGTGGAATTAACGTGCAGCCTCTTCAGCGTGTCTTTCAGGTTGAGCATGTCCTCCGGGAGCTCTGTGTAGGAGCCTTCGTAGATCTTCAGGCAGGTCAGTCGTCCCAGCTGACAAACCGCGCTCAGGTCACGAATGCGAGGAGAGGCTAGATACGTGATATTGTAGCAATATCCCAACATGGCGTTGATCGCTTTGGTGACGTTATCGTCCAGCGCGTCACGTGAGGCGCTCAGGTCAAAGGTCAGGCCGGTGATACAAGATGCGTAGGGGCCGAAGTAGTGGGACTGCGGCTGCCCGCCGTTCATAAAGTAACGGATGTTGGCGTCGGTGACCGTTGTTTTCTTATGACTCCCACACAGACTGCGTGGCTTCTCATCAAAGCAAGCAACATCATCGTACAGTTTTGTCAAGATTTGCTTCGCTTCCTTCACAGACTGTAAACAAAAAAAAATCTTAAAAACAGGTTAATAAATAATTATTTTTCTAATAAAAAAATTGTTTCATTCTCGGGAGTTTCGAGAGTTTGCTAATCTGTTACTAACAACAGTTTTTCTCTCTTCTACAGTTTCGTGTGGTCGAACGACGCAGGGTGGCAACATGGACGATGGAGGCTAAAGCATCAAGCTGTAGACATTCAATATAATCACAAATATACAGAGCAACGCACCAGGCCAATAATCAAGCCAATACGACAAGGTACATGTATCAAGAAAACATTAACAGATCGACAAAAAGTGCACCGTTAAGAAGAGACACACAAACAAATTTATATATTTATAAATCAGGAATACACCTGCCTTTTTGCCAATAGTAGCCGCTCGAAGCAACTTCATGCCCAGGATGAAAGTGTTTCTGTAGGTCTCCAACATGGTATTCAAGCCTTCCATCAACTGAACAGTACAAAATAATAACAGCGCAATTCACGAATGTGTCGGAAATACCGATATTCACCGGTCAAGGTTAAATCTAATATTGAAACGAAATGTTAATGTTTTATACACGTAACTGTTAGAGTGACCCATGAAACGTCTCTCTGGGAAGTGACATGGGATTGGACGAGACATGTTTTAACTACGAACTCGAAGCCGTGATCTGGTCTTTCTTGTCAAATCATTACAAGAATGACATGTTTAGTGATAGGGTATGTCCCGCAAGATGCATCAACATATAATATCGCATGACGTCCAACATGACAGATAAAAGGCATGGCACACCCAATACAATATCTGTATATATATACATGCACATGTACTTCATGATTTTATGATTAACCCAAGGAACATCCGCGACAGCGTCCTACCTCATCTGGCGGGAAGTCGGCAGGAAGGTCTGGCAGCATTTCTCTCCAGTTGGGCATGATATTCTGGTAAACAGCGACGAAAGGAACCAATTCAAAAAAGGATCATACGAATCAACGGTGGGGAAACAGAAATTAAAATTAAAAGCCAACGTGCTACTATATTTAATTATATATTTGTATCTGTCACAGAAGCAGGTGCTTGGGCTGGAACTCCTGAATGACTGATTTCAGTAGGATAACGTTGACCTGTATATGGCACACAGGTCGAAACATGGAAACAATGCGAAAGTTCAAGGTAAAGAGGAGCCATGTCTCCGAGACACAATAAGTACCTGTCGGCTGTCCATCAAGTGGTAGACACAACAAGTAACTGTCGGCTGTCTATCAAGTGGTAGACACAACAAGTACCTGTCGGCTGTCTATCAAGTGGTAGACACAACAAGTACCTGTCGGCTGTCCATCAAGTGGTAGACACAACAAGAACATTTCGGCTGTCCATCAAGTGGTAGACACAACAAGTACCTGTCGACTGTCCATCAAGTGGTAGACACAACAAGTACCTGTCGACCGTCCATCAAGTGGTAGACACAACAAGAACATGTCGGCTGTCCATCAAGTGGTAGACACAACATGTACCCGTCGACTGTCCATCAAGTGGTAGACACAACAAGAACCTGTCGGCTGTCCATCAAGTGGTAGACACAACAAGTATCTGTCGACTGTCTATCAAGTGGTAGACAAAACAAGTACCTGTCGGCTGTCTATCAAGTGGTAGACACAACAAGTACCTGTCGGCTGTCTATCAAGTGGTAGACACAACAAGTACCTGTCGGCCGTCCATCAAGTGGTAGACACAACAAGTACCTGTCGGCTGTCCATCAAGTGGAAGCCACAACAAGAACATCTCGGCTGCCCATCAAGTGGTAGACACAACAAGAACATGTCGGCTGTCCATCAAGTGGTAGACACAACAAGTACCTGTCGACTGTCCATCAAGTGGTAGACACAACAAGAACATGTCGGCTGTCCATCAAGGGGTAGACAAAACAAGTACCTGTCGGCTGTCCATCAAGTGGTAGACACAACAAGTACCTGTCGACTGTCCATCAAGTGGTAGACACAACAAGTACCTGTCGGCTGTCCATCAAGTGGTAGACACAACAAGCACCTGTCGGCTGTCCATCAAGGGGTAGACACAACAAGAACATGTCGGCTGTCCATCAAGTGGTAGACACAACAAGTACCTGTCGGCTGTCCATCAAGTGGAAGCCACAACAAGAACATCTCGGCTGCCCATCAAGTGGTAGACACAACAAGAACATGTCGGCTGTCCATCAAGTGGTAGACACAACAAGTACCTGTCGACTGTCCATCAAGTGGTAGACACAACAAGAACATGTCGGCTGTCCATCAAGTGGTAGACACAACAAGTACCTGTCGGCTGTCTATCAAGTGGTAGACAAAACAAGTACCTGTCGGCTGTCTATCAAGTGGTAGACACAACAAGTACCTGTCGGCTGTCTATCAAGTGGTAGACACAACAAGAACATGTCTGCTGTCCATCAAGGGGTAGACACAACAAGTACCTGTCGGCTGTCCATCAAGTGGTAGACACAACAAGTACATGTCGGCTGTCCATCAAGTGGTAGACACAACAAGTACCTGTCGGCTGTTCATCAAGTGGTAGACACAACAAGTACCTGTCGACTGTCCATCAAGTGGTAGACACAACAAAAACATGTCGGCTGCCCATCAAGTGGTAGACACAACAAGAACATGTCGGCTGTCCATCAAGTGGTAGACACAACACGTACCTGTCGGCTATCCATCAAGTGGTAGACACAACAAGAACATGTCGGCTGTCCATCAAGTGGTAGACACAACAAGTACCTGTCGGCTGTCCATCAAGTGGAAATCAAGTGGAAGCCACAACAAGAACATCTCGGCTGCCCATCAAGTGGTAGACACAACAAGAACATGTCGGCTGTCCATCAAGTGGTAGACACAACATGTACCCGTCGACTGTCCATCAAGTGGTAGACACAACAAGAACATGTCGGCTGTCCATCAAGGGGTAGACAAAACAAGTACCTGTCGGCTGTCTATCAAGTGGTAGACAAAACAAGTACCTGTCGGCTGTCTATCAAGTGGTAGACACAACAAGTACCTGTCGGCTGTCTATCAAGTGGTAGACACAACAAGTACCTGTCGGCCGTCCATCAAGTGGTAGACACAACAAGTACCTGTCGGCTGTCCATCAAGTGGAAGCCACAACAAGAACATCTCGGCTGCCCATCAAGTGGTAGACACAACAAGAACATGTCGGCTGTCCATCAAGTGGTAGACACAACAAGTACCTGTCGACTGTCCATCAAGTGGTAGACACAACAAGAACATGTCGGCTGTCCATCAAGGGGTAGACAAAACAAGTACCTGTCGGCTGTCCATCAAGTGGTAGACACAACAAGTACCTGTCGACTGTCCATCAAGTGGTAGACACAACAAGTACCTGTCGGCTGTCCATCAAGTGGTAGACACAACAAGCACCTGTCGGCTGTCCATCAAGTGGTAGACAAAAAAAGTAGCTGTCAGCTGTCCATCAAGGGGTAGACACAACAAGTACCTGTCGGCTGTCTATCAAGGGGTAGACACAACAAGTACCTGTCGGCTGTCCATCAAGTGGTAGACACAACAAGTACATGTCGGCTGTCCATCAAGTGGTAGACAAAACAAGTAGCTGTCGGCTGTCCATCAAGGGGTAGACACAACAAGTACCTGTCGGCTGTCTATCAAGAGGTAGACAAAACAAGTACCTGTAGGCTGTCCATCAAGTGGTAGACACAACAAGTACCTGTCGGCTGTCTATCAAGGGGTAGACACAACAAGTACCTGTCGGCTGTCCATCAAGTGGTAGACACAACAAGTACATGTCGGCTGTCCATCAAGTGGTAGACAAAACAAGTAGCTGTCGGCTGTCCATCAAGGGGTAGACACAACAAGTACCTGTCGGCTGTCTATCAAGAGGTAGACACAACAAGTACCTGTAGGCTGTCCATCAAGTGGTAGACACAACAAATACCTGTCGACTGTCCATCAAGTGGTAGACACAACAAGTACCTGTCGGCTGTCCATCAAGTGGTAGACACAACAAGTACCTGTCGACTGGCCATCAAGTGGTAGACACAACAAATACCTGTTGGCTGTCTATCAAGTGGTAGACACAACAGGTACCTGTCGACTGTCCATCAAGTGGTAGACACAACAAGTACCTGTCGACTGGCCATCAAGTGGTAGACACAACAAGTACCTGTCGGCTGTCTATCAAGTGGTAGACACAACAAGTACCGTTCGGCTGTCCATCAAGTGGTAGACACAACAAGTACTTGTCGGCTGCCCATCAAGTGGTAAACTCAAGTACCTGACGGCTGCCCATCAAGTGGTAGACACAACAAGTACCTGTCGGCTGTCCATCAAGTGGAAGCCACAACAAGAACATCTCGGCTGCCCATCAAGTGGTAGACACAACAAGAACATGTCGGCTGTCCATCAAGTGGTAGACACAACAAGTACCTGTCGACTGTCCATCAAGTGGTAGACACAACAAGAACATGTCGGCTGTCCATCAAGTGGTAGACACAACAAGTACCTGTCGGCTGTCTATCAAGTGGTAGACAAAACAAGTACCTGTCGGCTGTCTATCAAGTGGTAGACACAACAAGTACCTGTCGGCTGTCTATCAAGTGGTAGACACAACAAGAACATGTCTGCTGTCCATCAAGGGGTAGACACAACAAGTACCTGTCGGCTGTCCATCAAGTGGTAGACACAACAAGTACATGTCGGCTGTCCATCAAGTGGTAGACACAACAAGTACCTGTCGGCTGTTCATCAAGTGGTAGACACAACAAGTACCTGTCGACTGTCCATCAAGTGGTAGACACAACAAAAACATGTCGGCTGCCCATCAAGTGGTAGACACAACAAGAACATGTCGGCTGTCCATCAAGTGGTAGACACAACACGTACCTGTCGGCTATCCATCAAGTGGTAGACACAACAAGAACATGTCGGCTGTCCATCAAGTGGTAGACACAACAAGTACCTGTCGGCTGTCCATCAAGTGGAAATCAAGTGGAAGCCACAACAAGAACATCTCGGCTGCCCATCAAGTGGTAGACACAACAAGAACATGTCGGCTGTCCATCAAGTGGTAGACACAACATGTACCCGTCGACTGTCCATCAAGTGGTAGACACAACAAGAACATGTCGGCTGTCCATCAAGGGGTAGACAAAACAAGTACCTGTCGGCTGTCTATCAAGTGGTAGACAAAACAAGTACCTGTCGGCTGTCTATCAAGTGGTAGACACAACAAGTACCTGTCGGCTGTCTATCAAGTGGTAGACACAACAAGTACCTGTCGGCCGTCCATCAAGTGGTAGACACAACAAGTACCTGTCGGCTGTCCATCAAGTGGAAGCCACAACAAGAACATCTCGGCTGCCCATCAAGTGGTAGACACAACAAGAACATGTCGGCTGTCCATCAAGTGGTAGACACAACAAGTACCTGTCGACTGTCCATCAAGTGGTAGACACAACAAGAACATGTCGGCTGTCCATCAAGGGGTAGACAAAACAAGTACCTGTCGGCTGTCCATCAAGTGGTAGACACAACAAGTACCTGTCGACTGTCCATCAAGTGGTAGACACAACAAGTACCTGTCGGCTGTCCATCAAGTGGTAGACACAACAAGCACCTGTCGGCTGTCCATCAAGTGGTAGACAAAAAAAGTAGCTGTCAGCTGTCCATCAAGGGGTAGACACAACAAGTACCTGTCGGCTGTCTATCAAGGGGTAGACACAACAAGTACCTGTCGGCTGTCCATCAAGTGGTAGACACAACAAGTACATGTCGGCTGTCCATCAAGTGGTAGACAAAACAAGTAGCTGTCGGCTGTCCATCAAGGGGTAGACACAACAAGTACCTGTCGGCTGTCTATCAAGAGGTAGACAAAACAAGTACCTGTAGGCTGTCCATCAAGTGGTAGACACAACAAATACCTGTCGACTGTCCATCAAGTGGTAGACACAACAAGTACCTGTCGGCTGTCCATCAAGTGGTAGACACAACAAGTACCTGTCGGCTGTCTATCAAGGGGTAGACACAACAAGTACCTGTCGGCTGTCCATCAAGTGGTAGACACAACAAGTACATGTCGGCTGTCCATCAAGTGGTAGACAAAACAAGTAGCTGTCGGCTGTCCATCAAGGGGTAGACACAACAAGTACCTGTCGGCTGTCTATCAAGAGGTAGACACAACAAGTACCTGTAGGCTGTCCATCAAGTGGTAGACACAACAAATACCTGTCGACTGTCCATCAAGTGGTAGACACAACAAGTACCTGTCGGCTGTCCATCAAGTGGTAGACACAACAAGTACCTGTCGACTGGCCATCAAGTGGTAGACACAACAAATACCTGTTGGCTGTCTATCAAGTGGTAGACACAACAGGTACCTGTCGACTGTCCATCAAGTGGTAGACACAACAAGTACCTGTCGACTGGCCATCAAGTGGTAGACACAACAAGTACCTGTCGGCTGTCTATCAAGTGGTAGACACAACAAGTACCTTTCGGCTGTCCATCAAGTGGTAGACACAACAAGTACTTGTCGGCTGCCCATCAAGTGGTAAACTCAAGTACCTGACGGCTGCCCATCAAGTGGTAGACACAACAAGTACCTGTCGGCTGTCCATCAAGTGGTAAACTCAAGTACCTGACGGCTGCCCATCAAGTGGTAGACACAACAAGTACCTGTCGGCTGTCCATCAAGTGGTAAACTCAAGTACCTGACGGCTGCCCATCAAGTGGTAGACACAACAAGTACCTTTCGGCTGTCCATCAAGTGGTAGACACAACAAGTACCTGTCGGCTGCCCATCAAGTGGTAAACTCAAGTACCTGACGGCTGCCTATCAAGGGGTAGACACAACAAGTACCTGACGGCTGCCCATCAAGTGGTAGACACAACAAGTACCTGACGGCTGCCCATCAAGTGGTAGACACAACAAGTACTTGTCGGCTGCCCATCAAGTGGTAGACACAACAAGTACTTGTCGGCTGCCCATCAAGTGGTAAACTCAAGTAGCTGTCGGCTGTCTATCAAGTGGTAGACACAACAAGTACTTGTCGGCTGCCCATCAAGTGGTAAACTCAAGTACCTGACGGCTGCCCATCAAGTGGTAGACACAACAAGTACATGTCGGCTGCCCATCAAGTGGTAGACACAACAAGTACCTGTCGGCTGCCCATCAAGTGGTAGACACAACAAGTACTTGTCGGCTGCCCATCAAGTGGTAAACTCAAGTACCTGACGGCTGCCCGTCAAGTGGTAGACACAACAAGTACTTGTCGGCTGCCCATCAAGTGGTAAACTCAAGTACCTGACGGCTGCCCATCAAGTGGTAGACACAACAAGTACATGTCGGCTGCCCATCAAGTGGTAGACACAACAAGTACTTGTCGGCTGCCCATCAAGTGGTAAACTCAAGTACCTGACGGCTGCCCGTCAAGTGGTAGACACAACAAGTACTTGTCGGCTGCCCATCAAGTGGTAGACACAACAAGTACTTGTCGGCTGCCCATCAAGTGGTAAACTCAAGTACCTGTTGGCTGCCCGTCAAGTGGTAGACACAACAAGTACCTGACGGCTGTCCATCAAGTGGTAGACACAACAAGTACCTGACGGCTGCCCATCAAGTGGTAAACTCAAGTACCTGACGGCTGCCCGTCAAGTGGTAGACACAACAAGTACTTGTCGGCTGCCCATCAAGTGGTAAACTCAAGTACCTGACGGCTGCCCGTCAAGTGGTAGACACAACAAGTACCTGACGGCTGTCCATCAAGTGGTAGACACAACAAGTACCTGACGGCTGCCCATCAAGTGGTAGACGTTGAGGATCCGCTCCACGTAGACGGCCCGCAGAATGGCGAGGGTGTTCTTGTCCTCCTGGCCGATGGAGACGGCGCTCGCCTTGTCCATGAAGTGAACATCGCTACCTAAAACAACCCACTCCTTAAGACGTTGTCTTGGGTTTTAATAAACTAAGCCGTTTCCATTTTACAATAAAAGTCGAAATTTAAAATAAACTCAAACTGGTTGAAATGTACATGTAAATAAAAGCTCCACACACAATACACTACTAATTGCCTAGTTTTAATAAATTAAACATGTCTATCATAAATCTCGTCACTTGTTTCCGTACATTTAATATACACTAATTAATAAAAACGGAAGAAAATAATAAATCCATGAAAATAATCAAAGCCATGCACATTACATACAATAATGATGCACTATAATTAAATGGTATTCAGCAATCCCGATAGGCAAATATCTTATTTCCCATCAGGTGCCATCGATAGCATATTTTACTGCAAGCGCCTATATCCGTGTCATTATGGGGTCTCTAGGCGAGAAGCCATTCCACTTTCGTTAATGTATAGTTTAACTACCCTTTCATCTCATTGTGCCAGGGCTTCCTTGGCCCAGTTTAACCCACGTGGTGTGCACAAACATGGCCTATAACATCAATCCCTCCATCGCTGGGCAACAGTGCCACCAACCTTCGGCTCCAGAGCAGACGAACACGAGGTCTTGGCTGTTCCAGTTCTGAACCAGACTTCGGAATGGTTGTAAGATCATCCGAGGGCTCAAGCCACGAGGCAGGTAGACGTGAGCAAGGTCAAGGTTAGTCTTCGTCATCTTGTTCTTCTTGTCTTCGAAGTTGTGCATGTATCCATTCTCCAGGACTGTGGTATAATGGATATATAGTACACGAATATATATTATTGGGATAGAAGGGATTATAATAATATAATCATACACATTATAATCAGTTCCGAATGAAACAGGCACCACAGTAGATTGGGATTATAATATTATAACCATACACATTATAATCAGTTCCGAATGAAACAGGCACCACAGTAGTCACACAAATGTGTTATCACCATTATCAGCATCACTGTTGTCTTATATTGCGGTTTTTCATCAATGAGCGTCAATATTTACTTCTTTCAAATGCCGAAATCGCTCTGTACTAAGCAACATCACTTTGAAGAGGTTTTCACTGTGTTCTATTCCATTTTAAACAGCTTCCGCTTGCGCACGATGCAAGTACCGACAGGGCGCACTATAGCAATGGCTTTAACATATATACATCAAGCATGCTTAATCTATACGGCACAACATTGTAATATACATGGTATTTAACCTCGGCAACAATACGAGATTACAAATCTCATTTTAAAGAAGAAATATACGTTATTTGAAGAAATGCGATATTCCACGTCGTCCCCAACACTCACCAAATGGGTTATAAGCGTTCACAGTGCAGAACTTGGGTTCAACATACGACGAGTCTCCGCTGAGCGAATCGTAATGTTCCTGGAGAATGGCAACATAAAGATTTATCACAACTGCCCAGTAACGTATATTCAAGATATCCACATGTGCATACAACACGTCTGTAAGAGTGATTTCAGCTCGGATTCACTTAAGCAGGACGCACGTTGATAGATCGGTATTTACTACGATCTGCGTGCAGTCATGAGCTAAACACGGGACCAAAGGAAACTCTGCCACCAAACGCTATAACTACATACAAATACTTAAATCAATACAGAATCATAACTAGCCATGGCTGCCACTTTTATGACGACTGGCTCGAGACAATATATCATTGTTTCAACATGTGCCAGCATTTTACTCAAACGCAAGTGCTTTAATAAATTTAACATTCTTTAATAAATTACTCGGGACCAGAAATGCCCTGGACTCCTTTTCGCTATGCTTCGGATTCTCTTACACAGAACATGCGCTAACCCACCAAAATGCTATTACATGCCTTTCAAATCTTTGCAATAAAAGAAGAAGAAGAAAAAAACTTCTAGGAAGGTGGTAATGTTAAATACAATTGAAACAATGCACACCAATGCACTTTGGCTGGAGAATCGAACCGGAGTTTTTCGAAGTGAGCTTCTAACTGCAATCTACAGTTACAGAGGTTCCCGGAAGTAAGCATGGTGCATGAATGGATCGGTGCTTTAGGTCACTTTTGTGCCTATATATATGCGCTCAACCGGACCCACAGGGATATAAAAGACAGTGAGACCAATGGATGAAACGGACCCTGACACGTGTGGGGGTTTGAACCCGCGACCGGTTGCTCTGAAATCGAGTACGCAACAGAGACTCCATGTCCCCAGGTGCGACAAGGACTTTGAGCGCTCCGCAGTAAGCATCGAGGGCGTACCTTCCTGGTGGGCGCTGCGCAGTAAGCATGGAGGGCCTACCTTCCTGGTGGGCGCTGCGCAGTAAGCATGGAGGGCCTACCTTCCTGGTGGGCGCTGCGCAGTAAGCATGGAGGGCCTACCTTCCTGGTGGGCGCTGCGCAGTAAGCATGGAGGGCCTACCTTCCTGGTGGGCGCTGCGCAGTAAGCATGGAGGGCCTACCTTCCTGGTGGGCTCTGCGCAGTAAGCATGGAGGGCCTACCTTCCTGGTGGGCGCTGCGCAGTAAGCATGGAGGGCCTACCTTCCTGGTGGGCGCTGCGCAGTAAGCATGGTGGGCCTACCTTCCTGGTGGGCGCTGCGCAGTAAGCATGGAGGGCCTACATTCCTAGTGGGCGCTGCGCAGTAAGCATGGAGGGCCTACCTTCCTGGTGAGCGCTGCGCAGTAAGCATGGAGGGCCTACCTTCCTGGTGGGCGCTGCGCAGTAAGCATGGAGGGCCTACCTTCCTGGTGAGCACTGCGCAGTAAGCATGGAGGGCCTACCTTCCTGGTGGGCGCTCCGCAGTAAGCATGGAGGGCCTACCTTCCTGGTGGGCGCTGCGCAGTAAGCATGGAGGGCCTACCTTCCTGGTGAGCGCTGCGCAGTAAGCATGGAGGGCCTACCTTCCTGGTGAGCACTGCGCAGTAAGCATGGAGGGCCTACCTTCCTGGTGAGCGCTAAGCAGTAAGCATGGAGAGCCTACCTTCCTGGTGGGCGCTGCGCAGTAAGCATGGAGGGCCTACCTTCCTGGTAAGCGCTGCGCAGTAAGCATGGAGGGCCTACCTTCCTGATGAAGGCGTGTTTGAAGAGCCCAGGGACGGCCGGAGACATGGCGCAGGACGTCATCATCTCCCTCAGCTGCTGCTTGGCATTCTTCGAAGAATCTGCGATATGAGCAAGCCGCAAAAACCTTTATATAGGTAATCTGGCCGGCTAATATTAGGGGCAAAATGGTCCTTTCTAAATGGTCCAAATGGTCTTCTATGTTAGAGCACACGACATGCATTATGGTAGCGAATTGTCGGCGTGAGTCCTACGTGAGTTATACTACAAAAACGGTTCGCCCTAACATGAAAGAACGACAAGAAAAACATTGTTAATATAATCAGTGCCGAAAGAACAGAGGCTCTTTGTTATATTCATGTAGCTGCAGGGCAACAGTATAGTGAGTGGAAACCACTCTGAACGGGTACGTAAACTTATTTCGTAATATCTCTAAACAAAAATGTTATCTGGTATTAGGGGTTGGTTGGTTGTTTATTCAGGACGCTTTAACCCCTTGTGGTCATATCGCGTCAATGGGAGAAGGAAGGGAGAATGGAGTCATATTATTTCCCGACTCTTTACGAAATAAGACAGGAGATCTTTATCCTGCGACCACACACACCTGGCCACAGCAGGGCTCGAACCACTGATCCACGTGCCGTTAGGCTCTCAGGTGGCCAGATCACTCAGTGCGAGCGCTCTAGCCCACTGAGCTATCGCGCCGGCCCCTGGTATTAGGGGAATTATGTTTCGATAAATATTTCAATTCATTGAACACACTTACAACTTTTTATCCAGGGGTTTAAGATAAGTAAATGTTGATAAGCAGAAGGACCTTTTTCAAGAACCAAGGATATCTCTTGATCGCCGAACAGTGCCACGGGCATGATATCCGCGGAGTCCGCAGCGAATCCATGTGTCGCCAAGTCCACCTTGGATGACCTTGGCTCCACCATCAGTTGACTTTCCTCGATGCGCATGACCTGGCCCACGGCCCATTGGTTGGCTGCTCGTGTCCGGTACAGCACGGCAGATCCCAGCGGGAAGTGTGCCGCCGTTACCATCTACGCAACCACACCAAGTCACAGTGGCTTCAGATTTTATTTATTCTATTAAGTCTGTGTTGCGATTTTTCTTTTGAATTTAAATTAGCACAAAATATCTCCACGCTGCATCACTTTCGAAGACCGTCGCTTGAGGCTATATCAGTGCGACATTTGGTTAAGGCAACTGCTTCGTTACTAGGTCAATAATAACACACTAGGATTGCTTGTTATACAATGAACGTTTTCATTCAATAGTCCATGCAAGACCAGGTGGAGATTTTTTATCTAAAAGTGTGTTAATTTACACCACTGAAACCTTTGTACATTTTTATATTCATAAATTTAACGTATTTTATGTCCCCATTAAGATTTTAAAAAACATCATTTTTACAGAGATACATCATCAGTTAAGCTAACACAGGCAGACAACCATATTAAAATAATAAGCTGTTTTACTCACGGGGTAGGAAGGGGCGTGTACGACAACCTTGGGTTGTGAGGTCTCCGATGATTGGAGAAACAAAGCCACGTGGCTACGATAGGCCACAGGCAGCGAATGGAATGTCGCTCCATTCTTCTTCAGTCGTGTTAAAGTCACCAGGCGCTGCAAATCACGCTCCATAACATCACGAACTCTCAAAATTGAAAGACGTCACAAAGTATATGTCGCAATTCCAAAAAGATCAAGTAAAATAAAATATACCCGGAATTTTAGAGGGCGCAAAGAGCAGCGAATCATTGACATATGCTGTCAATCATGTTCCTTACCGTGTAACCACGAATGTCCAACAAATGTCCACCAAGAACTTCCAGAGAGAATCGGTCTCCAGGTTTGAACGTCTCCAGCTGGGTCTGGGTCTGTTTATCAGGTTGTTTCTCATCGCCAGATGGCGCCACTGGAGTCACCTTCTCCTCATCCCCCGACCTGGTGTTGGAGTGTCTTTCCAGAAGCATCCCTTTCTGAAGGTCAAATATCACTTGCGCGCCCGTCTGAGTGAGGTTCCCCGGTTGCAAGCTGTCAACGAAAAGCTAGATGAGAAAAGAAAGTTGCTGGTCGCGGTTTTAGTTACAGGGTCCATCACTCAGCCATGAAGAATTGGGTGCTACACGCCGATCTCCCACCCACCCCCATTATTTTTGAAACTTGCTTTTATGGCAAGGATTTTATAGCACTATAAAACTGTCCACAATAATTATATAATTAGAATTAATGCCTAATAATCACGGTCCCCTCATGTTGCACAAGGAGCGTCGTTTCCTCCATTACAGACGTTTTTTTCTCAAGCATACATGATTCATTGCGCTTGTTAGCGTCCTTGAACATGCGTTTTCATGGACATCAGTGATAGCTTATATAGTTGTATAGACGCGATGATGTTCAGAAGTATGAATATAAGATACAATAATCTACGTAACATTTACCTTTTCAGATGATCTGCCGTGTCAACGACAAATGAAATGTTGCCTTCTTGCAGAATCGTCACGTGAACCTCGCGCAGTCCGGTCAAATACAACGGCTGTTTGCACACAAAGGATGCTGCGTGGGTCTTGGGCCTGATCGTAACAAAGAAAGACTGAATTAATTAGACTCATTTTAGCTAATCAAGTTTGACAGTCCATTCGAATCAAAGTTATTTATTTCACCATATTTCATCAATCATTTTATAACACAGATGATTTTGGAAGTCTAAAATATTCTTGGGCTTCTTAATACAAAAACCCTAGAATTGAATTTATAGTTTAAAATAAGAAATAATCCACCAACCATGCAAGTAACATTGTAACAATTGGGGAAAGACATGAATTTTACTAACTTGTCTGGCTGCATACGAGGCGCCGTCAGCACACTGCCTCGGTAACATTCAGACGGAGCGCTCGTGTGCTCTCCAATGTGGGAGTCAAAATAATGACAAGCGAAGCCAGGGGCCACACTGCTCTCCATCGTCTGGAAATACATATAATAGGGGCTTCAACAGAGCCAATGGCGTTATCAGCGAGATAAATGCCATATTTCTACGATAATCACATGTATGAAAAATACAAATAATGATATTACATCCAGAATATATATATATATAATGTATGTTTCTATGCGATGACGCCATTTTTACAAATTGCGTAAAGACCAAACAACCAGGCTACAGTGTACATGCAGTGGCGCCTTACATCGAAATAATGTGCATTATGATTGGAGAAGTCTCTAGCCGGTACAACGCGACTGTCATAAAAACCCTGTGGAAAACAATGGATATACGCGTATAAAGTCAGTCCCGGATATTTGGCGTGGGTTTTTCGTTGAAATAGGGTGGGGGTGTCACTACATCAGTTTAGTTTGGACCCTATGACCTTTGTATGTCATATCGTGATAATAACGGGAAGGGTCAAGGTAGAGAGCAGCCATGTCTCCGAGAGTAACCCCCTACTCTTTGCGGAGAAAGACATGGGATATGTGTGCCCTGCACAAGCATGCGTACATGTTGAGCTCGAACCACGCTTGGCGTGGCGTTGCAGATCAAACTCGACAACAGCCGGACGCCAGTTGGTAAACAAGCTGAGCCGCATATCAACAGGTCGTGGGTTCGAACCCTAGATGGTAACTATATCTGGGGCGTATTTCATCCAACCCTATTACATTGTCCCGGGAGTTTTCCTGACCCAGTTTTAGCCTTTATGTGCACAAAAGTGACAATAGTGGTGTCCCTTACCCAGAGTCGGACTGAGGCCTGGTCAGTCGTGTTGCAGTGTGTACAAACCCAGAGGGGTCCGTCGCTGCCCCCCTGGTGGTACGGCCGGTACAGCCTGCCGTACGGTGCCGTTATCCCCATGTCCTCCACCTTCTGAGAGGCGTCTTGGAAGTCGTGGAACGGAAGGACGCGCTGACGGCCTGGCATGACACGCGGTGAATACCCATCAATATCCAATAATCATAAGCATGAACATGTAATAACAAATAATTAAGACCTTTTATGACATAGTACACTGTCGATGAAACGCGACTGCGGGCCTGCTCAAAGGGGGAAGTGTTATCTGCTTTCCTTCATATCATTGTCGAATTCCGTATAGCGAATTGCACAGTGCTGCGCTCTAACGGCAGAGGCATTCAATATCATGCGTAGTTCGTTACCCATGCGCAAAGGGCAGAACAGTCCACGAAACCTCATCAAATAAACCCAAGAGTATTAACTGTATTGATCTGATGTGTAACATATACCAAATGATAAAAAAAACTTAGCCAACTTTGTATATGAAGCCAGTGCTCAGAGCTGTGGAAAACTTGCGATGCATGTGTTTATTTGCACATATTTTGCTCAATAGTAATAAATAAGGTGAATAAGATGTATTACAACATTCTGATTCTTCCCAATTACATATCACAATTAAATGATCCTGTTCACCTGTCAGATAATCCATGTCCTCCGGTGCCATCTTCTTGTCGTAACACTTGCTGCACTCGACTTGGCGTTCCATGTCCAAGGGAAACTGTGTGGGGCTGAAGGACTTGGCAATACCGGACACTGCGCAGCTTCCCAGACAGGGAATGGTGATCTGTATGGCCCAGCCAAGACGTTGTATATGATACGCATCTATACCACACTATACAATAGTTATTGCGTAACACTAACACAAAAAAGGTGCGGCAACTATTTCTATGCAACAGGTACTGATTAACGTTAGCCCATGCATATGTTACCCAAAATAAGGCGCCTTTTAATGAGCCGGTGGGAAAGCTATAATAAAAGTAAACAAACAATATTGGATGTAGAGTTCTTTAGCAGATGAGTTATCTTACGCTGAACAAAATGTGTTATCAGTTGCTAATATCCTTACCAATCTGGCACTACTCAATTAAGTATTTATTTTTGTGGCGCGGATGAAGACGGACAACACAGCCACCTCCTGTATTAATAACGCTAAAGTATTTGTAAAAGCGAACCCAGACTAAGGAACGGGGCAACAACCGAAGTTGCAACCCAACTGCTAAAACAGTCGAGACACTCCTTGGAACTGAGGGATGTTATTGTGGTTAAACATCATCCTGGACAACAGGTCGGGGTAAACCTTACCCTGGAGAGTACCAGTGGGTAAACCTTACCCTGGAGAGTACCAGTGGGTAAACCTTACCATGGAGAGTACCAGTGGGTATCCTTACCATGGAGAGTACCAGTGGGTAAACCTTACCATGGAGAGTACCAGTGGGTAGACCTTACCCTGGAGAGTACCAGTGGGTAAACCTTACCCTGGAGAGTACCAGTGGGTAAACCTTACCATGGAGAGTACCAGTGGGTAGACCTTACCATGGAGAGTACCAGTGGGTAAACCTTACCATGGAGAGTACCAGTGGGTAGACCTTACCATGGAGAGTACTAGTGGGTAAACCTTACCCTGGAGAGTACCAGTGGGTAAACCTTACCATGGAGAGTACCAGTGGGTAGACCTTACCATGGAGAGTACCAGTGGGCAGACCTTACCATGGAGAGAACCAGTGGGTAGACCTTACCCTGGACAAAAGATTAGGATGTCTGTTGATGTTGTATTCGATGATGGTCAACAAGGGGCTGACTGCCGACCACAGATACTGAGCCAGAGCTGCCGGCTGGGCAGTCTTATCAAAGGACGTCACGCGAGCTTCAACATCTAAACTGCTGGAGTACATCACTGTAACAGAAGACAGCCATTGCTATTACCGACACTGTGGTTACTACACTTGAATCATTAAGCATGTTGAACGAATCGTCTCTCCAGAGGTTTTAAAGTGCAGCATGAATTACGTACATGTACTGGCAATCAGGGGTATTTGTTTCACGTAATGCCACGGATAAAATGGACGTAGTTATTTACCATAGAGAGTACAGATAAATAAATGGCCTAAAAACGAAAAGTTTGTTGTTCTGCGCCACTATAATGAACAAGGACAGTGTAATGGGGTAAAATGTAACATGCCGCAGGTTCATCCGCAGATCAGTCTACTTACACACTGATTTCAATTGATGGGCGTTTGACGGCACTTTCAGCCTGTAAAGCTATATGTTACATACTGATCTGGCGAGAATCTCCTCTACCAGTACCAGTGGCATAAAAAATGCATGTACCAAATATGAGGAGCGCATGATAACTAAAACCCACATAGATCATGTAAATTACCCAAAAGCGCATCCTTGCGTTTATCATGCGTGAAATAACACTTCTAGCGATCTTCTTAGCGATCTCATTTACAGGGCGAAGCAATAACACAGCGAGTGACGCACTTGACAATAGGTTGTGGCGCAGCTGCACTTCCGCTGCTCCGCAGCGAATGAGGATCACCCATCGTGACATCAGCAAGACCTCCCCAAGGCTGATCACCTCGGCCAGTATCCTTGGCAACAACGTGGGCGGTATGCCCATTGTGAGGCCATAACGAACGCCTATCTGTACATCTGTGTCCAGGTACTGGTCACTGGCATATTCCGGCCAATGCTTTTGCTATTAGAAGGATAGAAAAGCACAATGATATAAATAGATAATTATGCGCTGTAAACAAAATATCGGCAGCTCAAAAGTAATGTCATAATGTCGATAAAGTGGTAAAATTAAAATTCTATATAGGAAAAGCGCCATGTGAAGATATATTGTTCTTTTACATCTTGTCGGTGAAATCAATGGGGTTATGTTTTAATCTCGTGAAAACTGAGATGAAGCTCCTTGAGAGTAGCGTTTGCACAGTAAAACTGCACAAAAAATTCGTGATAAAAGCAATGCATATCCTCCTTGCTTTCGTCAAAAAACATAAAATGTAATATCGCAGTTTGTATTCGACGAGTGACTTTGTTATCCATTGCCACATACCACGAACTGGAAGCCGGAACTCTTTCCCGAGTCCACCCCATCGCGGAAGAATATCTTCTCTTGGAGATGTGAATGGAGAAAAAAGCGATCCTCTGTGCCATCCTTGACCTGTAGCGACCTCTGGGGGACGGGTAGGAGTATCCCGAGGTTCAGCAAGTACGATCTGAGCAAGACGACCTAAATCATGGGGCAAACAAAGATAAATCATCAATCGTAGATCCAACATGTCGTAAGTGTTGGTGATCCAAAAGAGTTATAAATTATAAATTAAGAGTTTTCGAAAAGACTTGTCCACCCCTAAGAGCTCTGGCCCGAGAATGTTCCCACGATGTGGAAAGATCTGGCGGTCGCAACATTGCTTGTTTAGCCATAAGCGCACCCGCAGCAGGTAAACAATTAAAAAAAAAAAAAAAATTGTCATCTAAGGCCGATGTTTTTTTTAAGCAAGGGACAAACTGTGTCAAGGTACATACATGTACTTGGGACGCCTAAGGATAAATGGAAAAAACATGTCCCAACGCAGGACCCACGTTACCTGTTGCGCGTTCGCACCAGTTTCCATGGACAATAGGGTAACATTATCCTGCTCTGATGAGAGCGGGGTTCGGGGATGGAGGGCCTTGCAACGGCTGCCGTTGGCTAGCGACTCGTCGGCCCACTGACCCTGGAGCAGGGTCAGGGATCGCATGAACCACGGTATGTCCGTCACCACCAGGAGATTATCCAGCGTCTCGGCGCCTTCACACAAACAGATCCCCTGATGGCACAAAATACGGTTTAGTATTGTGATAAAGTCGTGCTTCTCGTCTTGGAATTAGCATTATACAAATAGATCATGGTCTAATCTGTCTATGTTTTATATAAATATATTCCTTCTTCGCCAACGTGTTAAGTGTTAATCGGTGCCCAGCATTGAGTATATATTAGACACATATTTGTATATAAAAAAAGGGCCAGCACATTTTATTAATAGGAACTAACAGCCATTCGGTCCTTCTTTCACTTGTTTACACACCATGATTTGAACGGTCCATGGTACATTGTAATGCGTTAAACGCCTTATTTACCAGACCATAAAGGGTTAACCTTACCATAGTAACCAGTCTAAGTAGGATTTCCCTGACGACGCGATCTTCCAAGGTGACCCCTGCACCGCGGAGGCCTTCCTGGATTCGAGACATTTTGACCATTTTGTCTGGTTTCAGATCCTGAAGACAGAGTTCGACAGCCACAAGGGCGCTGGAGTCCTTCAGCGATACCTCGGGGTAGTACCTCAGCTGCCGCAGAATCTGCACGGCTGCCTGGATCTTCTTCAGGATCAGCCCGGGCCCCTGTTATGCGGGAAGCATCACACTTAATGTATTTCAGAAAGTCACGTATTACGTGAGAAAAGGGTATCAACACGATAATAATGTTACAAACGTTTACATCGTTAATTCTCCGTTCAGATAGGGCAATACATATACAGGAGTAGGGAAATTAATGTCTTTACACCACGTGATCTTTAGCCCTGACCACAGACTTGAAATAACTTCAATACGTGAAGTGTGAGTGTGAGGAAAACAAGTAGAAGGGTAAATGGTGACGGTTTCGTATTAACAGTTGGAGAGAATTTTACCCAGTATTAATAGCTAAATTAATCTCGTGATATTCTACAAGACGTAAAATATAACATTAATTGAATTATTCAGTTCCAAACGCCAAGGTCCGCAGTCATGCACTCTCAGACTCACAGGCTGAAATAATTACTTGTGATCATAGCTGATCGTACCGGTTTGGTGCCTATTACGCATTATCATTGATGAATTATTAAAATGTCTTGCAGCAATGACAGGACTGACCATGCTGCAATTGCTGTAAGTAGTCAGTTTGATCTCTCGCAGCTTCTCGTCGCAGCTTACTATGGCTGGCTTGACGAACTTGTTGTATTCAATGACAGCCAGTAGCCAGCGCCATACAGCACTCAACAAGACAGACTCCTCGGCTAGCTGTCAAAACACGCAGTGAAAACCTTCCAGTTACCGTTCAAATAACATTCATGTAAACTGGGTTTCATTGCAAAAACAAGGCGAGGTGTACGCTACCACTAACGAAATTGAAGCAAAAACGCATAAATGCAGTAGACTTGCTGTAACTACGGCAGTTGTAACGCATGGACCGAACGTAGCGACCACATTTACCCCTTTATTTCATCCCAAAAAGTGCCAACCATATATACATTTATGCACTACAAATTCATTTTCCGGGCACTATTTACACGCAGATACAGGCTACAACTAGGAGGAATAACAACATTTGAGTGTTCACATCAATTGTCATTTACTGGTCAATCTGAAAATGAACTGTCCGGTACATTTGCTGAGAAAGCCGTGCGTACCTTCTCCTCTGGTGCTTGCAACCCGAAGGCATTCTTCACTTGCAGAGTAAGATCGTTGACGCTTTCCAGTTTCTCAGGAGCCCCAGAGTCCTGCAAACCGGGCAGTTGTTAGTCATCTTTAACATAAACCCCGGACATAATATTCTACCAAAAATGTTGTGTTTGCGATAATAAACTTGCACATACCTTTACCGGTTAGACTAATCCCCATTGTACGTTTAATAATGCAAGTTTATTTTGGTTGAGTTATTCATGTTTCCCATATAGCCTGCCGAACAAAATTAATGACAATCGGCAATAAAGTGAGGACGTTTAAACAGCCCTCAGTATATTCTCACACGCGCATGTTCTCACCAGATTGTATGTCTTCAAACTCTTCAGAAAGTTTAGACTTCCCAAGACTTTCTTCTGCATGTTTTTCCAGCATGTCTATCGATAACATAATATCACGGTGAAACATAATCTACGAAACATACTAATAAGTTTGTAAATACAAATACTGCCATCGTTGTATTCTCCACGAGTTAGAAAACTAATAAATACGGCAAATGTGGAACAAATAGAACAAAATCAAAGTACGGACAAAGTGATAGATTTAAATTAAGTCATCAACTAAGATCTACTAGAATAAAATATGCATGTGCACCTGATCTTGTGTTATCAAGTCCTGTTGTTCGAACAGCACGCAGACAGCTTGCATGCACTTGTTGGCTCCCCTCGACGGAGTTGTCACGGCCATCGCCTGTGTTACATATGGGGACGTGACATGATAATATATACACTATTAACATCGCTGCCTTTATCTTCATACCATTTACTACAACATCATTTATTAACATGCTCCACGCCTATGTAATCAATTTTTAGACAACAATTTCGAAGGAGGCATACAGTACTGTGTTATTGGGGGGGATAAAGTAACAAACAATTAACTTAAATAAGACATCTTATCCAATCAGTGTTAATGTGGTATTATTTCAATCTTGGTCATGTAATATAAGAGTAAACCAATAAAGGCAAATTGCTTGTAATGCAATGAAATTTTCACATGTCATTGCAAGACCCCGAGATGATTCTGGCCCGGGAGAAACACATGTGTGTGGCCTCGAACATTAACTCAACAAGTTCACTCATTCACTAAGTATTCAGATTTTTCAACGGAAAGAAGATATTATGTAATTACATACACCGGGGCCACTGTTACTTACAGCGTCTATGTCAATCTGCGTCACCTTATCCAACTTGTCTAACACGTCAGCCTGTAGGAAAGAAATAGAGAGGGCACGAAGATATATATATGATGGTTGTATATTGCGAGTAGGGGTGGTTGCTCCGTTAGCATATTTCTTTGAGCATAGCTCGCATATTATACCCGCCTGCAGTCGTCAAGTTCGAGGCGGCTGACATGGAATATGACAAGATATGACAGCAGAGCTCCCGACTTAGAAGACATGCAAGAGATAGGCTTACATTATCTGACTGCTCAACTCTTGATATTAAGTTTCACCCTGTTTATTCTCGTCGTAGATCAAGGATAACTCAAGGTAGAAGTGCTCTTGCTTGGGAGTTTTAAGTTCTTCATCATAAGAAGACCCTCCATTCCTAAATTATGTGCGACTATGCGAACATGGTATTCCGGCAAACCTGGCCGAGTGATGGCGTGCACAAAACATACCCATTGAACTTCCCATGCATCTTGCAGCTGCATCCTTTCTTTTGCACTGGTCTCCACATCCTTAGTTTCCTAAGTTAAATAGATGGACGGATTTCAGTTTAGCAGTTTGCATACACATTCAGCTTGTGTGCTGGCTAACGGCAAAGGCAAAATATTATTGAAAGTTGAAATATCGCGCGCGTCATATGACTTGTCTTCGTGCCTGTGTTATCTTGCGCACCCTCTAGCGCGTTATCTTGCGTACCCTCGAGTGCACACACTCTAGCGCGTGTCATCCTGCGCACCCTCAAGCGTGCGTCATTTTGCGCACCCTCAAGCGCGCGTTATCTTTCGCGACCTCTAGCGCGTCATCTTGCGCACCCCTTGTGCGTCATATAACGCGTCATATTACGCTTACTCTTATCGTCCTTCGATTCCAAAATTCAAATGTTATTCGCTGAAGGTAATTAACAACCCAAATAGGATAGAAGTAAGCGACAGCGACATTGCCTTTGGCGCCCATACTTCGGTCCCTGAGGACGATATCAACTAGTGGGGTTCATCTGAATGAAATGGGGACCCATGAAACCTGCCTTTAAGAGTCTGTCTTGCATGAGCTGTGCAGGGATAATGTAAAATCGCAGAAGTGAAAACAGTTCTTCCGTTTTCTCCGTGGATTGTATGTTAACGACAGCCAATGACGAGAGCAACAGTCCAAGCTGAAAAGTACGTAATAATGAGAATTCAATGACATAGTTTACTGCATATACCACATGGGATAATACAATAATTATGGGTTGGTTGTTAGATTGGGGAAGACGTACATCAAATAGTCCATAACTATTTAGATTATTCAAAATCTTATCATAAAAATTGTGTACACACAATTAGGATACGTACATTGCATTCCCAAAAATAACGTTAAATTTAATGAGATTCCACGCAATATAGACATGACGCTAAATTGACTCGAGAAGTTTAATGTAATATTACTGTCAGTTAGTTTAGTCGGCGGTATGAAACGGGCTTGAAACGTCTCGCATCCCTTACCTCTTGTGACTTCCATTGGTCGTCAGTTCCGATATCGACCGGAATAATTGGAATGTTCTCGTGGTAGGCGAATCGAACTTCCATCATGTTCATCATACTTTTCGCATACTGAAAGTTGATTTTCAACATGTACTAACTTTACACAGGGTCAGAATGAATAACCAAGTGGAAAAACTAAGAGATAGAAATACAGTGAAACCTCCCTGCCCGACCACCTCCATAACCCGATCGCCTCCCTAACTCGATCGATTTTTTCCAGTCCCGACGATCGGCCTATGTCTTAGCATTGCGACAGTAGTCTATAACCCGACCACCTCCCTACTCTGTAAGTCGATCGATCATTTTGGTCCAAAAGCCCCATTTCATATTCCCTAAGTCGATCGGTTGTGGGCTGGTGGGAGGATTAGTGTCCCCTGCTGATAGCAATTAGTAGAGCACACAAACTCCGGCGATAACCCCTGTGAACTGGATAGCACTGAGCTGTGTGAAACGTATCTGCATGTTGTTACAGGTGGTTAGCGTATACATTGTAGCTTTGATAATCTTGATCACAAAACTCCCTCTTGTTAAAACACACACGTAACATACAAGTAACGGCTATGTAAGATCTGGATATTAGTCTTTTGAATCATTATCTCACTGAGCGTTATGGCAGCAACAATAAAAATGCGAAGGAGCTTCCACTTTTGCGGAACTAATCAGCACGAAGGAACGCGAGGGCAGGTCAACAGCTTGCTGATAGCTTTGGCATCGGAAAATCAACAGTTCAGAACATATTCTAACGTAATGCTTATTACATTATGGCATACGACGCTAATGAAGAACCGAGCCGCAAGCGCATTCGGACCTGTGTTGGTAGCGAGACATTAGAATGTGTCATATGGACTTGGTGTGTTGATATTCTGTAACCCGACCACCTCCCTAAGTCGATCGATGAACGGCAGTCCCGTCGTCGGTCGACTTAAAGAGGTTTTACTGTATAGGATATTGTCCAGCCCCTCCCCACAAAACATTCAAAGTTGACATCTAATAACTTCAAACACATCTTAGTCTAAGTCTACAAGGGAAGGATATTTTATTGTTTTCCACAGACGAATTCACATACAGCTGTCATTCTACGGGATATGTACACAATACGGCAATATCAAATGCTCACTTGGATGGAGACACACGGCATGAAGACATCGCAACTCTGTATCGCCACAACTGCACCCTGTATTCGGTCGTCGCGCAACTGAAAACACAAAAACACATTTTATCTATGTGCCTACACTTGTAAAGGAAGTGGCTCGACCGATCCTCACCGACAACATTCGGACTATGGTTGGCATCCGTCCGTCTCCGAAAGACGATGGATTTGCCTCTTTGTTTTGGTTTAAGCAATAAATAAGTAATTAAGAAATGATTTAATAGATAAGTAATAAGATATGCTTCGCGGCATTTGACTAAATAATCACTGGACGCCTAGATTTGCCTTTCAAATCGTGGTGGGCCATTCCCTCCCGCACGAAACGTGCCCACTCTCTCTTTTCGGACTATAGTCCGCCAAAATTACCGCATGGCGTGAGATTTGACGAGGGGACCTGGCGCGACATCTGACGAGACATATGGCGCAAGATCTGACGAGACATTGCGCGAGATCTGACAAGGGGACATGGCGCGACATCTAACGAGCGGACATGGCACGACATCTTACGAGAGATCTTGTGCGACATATGACGCGAGATCGGACGCGATCTAACGAGACCTGTTGCGAGATAAAGCACGAGATATGACACGAGATGCGGAATTCCAGTGAGGCTCACCTCATCCCAGTCCATCCAGACGGTGTATCCTTTGGTTTCCAGGATCTTTTTGATTTGACGCGGATCCACAGAAGTATCTGCCGAACAATAGCTCAGACACACATTCCACCTCGACGAATTCGCGACCTTCTTCAAAGTCTGTCAACAAACAATATATCAGAGTAATAAGTATGCTTATAATCAAATTACCTGGGACGTATTTGAAACGGATCACTGAGACGATCAACATTTAGCGCTACAGCGAAAGGATATACGCAAGACATATGTAGTGAGAGTAACTCTAACAAAGGGTTGTTTTCTGGACTACGCGCGGCTGATTTCAGGGTCACCGGGTGTAAGCGCAAATACAAAGACAATTATTTCAACATGTGTCCTAAAAAAGTTGTTTGTTGAAGCTTTAACCACTTTTGGGCTAGAGTCAATGGGAGAAGGAAGGGAGAGTATAGCCATGTCCTCCGGGGTATCCCCCTATCCTTTGCGAAGGACATCGGATCTTTATCATGCGACCACACATACATGGCCACAGAGGGGCGCGAACCACCGATCCACGTGCCGTTAGGCTCTCAGATTGCCAGAGCACTCAAGGCGTCGAGCGCTCTAACCCACGGAGCTATGGGGGCGGCCCCTCATAAGCAAGAAAAAGTACGGATTGACACACATGAGTAATTTGTTTTTTTATTTATTGGATGAGGTGATATATTCGATATTTTAGTTGATATATAGGATATAATACGTGGTATTTTTATATCTTAGGCGATATGACATCTTCTATCCCTTGCACTCAGATCCGGGGAGCGTTTTATTAAAATATTGTAACATTTGTTCCTAATTGAATAAGATGTAATTACGCTCCATTACAAGGTTGGAGAGATGGACTTATCTACATGCAAGTGATTCGACGTCATCAAATCAACGATATCACCTCAGCTGAAGCGTCTTCAGCCACCTCCAGGCTTTGCACAGTGGCCACGTGTTTGTCCAGCTTGGGCTTGTAGTCTGTGCCATAGGTGTAGATGGCTTCTACCCACGTCCAGTAGGCAGACACCAGCTTTGACACCATCGCCAGCTGCAAATATTTATGGACCTAAGGTACTATACTTTGGAATCGCTGAGTTGGTCCAAACAACGAATGCAGATAATTTATATTCAATCCTGTGGAAAAGAAAAGTAAAACGCGGGGAAAACACTTGAAAAACATTTACCTTCTGCTTGTTGAGCTCTGGATTGTCAATGTACTTCTTTAATTTCACAATTACTTCATCTTGTAGCGTTTCCTAGAACGAAAATGAAGCAGGTACAGAACACAGCGCAAACAATAACAACATAATCTCATTGATTCAGAGAGTTACAAGTAGAGGACAGGTGGCTTAATGGGATCGTTGCCTTCAATGACTTAAAACGGACAGAGCAACCTGTAAAGCTATGTTGCGCCGATCATAAGGTTCGAGACAGACATGAGTAAATTCCTCGTTATAATTATCCAGGTAAACCAAAACTATCTCTGAAAGCGATAACGAAGCTTGCGGTTAATTTACCAGGTTGAAGTCTCTCATCTTGCTGATCATCCTCAGGTCGTTGAGAACCAGTCGCACCATATCCTTCCAAGTCTACACGGATAAAGGAATAGCATTACATATTAGGAGACCAGATTTATAATATCCCATCTACACCACTAGACGTAATAACGTCACAGATGCATCACGCTATAATAGCTAACTAATTTTTATATGCATGTGTATTTGTTCAAGACAAGTACGATCGAAGAAACATTAAATAAAATATAATAGTGATTTCGGTACATGTACTGCATTAGAAGTAGGTTTACACTTAAGGTTGATCAGCCAGGTGCGAAGCAAAATCCTATGAACGTTAAGAACAATTCCAGTGGGCATGTGATCTGAACGATAAGGTGCGGGCGCCATCTATCATCCGCACTTTGAATGCAGATAATATTGCGTGTGTGTGTCGGCGTTCGTCCGTTTGCGAAAGATGACGGATTTGCAACTTTTGTTTTGGTTTAAGTAGTAAGATTTGTTTCGCTGCATTTGCGCTTATGACTAAATAAGCCTATCTATGACCGACAGAGCTTTCCGCAGTCATCGCATCGATGACCTATCGTTATGTCCAGGTTTATACTCACTGGACGCCTGGATTGGCGTTTCAAATTCAGATTCTGAAACCAGAGCCCGTCGTGGTGGGCCATTCCCTCTCTTTTGGGATGCTAGATCCTCCCAAAAATTCGAATCGATGCCGAAAACCTTCATGTCACGCTTGCAAAGAGCCAACGAAGACGTCTTTGCTTTACAAGAACTACCGTAGAATGCTTAGTAGGCTGGCACTAACGTACTTCAGGATTTGTTACATTATCTTGCCAAGATATGCTTAAATGTTTCGCAAGCAACGAAAATGGAAATTGTTCAATTTCCTTTCTTGGCCACAATATGTGGTCCACGTTTCACTGCCATACAGCAAGCTGCTTAGGACAAACGCCCTGTAGATTAGCCTATGGTGCGAATGGTTAGTTTTGAATGTCGCCACGCACGTTTGTTCAACCTACAAAAGGTGGTGGCTGCCTTCCCAATGCGAGTATTTATTTCCTCGTCTAGGGATAGATTATCCATAATGGTACTTCCCAAGTAACAACACTTATTTACCACCTCCAAAGGCATATTATGCAGGGTAACCAAAGGAGGTGTGATCGCCCCTTGGCTCAGTACGACTGTTTTTTTTAACACTGATAGTCAAAGCAAATAAGGCACACGCATTCGAGAGTCGATCCATGAGTCGCAAGACATTAGCACATAAAGTAATTAAATCGTATTCCAAACCTTGGCCTCGTGCCCCACACCGAGGACTATGCACACAGCTTTCATGGTTTCCATAACGACTGGCGGAGGCTTCGAAAAGGACTTCAACTTTTAAGAGAAAGAAAAACACAGAATTAGTGTTAACGTCTTGCGACATCTGAATTGCAGATTTTAAATATTCAGTCTTAATCCTACGCACAGCATCAGTCCGATACAATCCTACGTCTAGCAGCAGTCTTAATCCTACGCATAGCGGCACCCTTAATCCTATGTGCAGCGGCAGTCTTAATCCTACGTACAGCGGAAGTCTTAATCCTACGTACAGCAGCAGTCTTAATCCTATGTACAGCGGTACTCTTAATCCTACTACAGCGGCACCCTTAATCCTATGTGCAGCGGCAGTCCGATACAACCCTACGTCTAGCAGCAGTCTTAATCCTACGTACAGCGGCACCCTTAATCCTGTGTGCAGCGGCAGTCTTGATCCTACGTACAGCGGCACCCTTAATCCTATGTGCAGCGGCAGTCTTAATCCTACGTACAGCGGCAGCCTTAATCCTGCGTGCAGCGGCAGTCTTAATCCTATGTACAGCGGTACTCTTAATCCTACTACAGCGGCACCCTTAATTCTATGTGCAGCGGCAGCCCGATACAATCTTACGTCTAGCAGCAGTCTTAATCCTACGTACAGCGGCACCCTTAATCCTATGTGCAGCGGCAGTCTTAATCCTACGTACAGCGGAAGTCTAGTCCTACGTACAGCGGCAGTCTTAATCCTACGTACAACGGCAGCCTTAATCCTGCGTGCAGCGGCAGTCTTAATCCTACGTACAGTGGCACTCCTAATCCTACATGCAGCGGGAATCTTAATCCTACGTATAGCGGCATCCTTAATCCTACGCACAGCGGCACTCTTAATCCTTCGTACAGCGGAACTCCTAATCCCATATACAGCGGCAGTCTTAATCCCATATACAGCGGCAGTCTTAATCCTACGTACAGCGGCAGTCTTAATCCCATATACAGCGGCAGTCTTAATCCTACGTACAGCGGCAGTCTTAATCCTACTGATGTTGCAGCTTGGTTTCAAATAAAGTTGCCACGTTATTTTCGGCAGACCTTTTCTTACTATAATTTGAAGAAGATATCGGCTTTGAAGTTGTAGGCATCTAAAGATCCATTACTTAATGTCTGTTTCAGTATTCAGCAAACTTAACAAAAGGATAAATTTAAAATCTACCTCAGTGATGTCGCTCTTGTTGATGCCGTCCAGCACACGGCGCGCGTCTTCCTGATATGAAATTCACCCAAAACATAAAAGTGAAGACGTTCAAAAGCTAAACAACCACATATATCATACCCATTATGGTACACAGATGGGTCGCCAATCTCATTAAAAATTTATAGAACCCATCACCGAAATCGCCAATATGTAATATGCATTTTACTTTCCATAAGGAGTTGCATGATTGAGTTGTATCATCTAAAATGACGAATTTTCATCCACCGTGGCGAGGAATACGGCAGACATCAGCCGCCGCTCTTGCAATCCCCAACTATAAGGCGCGATCACCGTGCGCGCGATCAGCTACACTATCTCAGGCGCCGACCCGGTGTGGAATACAACATAAATACACCCACAAGCAAGCTGAGACTTAACCACGCATCAACAAAAGCTTGTTTTGTCATGTTAAATCATTTGGCGGTCAGCGAACCTTCCTTGCCCTATAGAAATGGAAGCAATACGCGACAGGAACCGCACCCAGTGATCGGTGTAGAATTCGTGCGTCAGCAGTTGGATGGCCTTTTTCGTGTCTTCGATGGCGGCACTGATGTCCTTAGAGTCACGTGCCTGAGGACGCGGCCACTGCAACTCCACCTGTGTAAACATAAAACACCCGATCTGTACAGCGCCATAGCTGGGTGTCCACCTCGCGCCATTCGTCTTTGGCGAGCTTATTCAAGAATAAGTAACGTCATTAACCGACTCATGAGTTGGTCGGTTGTTCGGTTATTCCTAAGGACGCTAATCTAAACGATGCTACCGAGGTAATTAAAAGGGTTAGGGAACAACCCTAACACTTCGCAGAAGGATAAGGACTCGCTAGAATCTGGATAGGTTCCATTATAGCGGAACCATTAAAGATAACAGGTGAGGTCTTTAACACTGTTAGCGCTCTTAGTTTACGAATGACAACAATACTAAAGTTTCTCACATCATTTGCAAAGTCGAAAAACAGGAATGATGACAGTCATAAAGCACATCCTACCACATGTGACAGAAAGCGCGGTTAATCTAAAGAGCGTTATTACGATTGGTTGAAAGGTATTGAATGTGATTGGATAATCGAGCGCGCATGTGCGAAAGGGGCACGCGAAAGAGATTGTATATTATGTGAGAGTGGGATGCATTGTGCCGGAATGGGATAAGAAATGAAACAGAATGATAATGCATTACAGGGATTAATCCAACAATGCAGATACCTTGTTCACCTTGTGATTAAATATCTTGGTGTGAGTTTATGAAACCCTGTTACACACATACCAAATCATAGTTAGGCTATATTCCCAATGCTGAGTTTTAAATGATATACAGTGTTGGGGTTTTTTGCTTTAAATTGTCGTCTACATCGGAGCGAAGTTGTTACGCTGAGCGCTCACGTTGGCAATGTGGAAGTTCCGAGGATGCTATTAATATAGGCACCGAGTAGCAGGAGGCCTAACTGATCAGTAGTTGGTATGTACGTCTCATCCATCCATCCTTACATAGAATAGCCGCACTTGCTTTATTGGAAAATTGACAGCCTAGATAAATTAATGGCCACCGCGATGTGTGAAATGAGACAGTCGCGACCGACACCTCGATCCATGCTTACATAAGAGGTGTCCGTGTTCACTTGGAGGATGCAGAAGGCGATTCTGTTGCCGCGAACTTTCACCATCCTGGAGTATCTCTGGTGGGCTGAGAAATCCTCTCTCTGCACCAGGTCACTGTGCGCAGGATAAATGTGACAGACGGCAAATATTATCATTTATGCGATTTTAATTAAAATATTTTTTAAAGCGGGTGTCCAACCTAATTTAATCATGATCTGCACCGAAAGTTTACATGTTAAAATTAAATTGGCGAGTGTTAACGCTTCGTTTCGGCCGACTGGTAAGCAGAAGAAAATTAAGGCAACCCGCCCCCAGCAATGTCAAGCAGAGCGCCATTTTGCCGGGAGCAGTGACGCATATTGTGACTATTCATATGGCGCCGCCTTCCGTTATAACTCGCGGAGAGAGAGATCAGGGCCGCGATTTACAGATGAACAGCGGCAGTTCCAAGCCGCGCAGTAGCGCAAGATCTTAGTCTTTCATGGAAAGTACCGTCCTAACAACTTGATATACGTCTTGCGACGATTGACTCCGCACCAATGCCATGATTGGAGTTACATCCGCAGCTATTTATATCAGCGATTATGACGCGCTCTCGTTTTGCTCACACAATAGGCGCAATTTCCGGTTTGAATAAATTAGAGTATCGCCTCCTGATTGGTCAATCACAGACACGCCTCCAAAAAGGGCTGCCGCCTGGGTAGGCGGCGAAATTGTGCCTGGCGGTCACTTCTAAATTTTATTGTGAGCTGCAGACAGAACGAAAAATTCTGTAATTTGGGGGATAGACAATTGGATATTATATGAATCGGTAAAGCTGCGTTAGAGGCCAGGCTGGCGGTTCCCTTTAACTTATGCTACCAAGTATAACATATTTACATACTGTTCCGTTGCTTGAGTCAAGGTAGTAAAAACCGTGTCCCCGGCTCTTTTCAAAGAAGGCCATACGATCTTGGTCTGGCAAGTTTCAGAAGTGTCGCAAGTGACAACTACCCCATCCATACACCACCCAGCAATGCAAACATTTTGTGCCTCAGTATTTTACATGGCTAAAAAACGCGCCTGTTTCCTTGAACGGCCGAATTACCTCTCACAGTTCTCGGCCTCTATGTGATTGTCGACGGTATCTCTCTGCTGCTGGAGGTATTGCTCCATTTCTTGACCAAGCTCTGACAGTCTCTTTTTCGTTTTACTGTAGCTCGAGTTAGAGTGAAGTGCCAAGATGATGAACGTAGCGTGTGGGGACTGAAACAGAGGGTCGTAACAGTTCGTACTTCTGTATGTAGTTATACGTGTAATCAAACGTTTGGAGCGAACGCTTCAATGGGTGGTATCGAGATGTCTCAGTAAATAAAGTTTCGTGCATGCACCTGTTAATGATAGTTCTGGGGAGCGTGTCAGAAAGACGCGTCACGAGGATGCACCTTTTATCAGCAGTTATCAATTTGAGCATGGCAATAGAATATCTAACATAACAGAAAGACCGTTTTATAAATAAATACAACCAATATTACCACGAGGCAACTATATCTTCGATCAGTCTTGCCGGTTATAGATTTCTGGCTGTGGCTCACAAGCATTGAGGTATACATACCACTTCGCGAACATTGTTGATCCTGGTCATTATGTACAACTGGGGGTTGTCGAGCTCGTCCACGTCAAGGGTAAATATGTACACGGCCCGCCAACTGATGAAGGGTGCATACAAGGACTGGAAAAGACGGTGAACAAGATGGTGTAAGCAGAACATAGGCGAAAATCTGCTCAAGTCGAACGCTGGTGAAACCGAAATACCGGAACATGCACTCCTGATATGGGTTTGATTTCTAAACTCAAGATTACTCTCGATATACATACCGGTAACCTTTGTAAACCAGTTTTTTATAACACAAGATGACTGATAATAAATTAACAATGTAACCACATGTACCACCGTTATTAACACACATTAGTAATTACTTACCGCAAGGCGAAGACAGAAGACTTACGTACAAAGATCGAAACTAAGTATGTTTGAACGCTGATCATTTAATTTGTACAGGTCCATTCATATTGTCAAACCAAATAACAAAAGGTACTTCACTGTTTTGCTGTGGCACTCAAAGAGATTGAAGGTCTGATTTCCAAATCCAGGGAGCGTGACATCCGGTTTGAAATGCATGAGGCCTTTCGTTCCATTCGGGATCGATTCATTCCCATTTTTTACATGACCAGCTTGCAGAAAGGCCATAATGCAAGGCATCGACGTATCCTTGGCCAAAATGACGATCTTTATAGGTTTCAGCTGGGACCTCTGCTGGCCAGTACTCTCTACAAATATAGACAATGTGGTTTCAATTTAAGATCAAAATAACCATTTATAAAAATTGATAAAAGGCAGTAAGAAGGATTGAAATTAAGGCCACAATAAAAAATGAAAAACCAATTCAAAAGTGCATATGGAAAGAGTTTAAGTATTGTCAGAATGACGCCAATCAGAAAGTACGAAGAAAGTAAATGTTAAGTTAAGGGTACCTTGGTTCTGTGGAATCAGTGGACATCCCGAAAGATTGATAGAGAGACGGCTGTCACTAGATGGCGCCACCGCCACACCGGTACCACATAGACCGAGTTCCTGCAGCTTTGGCAGGTTTGACAAGTGTACCACACTCTGTTCAGTTATCTGTGGGCACCCATCCAGGTGAACCTTGCGGAGAAAACCATTCTGCTCATCAGTCGGTGAAAAACAGATTGTAATAATGCGTAAATGAATTATTGCTCTGCAGCATGGTGGTAAGCACACAACATACGTGAAAGCCAAATGTGAGAGTTTCGTACGTTCAAAACAATATAGCGCGTATATGTGCACGCCCTGGTACCCCGGCCGGCCGCACGGGGCAGGCAGGCGGACGTCGCGATGTAAGTGTAAGTAATACTGTGTGCAAAGAACGATGTGTGAAGCACTTAGCGCTAGCCATACATCCCTTTATTATTTATAGCTGCATGACATAGCTCGTATCAAGTTATTATCATTTTGCTAAATTCCACTGGTAAAATCAACAATTGATTGCACGAAACTGCTGCTTAGGTATATTCACACAGGTCATGCTCAGCAGAAGAATGTTTCTTACCTTTTCCAAAGCCGGAAACGTTTGCACTAAGAGTTTTACGGCATAATCTGTGATATGCACACATCCTACAAAGGACACCATGCTGACAGCATCTGCAGCTTCCGTGCCGGCGAACTGCTTGTGGAGGACAAGGCAGACACTGTCTGTCACCTGGTCAATTCCAGTGAAGTCAAATCCTTCAAAGCCATGTCCCATCTCCAGCAGCTCGGCCAGGAGATTCTACAGCGATAGAAGACTAATAAGTTGGCACATTTTAGATTAACCCATGCGAGGCTCTTGTGAGGATATGATATAAAGTACAATTTATTATAGCGCAAAAAAATAAAATACATACATATTAACTGAACAAGACAACCAAGCTCATAGAAAACATTGCTGCCATATATCAAATAACAACCATAAATGTACATTAGGTAGAAACCCGTATACCCCCCTCAAGGCATACATCAACTTACAGAAAACGTCTTCAATGGATAGACTTCCTTCGCAGAGAGTGCTTCACATAGTTCCGCCCAAGATAGTACTGCTGCGGAAGGTGCCAGCTGTCGGCGTGGTGCTTTGCCACCTTCAGCACAAAAACAAATGAGACTGAAAGCATGGAATATCTCATCAGTGTTATATGGATGGGGTGATGTACTAGAAGACCAAAGTCTTTAGGATATGAGCTAGAGAGACGTATGTGCCTTCCAGGGATAAGTACATGAATGATATGTATGAGGAATTGGTGCTTAGGCCGCCAATTTATCGTTCATTAAAGATCTGCGCGGGCAATCCCCGCCCACCCCGCACAATTATCTGACCGCACCCGCTCCACGCCCACAAGATTATGCCCGCGCCCGCCCAGCACCAGCGAACCAGCTCTGCGGGTGCCCGCAGCCCACGCCCCGCGCAAATCTCTATCATACATATCATTCACTAAAAGTGGAAAAAGAATAAAACCACCGTTTAAGTTTTAAACGCGGGCCGCCCCGGGGGCATGGGTACCCGCAGCTCGTTCATGTTGGATTACCGCTATGTTCTTGTGAAGCGGGGTGAGAGGGCGGGGGAGTTGGAAAATGACAGGGGGCTCCACCAACTTTTTCACGCCCGCGGGGTGGCGTCCACACCTCAGATGGCCTTGATTTGCATGGAAAAACGGCATTCTTCTTTAAAAAGGGTCACATATCTTTGAGTACATGAAACGGCTTGCCTACATTTGAGTGCTCATCTTCGAGAGTGAAATAGCTCACCTATCTTTGAGTGGGTGAATAGCTATACTCTATCATAGAAGGGGTGAATTAGCCAATCTTCTTGCGTGTGAAATGGCTCATCTATATCCAAATTGGTGAAATTGTTCTTGTATCTTTGGGTGCATGAAATAACTCCTTTAATATAGCATGGGTGAATAAACCCCTCTATATTCAAGAGGCTACAATCGGTCATCTATCTTAGAATGCGAGAACTGGTCCATCTATCTTAAGAAATGATCTATCTAGTATCTTAAGAAATGATCCATCTAGTATCTTAAGAAATGATCCATCTATCTTAAGAAATGATCCATCTATCTTAAGAAATGATCCATCTATCTTACAAATGATCCATCTATCTTGAGAAGTGATCCATCTATCTTAAGAAATGATCCATCTATCTTAAGAAATGATCCATCTATCTTTAAAAAATGATCCATCCATCTTAAGAAATGATCCATCTATCTTAAGAAATGATCCATCTATCTTCGAGTGAGGGAAATGGTTCATCCGTCTCCGAGTGTGTGAAACGATTCACTTATCATCGGAAATGTCTCACCTATCTTCGATTGGGTGACATAGTTCATCATCTTCGACTGGGAGACATGGTTTATCTATCTTTGAGTGAGTGCAATGGCTCGTCTAAACCAGTGAGTGCAATGGCTCGTCTAACCCATGAGTGAGCGAAATTATTCATCTATCCTTTAGTGAGTGCAATGGCTCATCGATCTTTGAGTGGGTCAAATGCCTCACCTATCTTCCAGTTGGTGAAATACCTCGCTTATTTTTAAGTGAGGGAAATGGTCTTTATATCTTTGAATAGGCCGGTGAATTGCCTGCCATCTGTCTTTTAGTGGAAAAAATGGCTACCTTAACTGTGAGTGAGAGAAACAGTGGGTGGCATGGCTCATCTGTCTTCGGGTGGGTGAAATGGCTCATCTACCTCCGAGTGGGTGAAATGGTGCATTTTTCTCCGAGTGGGTGAAATGGCTCACTTAACTGAGTGGGAGAAATGGCGCATTTATCTCCGAGTGGGTGAAATGGCTCATTTAACTGAGTGGGAGAAATGGCGCATTTATCTCCGAGTGGGTGAAATGGCTCATTTAACTGTGAGCAGAAGAAACAGTGGGTGACATGGCTCATCTATCTCCTAGTGGGTGAAATGGTTCACTTAACTGTGAGTGGGAGAAACAGTGGGTGACATTGTTCGTCTATCTCTGAGTGGGTGAAATGGCTCACTTAACGGTGAGTGGGACAAATGGTTCATTTATGTCCGAGTGGGTGAAATGGCTCACTTAACTGTAAGTGGCAGAAATGGCTGATCTATCTCCGAGTGGGTGAAATGGCTCATTTATCTCCGAGTGGGTGAAAGAGCCCACTTAAATGTGAGTGACAGAAATAGAGGATGACATGGCTCATTTATCTCCGAGTGGGTGAAATGGCTCATTTAACTGTGAGTGGGTGAAATGGCTCATTTATCTCAGAGAGGGTGAAATGGCTCATTTATCTCCGAGTGGGTGAAATGGCTCACTTAACTGCATGTGAGTGGGTGAAATGGCTCATTCATCTCCGGGTAGGTGAATGGTTCATTTATCTCCGAGTGGGTGAAATGGCTCACTTAACTGTCAGTGGGAGAAATGGCTCATTTATCTCAGAGAGGGTGAAATGGCTCATTTATCTCTGAGTTTGTAAATAGATTCATTTAACTGCGAGTGGGAGAAATGGTCCATCTATCTTTGAGTGAGTAAAATAGATCACCTATCGTTGAGTGGGTGTAAATGTTTCTCTATCTATGAGTGGATAATAGCAAGTAAAGCTTTAACACAAAATGGATAAATTAGTCAATCTTTTTATGAACGAAGTGACTGATTATTGAAATAAGTGACTTCCGGGTCAAACCCAGGTCCCATTTCCGGGTCAACATCCGGGCCTCGTCCCTTTCTCGGTCAGCCATTTTGCCAAGTAACGTGGTTTGCTCAAACAATTTCCCGCCCTCCAGCCCCTTCTTTCACCTACGTCCTAACGTACATTTTTTGGTGGTTTATGATCCCCACCTTTGGTGCAGAGTCACGTTACCCGACATTATATATATATATATGACTGTAGTTATGTTATAGCTAACTAGCATGACTCATCTACATGCTACTAAGGTTAATTGGTGTATGTTAATTAGTTACGTGTGGTACTATACGTACAGCAAGTGTTAAGCTGATACGTCTCCTTTACATATTACGTCTAGTGTACACTATTAGCACGCGTATAACACGCGTACAGTATTGGTCATAATTACAGGTACACATATCCTAGTCATAGTTACGTACAGCCATTGTTACGCTGTTACGTCTTTATTACGTACAGCCATTGTTACGCTGTTACGTCATTATTACGTAATCATAGTTACGACATCATTATATAATTATGACCACCGACGTAACTAGTAGTCGCTATTCGCTCGAGGGTTTTTATTGTTTTCGGCGATACCCCTGCCCTATCGGATGGGACCCGCAATAAAAAACCCAATTCGTTTAACCTAACGCTGATTTCAGTTTTTTCTGTCCGCACCAAACATATAGCCCGAGACTGCGCGGATAATTTATCTTCAGATTGGGCGATCGGTAAATGCATTTTCAAGTGAGTGAAATGGCGCGGCTCCTCTATCTTCAAGTGGATGAAATGGCTCCCAGTGGGTGAAATGGCTCATTTATCTCCGAGTGGGTGGAATGACTCATTTATCTCCGAGTGAAATATCTTCAAGTGGATGAAATGGCTTCCAGTGGGTGAAATGGCTCATTTATCTCCGAGTGGATGAAATGGCTCATTTATCTCCGAGTGGGTGAAATGGCTCATTTATCTCCGAGTGGGTGAAATGGCTCATTTATCTCCGAGTGGGTGAAATGGCTCCCCAGAACATTAATGGTAAAACCATTCCTAATCACAGCAACATGGCTCCATGCACAATGTCATGTGTGTCGCTATAGATGATGCTATTGAAACCAGTGATGCTTTGACACACAATGACATTCTGGCACAGTGACCTTTCTACATGAAAGCGATGATGATGAGGACTCCATCTTATGTCTAATCATCTCATCAAGAGGCATGCATGGTAGTCAGTACTGCATTAGAGTTTGCTGCAAGTAATACAAATTTGCGGGCCAAACTCCTAGCAGGTTTGCTAAGACTATTCTACCAATTAATACCTGTGTGCAATATACTGTTTTACCCACACATATTCAGAGTCACAGAAAGTTACCATTGCCGAGTGCATGCAAGGACTGCACAAAAAATAGTCCATTACCGAAGGGTCATGCATGTCACACCAAAATATTTCAATATTTATATTAATCCGATACAAATTCTGGTATAACCTAATGTATACAGGTCTGACTGTATTTTATATATGGCAAGGGGGTAAATCTAGCTCATGGCTCCACAGGTACATTAGATCTGTGGGAAGGGGCTCCCCACAGCATTTATAACTGTTTTCTGCTGTAGATTCCCCCTTCCACTGATTTTTTATACAGTGGTCCCTACGTTATAAGACTTCTGTTCTGCCAGCCCGAAAAGACTGTATAAGAGAGGGAGTCGCATAATAGAGAGCTGCTCCAAGATAGACAGTTTTCGCTTGAGTATCGCTTAAGTAAGCACTCAAAACTCCAAAAGCACTAAAATACAGCCTCAGAGTATAACTCTAGCTTTTTTTTTCCACTTACTGGGCTCGCGTTAGCATTCGCCAATAGCCATTTGGCGAGAAAATTCGGAATTTGGCGATAAGAACTTCCTGGACACTCGCCAAAATGGCGAATATAAAATAAGTGTTTAACCCCATTTATCAACTGTACCTCTGGCTATCGAGGCATAGATGTGCATGGAAAACACATTACATGGTAGATCTACTACATTCATCTCTAATTATGAGATTTATAACCAATTTATAACCAATATCTTTGGCTAATTTTGGATAATGTTTTTCCACGGAATTAGCCAAATTGGCTAATGAAAAAAATATCCTAGCGCGAGCCCAGACTTATCTGTGATATCATCAGCATTTAGTCAAACAAATCTGCTATGCTATATTATAGTTTCTCCAGCTCTATGCCATTGAATAGCATCGACATGCTGCTTTCACATGCATGCTCCTGCCATTGCATATGTGTAAATATATGTGTCAACTCAAATACTTAGACAGCCCTACTTATATCAAATGTACAAACCAGGTGTGAATAACAATAGTGCTCACTTAGACGTTTGCTTGTCAGATTAGCGCAATGTATTATTTGTTTAGCCAATCGAGTTGACTGTCACACTACACTGTACCAATATATGTAGTAAGTTAACAAGGGGATTCAATTGTGTGCCGGTCGTATAACGAGTCAAAATGTTATGACTCGCATTAGCAAGGGAGTTGCATAATTAAAGGGCTTTAACATGTAAAGATATTCTGTGCACAGCGAAATGACTGGATAATGATAAGTCATATAATGGAAAGACTTTATAATGCAGAGACCACTGTACCTGTGGGCTAGCGCCGTTTGATGGCATTAATGGTTACGGCATCTGATGGGGCTACCTGTGGGCCAGACATCTGGATATAGAAATGTGGCATATAGGCTCCTAGCCCTGAAGAACCCAGGTCTCGCTACCGCGTGGTAGCGAGGCCAGCGAGGTAGCGAGGCCTGGGTTGCCGAGCCTGGGGTCTAATAGTAATAGTAATACTAAAAAAAATCAGGCCCCCCTCCACGCTGGTTAACTTAGTTTGGGCATAGATATGGAACATGAACCCCCTATCCCTGTCAAATACGGCCAGGTGGGAGTGGCACAGGGGCTCGTGTCAAGGTTCGCCAGTGTGTAGCTCTAATTTACTATTAAGCATTAGACTATAAATATAATAGGTATGCTGTGCTAGCCTATACTATAGTATAGTACCTGTCGATTTTCTGGCGGTCTGCTTTGTTCGCGCCATATTTCAGTTTTTCAGCAATTTGTATAATTTGTGCAACTGCTTAACTTTGACGCAGGTTATACATATTTCGACTATTTTCACAGAGACAATGCCTTCATCTGCTTGTCGCATTTATTGTAAAAGACATCGTCACCACGGGCACCTCCATATCATATGCTTCTTTTTAGATTTTGAGCGGTGTTCTGCTGCAGTGCTGGTTGCTGGGGAAAACAAAGTCAGCGAACCAGCCTGCCACTGTGCCAGCCACTCTCTGCCTCCGCTAGGGCTCCCTTGCGTGGCGCCACCGTGCGGGGAGCTTGCCACTCCCACTCTACCAGCAGAGGGAGCTCGTTCAGACGTCAGTGAAACCAAAGACCTTACTATGATCATAGCAAAGATGTTAGTAGGGGAACATGGGGCAAAATGACCCATCGGGGTCAAATGGCCCACCACAATATCGCGCACTTGCGGTGCTGCCACCTGTATTTAAGCGTTTTATATTTTTTCCTGTTTGTTACGTACGTGATACCCTAAATCTACATGGGCGCTGAAGCAGACAGCTGACCTTCGTTACCGAAGTAAAAGATTCTGGACTGTTTCCATCTATGGTAAACACTGGAAAAAAGTAGAGCTCAGTGGATACTAGCTTGGGGAAAAAAATTGATAAATTAACACGATCAAGGATAAGTCCCAAGTCAAGCCCCAAACGTAATTCAGATGCGGAATATACTGCGCCGTATTTTTCATACAGCGGTCAAATGTTAAGGTTACTAACAGAGGCAAAATGACCCATGCTGCTTGGGGCAAAATGACCCAGTGGGCCGTTTTACCCACATCCAATTTAATATGTATGCTCTAACAGAAACGATTATCTTTAGCAAACTGGATGATATGTCCACTGAATCGGAACATCTTTGATGATCATGAATATGCTTGAAGAAGAAAACGATGTGCGTCACAGGGAGCTCGAAGAAGGGAGAGTTGTGCGCCCCTGGGAGGTGGAAGCGTTGATTGAGGCAGAGCCAGGTGGCACGCGACATCGTGTCTCCATTCGAGACATACAGCTCGTCAGGATAAAACGCAGATGAGGAAGGGGGGGGGGGGTACTATTATACAAATCTGGTGGGGGGGGGGCACTATTATAAAAATCTGGTGGGGGGGGGGGCACTATTATACAAATCTGGTGGGGGGGTTCCGCGGGTGCCTTGATGACTGAGAGAGCAGATACTTGTGATGAAAAAGATACCCCTATAGAGCGGACATTTATGATGAAAAGATACCTATATAGAGCGGACATTTATGATGAAGATACCAATATAGAGCGAATATTTTAAAAGTTGCGATCGTGGGGGTGGGGGGGGGGGGGGTCGGTGGCTTTGAAAATGTGCGTTCATAGAGCGGATTTTGGCGGGTGAAAAGGGGGTCTTTTTTACCCCAGAGCCCCCCAAACCCAGCAATGTATATTTTACCCCTTCCTAAACCCGGGCGGCCGGTTTCAGGGTCGGATCCAGATATGATGGATAGGGGGCCGGTAAATGGTATAAATTATATACATTTCCGCCCTAAAAAGGGGGGCCGGGACCGGGTCACCCCCCCTTGGATCCGTCCCTGCCCCTGGTCTGTTCAACAGTAGGACTTCGCATAAAAGCTGAGTTCCGCGCCTCAGATGGCCTAAATTTTGCACTGAAAAAGGGCAAAAAGTAGGGGAAGGGAGTGCCCCCCCCCCCCCACGCCCGATTCGCCTCTGCTGACGTAAACGTTTTTGGAATTCCTGTGTGTGATCTTTCTGGGTCAAACTGTTCCAGAGAGTTAGGAGTTTGCCTTCTTAGGCTGTTTCGTTCACTCATTAACATGCTGAAATAATGTGCTGCCATTTTGCCCCATTAGGGGGGCAAAATGACCCACTGTGACATAAAACATGTTTTTTGTGCTAGTAAAAATTCTGTTCGTGTCACTCGCATGTATCGAAGCTATGTTATTCACAATACTCCTGTTGTCAGTTTACCGAAATTTGGCTCTTTTTATAGCACTGCTTGTCCTCCAAAAAATACAAAGAAAATTAAGGTGGTAATTTTGCCCCATATTCCCCTACACCAAGTGGTGTACTATTATCTTTGATCATAGTAAGGTCTTTGATGAAACGCCCTCTGCCGGGAAATAGTTGTAAATTTCCGATGTTAAATGCGAAACAGACGACCGGAGTGGTAGATATATGGCCGTATACGTTGCCATGCAGGCGAGGGTGGGTGGGGGGGGGATCTCTTCAGAAATGGCAAGGAGACAACGACCGTATACGTTGCCATGCAGGTGAGGGGGGGAGGGGGGATCTCTTCAGAAATGGCAAGGAGACACTTTTCTAGACGTGTCAGTGGCGGACCCAGCTCCCCCTGCCCCCGTTCCAACCCCCCCCCCCCCCCTCCCTAAAAAAAACCACACAATATGGGTCTGCCTGGCGAGTGAGTGTGCCTGCCCCAAGCATGCACGACAGGGGAAAAATTAACATAACTTCCGGCAAAATGGCAGTTACACTAGCTCTCTGCAGGCTTGATGATGCCCCGTGGCTAATGAGATAGCCCAGTGGTCAGCAAAATGCAACATACAACTCGTTTGACGTTTCGCTCCGAACGTCCTGGAAAGCGAGAGGTCGGTGGCTCGAGCCCGTACCAAAAACTTTCCAGGTCAGCTCGTGACCCTTGGTCCCCGTATACAGGGGTAGGTCCTTGGAGGGGTCCACGGAGGGCCGGGCCGTGAGAAATCACATAGGCACGTAATTCCTATATGCCGCCATTTTTAATTTTTCAAAAAATCGGCGATCATGATAGATGTTAGTTATAAGAACCAAGAAGTATCACATTTCCATATTCGGAGACTGTACAACACAACACGAAAGGCCAATAATTATTTATTTAATAATGTCCGAAAAATACCACTTTGCATATATAAGTCTGTAGCAAAATTCGATTGTTGGGAGCGTCGGTTGGGCAAAGAGAAACAACTACAATCTGGCCATGTTCATGCTTTTATTGTGGTCTATGTTGGACACCAGTCCTAACAAAACACCCGCATATCAACCCGCGGGTGCTCACGCTCAGCTGCGTCCGGATATACCGGGACACACAGCTACCTCTACGTAACGTAGGCTGTCTCTTCTCTCTTTTCGAATTGATGTGCCGCTCTGTCGATCGCGGATGTTCTCGAAATTTACAGATCACAAATGGCTACACCTGATCCGGACGGCATCTAATTTTCGAATCCTCCCTAACCCAATCCAGTTTCCGGCGAGGACCACAGCCGTTCGCTAGAAAGCGCTACGCTACCGTCAACTTAGCTACTTGCTCACTCGCTAGATGGCACAACTGGAGCAACTCTGTGGCTCTGCCACACTCCCCCACTCTTTGTTTGTTTGCCTATGCGCAAATATCAAACACCGTAAACGACTCATCATCGCTATAACTATGACCCTAGGCCTACGTTGCTACTGTGGTCTCCAGTAGAGACGTCAACGAGGTGCCCTCAGTCACCTCCAATTGCACTGCCGGTCCATTGACGGACTTGGGCATATGCGCAGGGTTGCTGTGCTTTCCATCTGTCGTCCTCTGACTCCGACGTGGGCCGACTCTAGGCTCGTCCTCGGCGTTGGATTCGGAGCTCGAGTGGAGCTGCTCGTCGTTTTCGTCTGATTCGGACCTCGCCTGGCGCTGCCTCTCCTCGTCTTGTACGACTGCGTCTTCTCGTACGCTAGCCGGACCAGGTTCTCTGCAGATGACCAGACATTCTTCGGAGTCTTCCGATGAGTCAGTGTCCTGAGGTCGCCATGGTGGTCCTGCTCTCGGCTCAGGGGCTCTTGCCCTCCGTTAGCGACCGCCCTGCGCCTGGCCGCGCACATGTGAACACTGTCGCAGCTCCGTGCGGTTGACCCACTTGGCAACCCCAACACCGTCTGCTGGCTCCACTAGGTACACGTTCTTCTCGTCCAGTCTTCGGACGACTCTGTAGACTTCTGGATCTTGTTGCGACCCTTCACCCCTCGGTTCCGCAGGTAGACTCTCGCACCTACTGTTAGGGGCATCTTCCTTGCCATGGCACCATAGTACCCTTTCCGTTGTGCAGCGGCTTGTACAAGTCTTGATTTCGCTAGGGCTTGTGCTTCCTGCGTACGTCGGTGGTGTTGCGCAACCCAATTCTGCTGGTCGGCAGGTACGTCGCCCTCTGTTCCAGGCTGCATCTCGTCCCACCGGAAGTCGGGCATTCCTACCATACATGGGATAAAAGGGAGAGAATCCGGTGCTGGCGTGCGGTGTAGTGTTATAGCAGAAAACCACCTCCTCAATGTGACTTAGCCATCTTTTCTTTTGATTCGGGGACATGGTGCGCAGCAGGTCGCGGGGCGTGCGGTTAAAACGCTCACACTGGGCGTTTCCGGTTGGATCATATGGCGTCGTCCTTGACTTCTGTATTCCGTACAGACAGCAAAGGTCCTTTACAAGGTTGGACTCGAAGTATCGACCCTGGTCCGAGTGTAAGCGAAGAGGAGGGCCAAACTTCCTGAACCACTCTTTCACCAACACCTTGGCGACGGTCACTGACTTCTGGTCTCTGGTGGGGACCGCGAAGTTGTACTTAGTGAAGACGTCGGTGGGGACCAGGACGTTCTCGGGTCCACTGGAGGATCACTCCAGCACGGTGAAGTCCATGGCGACGACCTCTAGCGGTTTGGTCGCAAGGAGGGAGCCCAGGGAGGTCTTCACACGCTCAGCCTTGGATAGTGTGCACCGGTTGCAACGGGTGATTCACTGTTGAACGTCTTCGTGCACGCCTGGCCAATAACATCGTGCGCGTAACAAGGCAGTCAACGTCCTTTGGTCGCCGTTCCTGTCTCGACAATGCGTCGCTCAGACGTTCTGGCTTGTAGCGGATGTCGAAATCGAAGCTGACCAAAGCTGATGCCCAGCGCTGTTCCACGGCCGGAAGTTTCGTCTTAGTCATCAGGTAGGTGAGAGGATTGTTGTCCGTGAGCACGATAAACCTGCCGTGCATGAGGTACTCGCGGAACTTATCCACAACCGCCCACTTCAGTCCCAACAACTCCAATTTCTTCGAACTGTAGCTCTCCATGTTCGTTTCATCGCCACGGAGACCTCGACTCCCGTACGCGACCACCCTCCTCACACCCTCTTGCTCCTGGCTGACAACCGCTCCCAGGCCAACGTGAGGCGTCAATTTAAAAGATGAACGGCTTCGTGAAGTCCGGATAGGCTAGGATGGGAGTACTTGTTAAGGCTTCTTTCAGGGTCCTAAAAGCCTGGTTGTGCTCCGCAGTCCACTTGCCGTCTAGAGTCACCGATTTGCTTCTACGCCCCTTCTGGCCATTCGGGGTAGTGGCGACAAGATGGTTGAGCGGTACTGCAATCGCGCTGAAATCCTTCGCGATAGTATGCCGTGAAACCGTTGAACGATCGCAGCTCCTTCAGGGTCTTGGGGATCGGCCATTCAGCACTGCTGCTACTTTGTCCGGACTGGTCTCAACGCCATTCCCAGACACCACGTGACCCAGAAAGGACACTGGTGAGCGGAAGAAACGGTACTTGTCCCCGCGTATCTGCAGTGAATGCTTCTCCAGTTTGTCAAGTACAATTTCCAGCCGTTCCAGGTGCTCCGTCATGTTTCGACTATAAATGATGATGTCGTCGAGATAAACCAGGAGCAGTTCGAACACCTCATCCCGGAACACGTGACCCATAAGTCGCGCAAAGGTCGCCGGCGCGTTTGACAATCCGAACGGCATGCGTTTATATTCATACAGCCCCATCGGCGTGACGAAGGCCGTCTTGTGTTGGTCTGCAGGATCGACCTCCTCCTGATTATACGCCGATGCAAAGTCTGTAGCCGAGAAGACACACGCACCGTTCATAGATTCCATGGCTTCTTTAATTCGCGGGAGCAGGTACGAGTCCTTCTTCACCTTGGCGTTCACACGGCGGTAGTCGACGCATAGTCGCAGCTCGCCGCACTTCTTCCTAACGAGTACTTGTCCCCGCGTATCTTCAGTGAATGCTTCTCCAGTTTGTCAAGTACAATTTCCAGCCGTTCCATGTGCTCCGTCATGTTTCGACTATAAATGATGATGTCGTCGAGATAGACCAGGAGCAGTTCGAACACCTCATCCCGGAACACGTGACCCATAAGTCGCGCAAAGTTCGCCGGCGCGTTTGACGATCCGAACGGCATGCGTTTATACTCATACAGCCCCATCGGCGTGACGAAGGCAGTCTTGTGTTGGTCTGCAGGCTCGACCTCCACCTGGTTATACGCCGATGCAAAGTCTAGAGCCGAGAAGACACAGGCGCCGTTCATAGATTCCAGGGCTTCTTCAATTCGCGGGAGCACGTACGAATCCTTTTTTACCTTGGCGTTCACACGGCGGTAGTCGACGCATAGTCGCAGCTCGCCGCACTTCTTCCGAACGAGTACCACAGGTGACGCAAACGCAGACGTACTCTCGCGGATGACACCTTTAGTCAGGAGGTCCTGAAGGTGCTTCTTCACTTCAGACCAGTCATGAGGCGGGGTTCTCCGGTACGGCTGTTGGACGGGGACGTCGTCCGAAGTCACGATCCGGTGGCGTATCGTCGGAGTACAGCTCAGTTCCTTCCCAGCCTTCGCAAAGATGCCTTCGTAACGCCGGAAAATGCCTTTTGCCCGCGCAAGCTCAGCCGCTGCCCCGCGAAACTCTCCTCCAATCTCTCTTCGATATTTACTTCTGTCGCAGCTACGGGGCTGATCCGGGCTTCCACGTTACAGGACACGATGACCTCGTTCGACTGCACGCTCATGCCGACCTCCCCTACTCCGACATCAGCCACGGGTCGAAACGTGGCGATCCTGGTTCCCGAAGCGTCACATCGACGTCTCCCACGTTCATCACCTGCAGGTGCACTGCCCCACCGTCGCCGTTGACAGCAGTGTCTCGCCACTTGATGGGGCAGTGGCTCCGAGATGGCGAGTCCATCTTTCGGTCCGGTCACTTTGATGCTCGAGATGCTTCGCGCTGGAGCGATCTGCGGCTCCGGTCCGGCAACCTTGGCAAACCCAGTGCTTTCCCTTCCTGGCCTATCAGCACCGGCGTGCGTGCTCGAAGCCGCTATGACGCCACTCGGTCCTTCGTCACCAGGACGGTTACGTTCCGAAGCTTCGTCCCGTGCAGCTCCACATCACACACGATTGCACCCAGGTACGGGATCTCCTGACCATTGGCATCTGAAGGAAAAACCACATCTCTTCCTGAAGAGTAACCCTAGTCGGTCGCAAATTTCCCTGAAGGCACTCTCAGCCACAGTGGTTACCATAGACCCCGTATCGATGAGTCCGGTTAAGGACACACCCCAAAGTACAATAGGGGTGATGGGGCGGGACCCCACCTCCTGGCTCATACCAGTGGGCGGCCGTCGTTTGGGACCACGTTGCTGTTGGTAGGAGTCGATTCCTCTTGTCTGCTTTGGTCCGCTTGAGCTTCCTGCAGTCGCGCTTGCAGTGTCCGACGTGTCCGCACTAGTAACATTTCCTGTCGGACACATCCCTGTTGAAGCGCGACTTACCCTGGACCAGCTCTGCTAGCAGCTGCTGCTGCTGGGTAAGTTGCTGCTGCTGCTGACGCTGCAGCTCCACAAGCTCCGCCAACTTCTTCTCAAGGGCCGACTCCACGGGTTGTACGGCGTGGACCTCATGGTGCTTGTCCAAGGTACCCATCAGCAATTGGGTAAACCCATGCAGCGACTCCCCCCCACCCCCTCCCCAACTGCCTCCGGCTGTAAAAGGCGTCTAACACCTGAGCTGCGCTGCGCCTGTCGTCGAACGTGTCGTGCAGGAGTTCGAATAGGTCTTCCGGATCTCGCTTGTCTCGCGGGTCGGCTTAACGGACTTCAGCTTTGGCCGGCCCCTCGAGGTGGCAGATCAGGAAGTCCGCGGCGGCGTCGCCTTCCAACCCCTGAGCTTCTACAGCCGTCCTGGCCTCCACCTCCCAGTCCTCCAACGCCGTTGGGTCACCGCTAAACTTCGCCAACTTCCTGGGGGTGTAGACCACACGGGTCACGGCCTCCGGGCCCGCCCTAGTGCGAAGCCCGTTCATCCGCTGCCGTAACTCGGCCAGCTCCTGCCGGATTTTGTGATCTTCTTTGCCTTCTCCTCCCTCGACCGCCGCGACCCGACCACCCTGGCCCTCGTCTCCTGACATACTGGTATACTAAGCGACAGGCCAAATACACAGCCAGATACAAATCATAAACGCGAAACAGGGACACTGACGGCGCGGTTCACTCATTCAGGGCTCGCTACCATGGCAGGTCACATCCAGTACGTACACATAACCGTGACATATATAATAACATAATAATAATTATTGGTCCATCGTTCACAGTTCCGGTGTCTTGGACGTAGCTCCACGGTCCGTTGTCAGCTACTGCATAGCATGCCCTCGCCAGACTGATCACTGCTCTTTTCACCCTTGGACAACTCCCACCCCACGTCTGACACCAAAATCTGTAACAAGATTCGATTGGTGGGAGCGTCGGTTGGGCAAAGAGAAGCAACTACAATCTGGCCATGTTTTATTGCGGCCTATAGGGTGGACACCAGTCCTAACAAAGCACCCGCATATCGACCCGCGGGTGCTCACTGTCAGCTGCGTCCGGATATACCGGGACACACAGCTACCTCTACGTAACGTAGGCTGTCTCTTCTCTCTTTTCGAATTGATGTGCCGCCCGGTCGATCGCGGATGTTCTTGAAATTTGCAGATAACAAATGGCTACACCTGATCCGGACGGCATCTCATTTTCGAATCCTCCCTAACCCAATCCAGTTTCCGGCGAGGACCACAGCCGTTCGCTAGAAGGCGCTACGCTACCGTCAACTTAGCTACTTGTTCACTCGCTAGATGGCACAACTGGAGTAACTCTGTGGCTCTGCTACACTCCCCCACTCTTTGTTTGTTTGCCTATATATGCGCAAATATCAAACACCGTAAACGACTCATCATCGCTATAACTATGACCCTAGGCCTACGTTGCTACTGTGGTCTCTAGTAGAGACGTCAACGAGGTGCCCTCAGTCACCTCCAATTGCACTGCGGGTCCATTGACGGACTTGGGCACATGCATGCGCAGGGTTGCTGTGCTTTCTAGCTGTCGTCCTCTGACTCCGACGTGGGCCGACTCTAGGCTCGTATACCTAAACAATTGCATTGTTATTGATTTGGCACCCAAATTTCGCTTGTGTAAAATATTTAAACAATGAATTCCATGTCAAGTCTATGTTTGATATTTGACTGGTATCGACCTTTACAGCGTCTCTTTCCAACGGATCGAGTTTAACAGCAGTGGCGGATCCAGGGAGCGTGGTACCTTATTAATACCATGCTGGGTTTTGGGGGTCCGCGGTAAATTAATCCGCCCTTTTTCACCACAAAATCCTCTCAGCCGGGGCGTTCTACCGCCAAAATCAGCTTGGCTGAGGTTTTGCCGCGTATAACACACTCTCTGCCTTCGACTCACTCCGCTAGAGCTTGTGCAGCGCCACCGTGCGGGGAGCTTCCGTATAACAGTGCCCCCCATCCCACCCCAGGACCCCCCCCCCCCGCTTCCGGTCCCCCCCCCCCCCCCACCCCCCCTTTAAAAATTGCTAGATCCGTCCCTGGAGATTGTTCAGTTTAGTTTGGTCACTCAACAATTTTCACATTTTTAAGTAATTAATTAACGTTAGAATGTAACAGGAGCATTGATAAGTTTACTTTAAACAAACGATCCTAAATCCGGATATTTGTCTGAATGGACTTGCAATCTCCTTGCCAACGACGCTTTACAAACTTTTGAAATCACTCCGCCGCTAAGCTCATAGAAGATAGATATGTTGTTCAATAAATGTATTTGGGACTTTACTATGACAATGTTTGCACAACTATAACTACTAATTAAATATGTCGCACTTTTATAACCTCTACTGATCATAAACAAGGTGGACTATGTTTTGTTGTCGAGAGAGGACTATTTATATCATTGCTGTGCTGAGGCAACAAAGTAAATACATTTAGCGTTTAGGCTAGTTTGGGGCAACAACATATTTTTGTATTCCATTCACCAGATCACAGTTGCCTCACCCATTGCACGTCGAAAGCATCGGACACAGATTTGTATCAGCATGTCTAAATCAGCGGGTACTCTAATTACGACGAATAATGCGACATATATTCATCCGAGGTTTATGCCAGGGTAAGTACTAAGCTTATAAATAAGTAGCCTGAAAGTTCAGACGCTAGTCCTGACACTTGTTCTTGGTGAGTCACCAAGGACAAGTGTCAGGACTGTAGCGTCTGAACTTTCAGGCTAATAAATAAGTAAAGTTAGCCAGGCTGAAGAACCCAGGCTCGGCCAGGGTCCTGAACGGCTGAAGTGCAACTTACCACTATAATACCAGGCCTGCCTCTAAGCAGCATGTGTGCCGTTAGTGCGGTGTTGCAGCGCATATTTTCGCGTATAGGGCGCACAGTTTTTAACTATACGACAAAATATGCATCTTTCCAAAATCCTTATGCAATTTACTGACCTGGCGAAAAGAAAATACTTTGATTTATTATCTTCACTTGTAATGAGGGCTTTTTGTGGGCAAATTTATTTGATCAGTATTTATTTGTAATATTCTTGCAACCATTTAAAGTAAAGTATAACTTGGCCAAGATATTAGCCTGAAAATCAGCATTAACGTTTGATTTTCAGGCTACTTGGGTGTATGCATGCCTATTTTGACCGCTACAGCGCTATTTTACTGTGGAAGTGTGAATAGGAATGGGGTATAGGCCTCACATGTGGCTGGGTAATGGGACCCTGTCTCGCTACTCCAGGCAGGCAGCCAGTTCATCGGTATCTGGTATGCCCAAGCCTGTATTCATGATGCTGGAGTGGATGTTCAGCTACGCCGCCACCCTGTAATGCCCTTTCCCGTAGCTAGCCCTAATTCAGCAGCTGCCATACGTTTCAGCTGATTAGTGATAATGATAACAACCAGCTTTTTCAATCATTCTTCCCCTGGGCTCTCTCCTCTCAAACATTAACCACCAAACCCCCCACATCATTATATTTTGATAATAAATATTTCACAATAGCTCAATATCTTTATAGTTATAAAGATATGCATCAAGCCTTGCATTTTACTGATGCTTATTAATGAATTTATGTAGGTTTATTTGTAATATAAAGTTAACTTTATAGAGCATAAATAAATCTAAACAGATTTATTAAAATTAAATATATAATATATGTATGCAAACATATATCATTAATTACTAATTTATTATGTTATATATTTATATATGTGCATTTGGTTTATTTCCAGATATCGCGGTCATATCCCAACAATGAAGTTTGATTATGGTGAAACTTATGGAAACCATACAGAAAAATACTTTCAAGACTTTCGCTCAAAGGCTTTGGAAACATCCAAAACAAATTACTGTAAAGGTGGCTACTTTCCAACCTACTATTCATATAATCCAGACCTGGCAGTAGAAGCAAGAACAAGAAAGTGGGACAGATGGCTCACCACTCCAAAGTATACTCTAACAAACTATGACCATAACAAGAGGGAGGAGCATATCCAATTTGATAAGGTAAGTGTTAGTATAATATAAGTTAACATTGTTATTTTATATAAAAATAAAACATATTTATAAGAATTATAATAAAGTTTTAATGGTTTAGATGTAATAATAAACAAGTTATCAAAATCAAAACCTAATTTACAATTGAACAATGTCAAAGTACATGTATAAAGGAAATTGTATACAACAAGTTGTCTTCATTGTTTCAGTTATCAACACTACTGGTATGTATATCATCTTATGTTGTAAGGGATTATCTGTTGCAGCTTGCAAAAGCCCACAGGGAACACTACAATGACAAGAGTGGAACCATGCATAGAGTTGACTACTTCATGCTGCCAAGCAAATTAGATGCTACATTCAAGAAGCAAACTCATTTGTGAGTATGTACAGTAAGGACATGCAGCACACAGCCTGCAGTACTACAGCTGGGTATACAGGCGGCTTCAGTATGACAGCTGGCTATACAGGCGGTTGCAGTACCACAGCTGGGTACAGGCGGCTGCAGTACAACAGCTGGGTACAGGCGGCTGCAGAACCACAGCTGGGTACTGGTGGCTGCAGTACTACAGCTGGGTATACAGGCGGCTGCAGTATAATAGCTGGGTATACAGACGGCTGCAGTACCACAGCTGGGTACAGGCGGCTGCAGTACCACATGCATGCAGTCAAGGCTGGTGCGGAAGTTAACTTGGTCGGCCCACGAGTTCGGGATGATATGGCTCCTTACATGTTAGCATGATCATCATTTTCCTGACTACCGGTTTTGTTTATTGTTGAAAGTGGGCGGTTTTTATGCTAAATTTGTGTCGATATATATCTACAAGTATATAACTGTAACAGGTCTCTTCATATATATAACTGTAACACTTCTTTTCATATATACAAACTGACTGGGAGCAGCGTGTGATACTTGCTTCTGCATGATGCATCATATATATATACGTTTGAATGACATCAAATGTACTGGTATACACCCATGTTTTGCATGTACGTGTATATCACATGCCTCGCCACCACACGTTGAATGATCTTTACATATGTGTACATAACACAAGTAGGCGCCGATTTTATCATGACCTTTTGTTGAAGACGTTGTCGTTACGTTACATGGGGCTTTTGACAATACGCTTGTACGAGTACAATGGTTAATTGTGATCCCCTTGCAGCGAAGATTGTGCTGTATGGAATATGCTTATCACCGACATGGTATGGTGTTAACAATACATGTATGGATGTACTTCTATGGAAACACTGGTTTATCATTCCCTTACGGTGAAAATTGCGTTGTACGCAAGATGCTTATAACAATGCAGTGGTTAATGGCATTACATGCCACGTGCGTAACACACAACGATTGTGGCTTTTAACAGTTTTGTTAAAATATATTTGTATCGATGCACTGGTTTGTCATGCCCTTATGCTGATGATTGCGTTGTATGCAAGATGCTTAGTGAAGTTAATAAAATGGTTTTCTTTGAAGCTCCGACAGTGTACTACTTACTTATTTAATCCCGTATTTTTCTTACAGTATACCCCGCGACCCCATGACCGATAAGACATACTTGTCAATATTACACTAAGTCATTAAGTCGTACTCAAATTTGATATTGCCAGTAGGTAAGGTCGAAGTACATCATTCCTCTTCCCACCAATCTTCCTAGCCGCCTCCTTTATAAAGCTGCAAAGTAGTATTTTAATAGACTACAGCCTTTTTCTCTGAATAAACAATTTTTGTTCTTTCGTAGAAGTGAACTGGGTGCATGGTATAACGTCTTTTCATCCTTTAAGAAATTATACATTATCATCTATGATACTCTAGAAGTGTAAATCGAAGTAAGCGTCAACAATGCAATGGTTTCATGGCGTAGGCCACAAGAACGTCACTTCTCATGCAGGGCAGTTTTACCGAAAGACAGAAAATTGTCATTTTTAGTTTTGAGTTTATAACATTGTAAAAAAAAAAAAGGACCTTCATATGATATATTTAAAAGGTTACTGATGGGAAAAGTTAAATATGTTGTACGAGTAGCTTTAGCTGACATATTAAGATCGATGTTTAAGGAAACCCGCCATAAAACGCAACCTTAACAGTTGACGGCTTGCATTTTTAGGATACGGTAATCGTTCACAAATCAGCAAAAGACAATTTATATCTTTTAGTTTGGTGCGATCGACGCTTGATGAAGAAAAGAGAAGCCCTAGCTGAAAATACGCGGACGAATTATTGCGGGGACGCAGCCCCCTTAATTACAAGTCTATGTCATCTCAAAGAGATCGCGCCATGAGGATGTCTACTTCGAATGCAGATACTTAAACGTGACTGCAATACATGGCATTTACCAAGAAGGAATAAAACTATACATTTAAAGAAGAGTATTTTATTGAAGAAATGCACGAAACAAACTTCCACACGGGATCCTTATAAACGGCCTAGCGGTAACTACGCACACCGCGTTGTTCAGACCTCGTGCGAATTACTCCAGCCATCACGCCGCTTTATCCAAGCACTGTCCTACGTTTCCTGGAGGACACTTTTCTGTTTGAAATTCTGCAACGTTTGCACAAATGCCAAGTGAACTACCCTGTTAACGGCGGAAAGAATGATGAGATGTGAGATTAACAGGCCTTTCAAGCCCGCTTTAAGGCCGAATTAACTGAATTGTCAGTGACAAGATAAGGCACAAACATGTTCTAGATAACCTAATGAAACTACAATGGTGAAATCAATCCATATGATTTAAAACCAGAAGCTAAGCCACAAACAATAAATGATCGAAGGCTATTTAAAATAATTCTAGGTGCGGTCAGTTCCAATGATAAAATACAAACATCATATTAAAAAAATATTTTATCACAGCTATATCGCAGAAACAAAACTTATAATTGTGCTTTAGGGACTCTCCAAAATCAAGCAGCATTACTACAACACCAACCCCAAAACATATGTACAGTTTAATTCAGTACCCATTACAAGAAAAAGGTAAACTACATCACGTCAGAGAATGAAATGTGTATGTTTAACAACGTGCGTGAGGCAATTAACTGTAACGAAGGATAATGTAACCAAAACTAGTTTGGTATACATCACTAGTAAAATGGAACTTTACATTTGAATAACATGGATAATTATTACACAGCAGCCAATGCCAGGTAAAAACACATTTTTATATATATATCGTGGAATGGAAATATTTTTGCCATCTCGGGATATTCGGGACAGCGTAGAGGCACCGATGACAAGAACACATCTCTATGTTCTACCAGGGTTTCTATTATAAAAACAGTCCGGATCTCTGGTAATCCGGCGATAACATTATGCAAGTCTTCTAAGACCTGATGGAATGTCAAGCCAACTGCCATCAGGGCCATCCAGTCTTTCTTGCGGGATCCTGTAACCTGACTGCTGATGCATATGACATCATCTCAAAGTCGGATGCGGAATGTACTGAAGGTCAAGTTAAGTATCATGTTGAAATATGAACATATAAACAACACAGGTGCAATGTTATTGAAGTAAAAAGTTCACATCATTTCATTCATTAAAGTACCTATATTTTATAAAATGAGTTTCCCCACGTTCCTTCTCAATACGAACTAGGCTCAGTACATTATTGAAGGAACCATAACACGACATCGAGGAGCATTTACGTAACCATGATGGAAATAGTATTCTATTGATTTTCTGCTAGCCACTTCTAGCGCGTGGCCGACAGCAAAGCCAGCGATCATATGATTGATGCCGTTCCGCTCAGTCATCTACCGCCAATATATGATATACTCCTACGGGACCACAACAGCTGCACTCGCACATGTCAATCTCCGGGAAAATTCTTTCAATGATCCTTGCGCTAAGCGGTTCAATAATCTGCGTCCTCTAGTTAGCTAGTTACTATCACTGAGGCTAATAGAACCACAATGAAGGGCTAGAACCATCGTTCCGACTTAAGAGCTTACCACATTCAGTGAGGCTAATAGAACCACAATGAAGGGTTACAACCATCCTTCCGACTTAATAGATATTACCACATTCAGTGAGGCTAACAGAACCACAATGAAGGGTTACAACCATCGTTCCGACATACTAAATCTTACCACATTCACTGAGGCTAATAGAACCACAATGAAGGGTTATAACCATCCTTCCGACTTAATAGATATTACCACATTCAGTGAGGCTAACAGAACCACAATGAAGGGTTACAACCATCCTTCCGACTTAATAGATCTTACCACATTCAGTGAGGCTAATAGAACCACAATGAAGGGTTACAACCATCCTTCCAACTTAATAGATATTACCACATTCAGTGAGGCCAACAGAACCACAATGAAGGGTTACAACCATCCTTCCGACTTAATAGATATTACCACATTCAGTGAGGCTAATAGAACCACAATGAAGGGTTACAACCATCCTTCCGACTTAATAGATATTACCACATTCAGTGAGGCCAACAGAACCACAATGAAGGGTTACAACCATCCTTCCGACTTAATAGATATTACCACATTCAGTGAGGCTAATAGAACCACAATGAAGGGTTACAACCATCCTTCCGACTTAATAGATATTACCACATTCAGTGAGGCTAACAAAACCACAATAAAGGGTTACAACGATTGTTTCGACGTACTAGATCTTACCACATTCACTGAGGCTAATAAAACCACAATGAAAGGTTACAACCATCGTTCCGAATTACTAGATCTTACCACATTCACTGAGGCTAATAGAACCACAATAGATGTTAGTCATCACATATGTTTAGCTGGTTGGTTATTTAGAAGGCTTAAACAAATTCTGGTTATATGGAGTCAATGGGAGAAGAGAGTAAACAGCGGGGCCATGTCCCCGGCGTAACACCTTAATCTTTACGAAGAAGGACATGGGATCTCTATCCGGTGACCACACAGACATGGAGCTCGAACCACCGATCCACGTGCCGTTACGCTCTCAGGTGACCAGAGGACTCAAGGAGAGCGCTGTAACTCACTGAGCTATCGGGGGGCCCGTCATCGCGTATGATACATGTATACTACGTTAAAAGGCGTTATAACAGGACAAAGGGCGCTCATTTAACAACAGCAACTAAGAACATGCAATGAAATAATTATTTGGTGAAGCACTACCGATTTGCATTAATCGATTTCATTGATTAATGTATATTTGAAATAACAAATTGAACAGTGGGGGCATTTCTTTGGGGCCAAGAACGGGATCCCGCCCCGTAAACTAAGACACATTACAACCTCTTCCAGGGGGTACCTAATAGGGTTATGCCATATAATAATGAGTTGTGCACCCGGTCACTGGAACTAACATGGTCTATAACTATCCAATAAGCCGCTATCTTCTCCCGAAAATCCCGTGTTATTTTACCGTAATTTCCTGTACAGAAGTCGTAGCTTTTTCCTTTGCATGTGAGGGGGTGACTTATACACCAGTACGACTGGTATACGGATTTGGCCGCTCTCGTGACGCCCCCCCCCCCCCCCCCCCCACTCCCCCTACCAACGTTACCGTCTATCATAATCTCATCCGGCGAACGACGGCAGTCCGGCACCAGTTATAGACACTCGCAGTCGCGACAACTACCGGTAACAGCATGAACCTTGTACAAACAGCATATGCCGTCAAGATGTGCGCACACACGTCCCCGCCGAAAGAAGTGTTCAGTGGTGGTACTATGACGTGTCATGTGCGTATTCGGGATACGAGGGCGATATTATGTGAAACGCGCCCAGTTTGTCAAACTTACTTCATGAAATCCGGGGCCTTGGATATGACATGCTCGAATTCTGCAAATGACAGTGAGTCATCATCGTCCAGGTCAGCCTCGTGGAAAATCTACAGAAAGAGAATTAAGCCGGCTTATTGCATTGTCAACCTGTGAATGAGTGTCCTAAGCATCAGATGCCAAGATCATCGAAACAGTCATCGAAAGGCAAAGGCATCAGAAATACAATAAATTTTGTACCATCTAGAGGTTGTCAGGATTTAACTACCTGTTGCATGCTCTCGTGAAGTTATTATCCCAGGCCCTGCCTACAGCTACAAAAGCTGTAATCGCACAACAAATAGTTACATTTTGAATGAGCTGGTCCATGTCTTCGTCACTTAGTTGTTGTTCTCCTGTCAATCTGTTGATGACCTCCTTTAAATCTTCGTGACAAATAACGTCATCTCCATTGAAATCTGTAAAATACGAGATACAAAAATCAAACGTAACAGCGAACAAAAGCTATCCATTGACCAACTCGTCTAAATTTACAATTAGAGCTATCATTTGTTAGTTAGTCCGCACATATATGGTGAGGCACACATACAGCATTTGATGATTTTTAGACAAAACTAAGACAATTACCATAAATGCGAAAGGCATATTCCACTTTGACATTTTTCGGAGCATTCTCGCTGAAGACCGACATCATGTCTAAGAAGTCCTCAAATGTCATATCTCCATCACTAGACGAGGAGAACACATTACAAATGCGATCTCTGAAGGGATTGACCTAAAAAAACAAATAAAGGGTGATAAAACTAACTGAGAACAATCATATATTTCAGTAGATATAAAAGCAAAGATCATTGTTTATGTTGCTCTGCAGTAGTAATAAACTGAGTAATAAATGCTGCTGGTTATTTTGTTTGCAGTATCGGTACATGTTTAAATATTTGATCAGTGGAAAACTGAGTCCTAGCAATAATGCATTATATCTAAATTCAACATAGCATAAAACAACTAACCTTTAGCTCTTGCAAGTTCATGATAGCATCTTTTTTTATTGCAGCATTTTTATTCTGATCCACTTCAGCAGCGTTCATATCTCTGAAGCGTTTGTGTACACTGGAACAAAGATTAATGAACAGGGGAAATACATATGCTCCGAATCTTTAGCTTAAACAAACAACATCAAGAAACAAAGAAGCTGTTACCTGGTGTTACAATTAATGAGTATGTATGTATAACAAGCACCTTAATCATACATTTGGGTTTATGGTCCTGGCCAAAATTGTTAGATGAATTGATCTTGTAGGATCACTATTTGACGGTAGGTGTGTAGACCTGGACCACAAGACACCTCCTGAGACAATGTCCTGCGAGCTATATTTAGCTTTAAATTACCAATAAATTAAACATAACAGCAAATTTGTGTAATGCACGAACTACTGAATAATTAAATTTACCTCAATGCATGTATTCTTAATAACTTTGATTATTACATTATGATTATGAAAGCAGAACTTACTGTAAAATTTCTTTCTTTGTGAAGTATGTCAGTTCCTGTAAGATGTAATAAAGCAGCATTGTACCACATATAATAATTGGCATTATCAAGCATTAGTACCTATGTACTAGCATGTATGATGAACCCTATAGGGCTTGACACTAACTCCTAACATGTACTAGTCCTGTAAGGCAAGTACTATCAATTTTCACTTGTCCCACTGGATATTACCTTCAAAAAGGCAGTTGACGGTAGGTATTATAATACTGTATAATACCTAATCTGAAATCTGGAAAAAGTCATATCAGTAAGCAAATACATGTATGCAGAAAGGTATAGAGACAGGTTTAAAAAACATGTGTCAAGTGGTCGGTAAATAAATGTCCAGATGTGATAGGCTCAGTCACTTTATGCAGTTAACCCTTGCATACCTTGAAAGAGTTAATATTGGATTTATTAACTTTTGACACAATTTCAGCGTACTTTTAACTACAGTTGGGCTAGTGATTGGTCTTCTTTTTGTGTCTTAATTAAATTGTCCACTGTGACAGTCGGCTAATATCCCATTCCCAGTTCACGAAACATTTATTTGCCTCATTTCCAGTTCACTCTGGAATAAAAAAAACATTCTGAGGAACAGAAATACCCCTTGCCCCCCCCCCCTCTGTTGTCAGGGTGATATGATGTACAACTTGTCAGGCAGATCCCTTTTGTCTAATGCTTGATTGAGGAGGTTTTCTAAGGAGCTGGTACATCATCTTAGGCTCATTCTTTTCAGAAATTCAGGCTCTTTTAATGTGTAAGGAACTTGCTCATTCGCTGGCAACATCCTGTCTAAATATGGTCCATGTTGTAGGGTACTGTATTAGGCAGTAACGGATCACTTTAGGCAGTAGCGGATCACGCCATCTAGCACACATGCTGCTTAGAGGGGTCCTTTAGAGAGTACAACGGTAAGTTTAGTATCATTAAAATGGTCTCGTGAATTCAGTGAAGTATCAGTGATTTTGAGAGCTATCGGCTCACGGAAAATATAGGTCGAAAATCGAAACGTCAATGACACTAAGGCTAGGCTTACGACAGGCCACTTCATCACTCACAGGCTCGCACTAAAGTGGCAGCAGATACCAGCTTTTTTGCCAGTAAAACTCTCCTGGGATCATGAAAAGTTGCAATTTCACAATAACATCTTTGCTGTTTTCACATTTCTTTGAAACTAACATAATTACAAATCATTCAACTTTTCAATCGTAGCTTGCTTTTTCATAAATAAATGTCTTATGTGCGAATAGCTGGGCTTCATAACGAGAGCCCAATGTCTATGAGGACCGCTTAGGTGCCATGATTGTTTTCAACCGTTGGTCAAAGTGACCTTTTTCGTGGGCCTGAAAGCAGGCAACTGGGCAATATATGAAGACCGCATGTGATATACAAAGTGAGGCCACTAACATTTGCCACTTTAGACTTCAGAGCACAACGACAATAGCGGCTGAAAACAGTCCTTGCGACAGGGTGCTCTGACAAAAATGCTTGCCGAGTCTTTTACAAGTCACTGGGACTATTGGACTGATATTTTTGAATTATAAAAGGTTTTCATTCAGGCAGGTATTCATATATAGGTGACAAACACATAATTGAGCTTTTTGTGATTTTTTTACGAACTCTCACGATCACAGCTTGGCAGCAAGCTGCCCCCTCTGGCCTTTAGGCTAGCCCCAACCTTGTGGCGTTGTTGCCGAGAACAGCGCCACAAGTCCTACCATTTACTTTTGCGTTGGAACAAAATAAAAAGTTCGGGAGAGTTTCAGTTTTAGTGGCAAAGTTGGGGAAAAGACTTACTTTACAAACGTACAATGACAGTTAGGTCTAAATCGCACTGCATATATATGTTATGGGCATTTTGGGCACTGAGCTGACTGAGAGCTCATTCAAAAAGTCGCCATTGCAGTTGGAAGTCTGCGAAGTTTTCCGGAGATGGCCGAAGTTTCATATGCTGCATACCAAAAAATAATTTGTTACTGATTTTTTTTGAGCCAAAAAAACACTGATACTTTAGTGCGAGTCTAGTGGGGTAGCTTGTGGCCCTGTAAGGTTATATAAATCTGAATACCTCGATTTAAAATGCAAAGAAAACATTTTTGCATTTTATACACTTCATGTTTGGAAGCGGATGACAATACAGTAAACAACTTAAGGTCTATATTCCTTGATTGGTGGCATTTTTTCTCTTCAGTTTAACTTGGGGCGCGGCTTCTCAAATTTTCGGTATTTGGTTATTGGGCACAGAATATGGCGGCAGGGATTTACAAAGGTCCCCAGTCAACTGAAAGTTTTAGATGAAATACTTCATTTACAAGCAGAAATTTGCTATTCTTTGATGCAAATAGTTTTACTGCCATTCAAGCTCTGAAATGCATTAGCCAAACACTCCTCTCCATAAATAACAAATATTTCCCTCGTGATGAGAATGCATCCAACAGGGCCAACCAACGTAAGGAGACGTGACTGTTGTCAGGCAAGGAGGGAGGTACGACTGGACGCCTGTTAAAACTGGCACGTAACGGGACTAGCCTTTAGGCCAGCTCTGGTAAGGCTACTAACTAAGTCCTAAGTCTAACTGACTAAGTCTATAGTCGGCGCGTTTAATATCTGCCGCTTCGTTTTCATAAATATTTTTGCCCGTGCACCATTTGCAGCCACGATTTATGTATTTATTTGCTCTATTACACGAGACCCTTGTGATTTTAACTTACTTGAAAGTGTATCTTGTTTAATAACAGCACAACACGATAGTCTCCAGCATAAAGTATAGCAGACGAAAGTGTGTTGACAGCCGCCTTTTTAAGACGTCGTAAGGTGAAGGTCATATTACTGCGTTTTTATTGGTTAAAAGAAGTAAGCCCACGGAAGAGTCTAATATCAGGCATTAGACAAGGGGACAGAGCATTATGTGCCCATGCAAAGTTTCTATACTAACAGTAATTCTAGCGTCTCAAGCAAAAGCAATGCAAAAGGAATTTTTGCAGCTTCAATGTTCATATATATGAGAGGAACCATAAACGCATGTAAGCTTAATTCAAGTTACGGCTTGACATTGATACAACCTAACCCCCCTACCCAAAATACCAGCAATACTATCACCCACAGACATGACAGATGACAAGGTAAACAGAGCGACGGCCATAGCGATACTTGTCTGCTTCGATTGCGTGAAACTCATAATGTTGGCATCATGTGAATTCTTTTGACAACAGGACTGTGAGTACGCCAAATTCTGTTGGGTCTTTGGTTCAATTTGACAAATATAAACTGATTTTAGGCTTGTCAATGAAACATTTTGTGTCAAATTAGAAAACGAGGCGGCAAATAGTTTCCGTGCCGACTATAGACACTGATAGACTCTAGGCCTACCGTCTACGGCATTTATGAATTTGACTTTAAACCGCTAAATGTTAACTCAACGCGTATGCCTATATCAACCTGATAATCTTCGAGCTCTTGCTCCGTGAATATGCTCTGAGATGCCCCCATAGTTCCCAAATTATTGCCGACTTTGCCAGGCTTCGGATTCGTAATGTGGGTTTATTCTTGTTGCTGACTTCCTGCTTTGAAAGATAACAATCTCGAGTCAGTGTAGGTGGCGCTCTTATTTTCTTGCATAAATCGACACCCTAGCGGAAAAAGGTCCAACGCGTTACGCACGGCGAAGGCGCGCATTTTGGAACGTCATTTGGGATGATGGATCCCCGGAGATGGATAGTGTCTAACTTTGAACTATCTAAAACTAACGCACGGGTCTTCAACGCGTTGAAAATGTTATGCATCGAAATCGAATCGTGTATTATCAATCAAAATTGTTCTACAGGTAGCCTATTTCAATTGGGATCTTCCAGCTAAGACACTATTTCTTCGACAAATTAATAACAGTATTGCAAGTAAAAATAACGTGTCACATATCTTTAAAAGAAATGCTTGGGATATCAAACTGTCAAAGCCTAAAAGATTTAGGTATAAATGAAAGGCTTGATCCTTTACTGGTTATCTTTGCCACAGCATTTTCCCCCCTCTGGCGCAATTTATGCATTGCGTACACATCGAAATTATTATTATATATATACCTGTCAATATTGTTTAATTAATATGAGTTAGCTATTACTGTGAGTGCCACTATAGCTCAGTGTCTTGTACACAATTGTGCTTACACATTTACTCTTGGCTACTCCATTGTATACATTTAATTTGTCCCTTTCCTGCAGTTGTGCAACTTTCATCACACCAGGCTGTCCAGCACATCCTCGTGAAAATGTAGGACAAAAGTAGGAATGGAAATACAGAAAAAGTAGGACAAAAGTAGGAAAATAGAAGCAAAAAAGTATGACTCAAATAGCATATGTAGCAACATTATTCCGGATAAACAAATGACAAGAAGTTATATTACTGAGAAAATGCTTTTTTAGAACATTTCTTATATGCTGCTCAGCTGTACCTGTATTTTCATTATTAAAACTTGACAGACACTAGCGTTGATTTAAAAATATATCAGGAAGCAAAAACAAAATACCTCTGCCTTTTGCAATAATAGAAGCGATATGCACACTTTTACAGCAATTCACATTTTGAAATTGCGCCTGGTGAAGCAAATACCAAAAAGTAGGAAAATGTAGGTATTTTGAAGAAAAAGTAGGAAAAAAAGGATGGAGACAAAAAAGTAGGAAAAGTAGGATCACTAGACAGCCTGTCACACGTTCAAGCAATTTTTTTTTCTCTTTTTTTTCACGGCTCCTATGCCAGCAACCGACTTGGTATTAACGACAGAGGAAGAGACTTTAACTTCTCATGTGGTTGTATTTGTGTGAATATATATAGTTTTTGCTCATATAAACGACATGAATCTGGATTTGTGCCTCGATCAAAGGCACTGGGGAGCAAGACTATTAAAACCGCAGCACGTCCAGTACAAGCATCCCGAGCGAACACCTTACACGTTAGGCCAAAGGGAAATTCCCATTTGGCCCGAGGCGCTTGGTGTGTTTTATCCACCGGGCCTGGGCCGGGATATCACACTCCACCCTTTTCCCAATGGACTGCGACCTCGCAGTAACCGCCACCATGCGCCACGCCGTCAAACCGGACACTGGCCTTATCATGTGGCTCCGGGTGGCTCCGACAACCCAGGTTCATCCTGGTCACGGCACCAAATGTAGTATTTCTGGTCCCAGGCCCGAATGGACGCCGAAAGTTACTACCCGCCTCTGGCGGGTTTCGAACCGGCGACCTTCCGCATCCCGAGCGAACACCTTACACGTTAGGCCAAAGGGAAATTCCCATTTGGCCCGAAGCGCTTGGTGTGTTTTATCCACCGGGCCTGGGCAGAGATATCACACAAGTACCTCGCATCGGTCGGCGCATTCATCTTATCGATACCTGCAGAGAATCTTTGTCCTCGAATATATTAACTACACAGATCCCAACTTTCTGATGTTTGACGATATGTAATTAACAAGTTGGAACCTAACACATCATACGTTCACAGTACATGCACTAATCTCCAACTCACAAAGTTCAAATTTCCCTTTCTTGTTTTTATTTGATCAAGACATAATAATGTACACTGTAATAAGATTACAACACCACTTAAGTCAATACTGCTATTACCATTGGGGTTTCTACGTTACATTGTTCAACTAATTGTCTAATTTTATCAGACAAAACAGATTCGAATGAGGTTTAACCCGATCCAACAACGCATGATTTTTACTTTCATAGAAATGCTCATAAATCTGAAATACACATGGCAAAACTTTATTGAACGCCTCGTTGAGCACAAAAGACACGCAAAAAAAACGGACAGTAAGCCCGGTTAATGCGCCGCAGCGAAATTCGGTTTCTAAATAAATAAGAATAAATAAAGTTTCGTCCATAACAAGGTATCACTAGACCAAAATATGCGTTTAAGTTCATTAAACAAAAGTATATATTAGTCAAACCATTTACACGGTTTTACATCAGATGCATAAAATGCACGGATTGAGAAATAGCCATGAAGCCTAATATGAATGGAGAACAAGTAATGATACACTGCAACAAAGTTTTTCCTCATGGTAGAATAAGTTTACCGATATAAAGGAGACCATTCCACTTCGCAGACCATTCCACTATCGTTTCAATGTCCAGTACATACACATTAAACCGAACGTAAATTCCTAATAAGTCATACAAAATGTACAGATAAGTAATGAAGAAACAGAAAAGGCTATGTTCTAGATAGTATTGCACTGTCAGTGTGTAAAATATAACATGGTGCGGTGAAATCAGATCAAACTCTGGAAGCTATGCATGAAACTAGCCCTATAGGTATAGCGAAGGATACATATATAGTTTTTACAGCATTTAATTGCAAGCAATACAACACGATACTAAGGTAAATACAATTATTACGTATTTAGTGTATAAAGTGAATGCAAAACACATAATAAGTCTGAGGACTAAATAAACAAAAATAAGGGTTCGGCTACGACATGAAGTTGGATAGCCTTTTAATGTAGACAATAAAACGCAGTATTGACCGCAAATCTGAGCTATGAGCGTCGACGACTTCATTGCAACTAGTTCACATTAATCCAGTACTGAAAGTTATGAGACTAGATAAAGCATTACCATACAAAAAAAATTAAACAAATGTGCAGTAAACCTATATCTATAAGCCACGACAAACTGTTACCAAATACATTTTTAAGAAACATGTAAAAGACCAATTGCATAATAATGTGACATAGCCGTAGTAATATACCAAATAAAGGACGACACAAACCAGCTGTCATCAGATAATGGACTTCAGCAGATCTACATCAAGTTCAATAAGTTGAACGCTTACTTTCTCTATTAACAATGGCACTGATCCTGGCACGCGCAATCCAAGTTCCCCGGTGTCTGAATTGTACCGATAAGTACATGACAACAGTTATCGACAACCAAATCCTTGGCGCACAAGTCACCGAATAAAGCCAAAAAAAAGCAGCGAATAAACCATGAACGCTTTTCCCTCCCTTAATCGCGGGAATTGTAAAGTCATCAAATACATTGCGTGGGTGAGTACTGAGAACGCACACAATCTCGAGTATTTAGTAAGCCCATGTACAATATACCGGAAAATTTGTCCTCAAATTGAGTATTATCTCACAACCCTTAAACGTTTGCACAACCGTGCCGCCCAGCTGAAGAAAGTTCTTTTCATTGACAAAGGAGTATTAGATGCAATAAAGGCACCTGAAGCGCACCTGAAGCCACTTGATGAAAGGAATAAATACAATACATGGGGTCATATATAACAACAACGGACGATTCACTATTATATCAGCAGTGATTGGAGTAGAGTTGAGCACTAAATGCATTGTCACCTACATTTACGCAGTAACAAACGTAAAAAAGAGACTACACAAACAACGTAATATAAGCCCGAAATGAACGCATCAGTCTATCCACTCACACTGGATGCAAGGTAATACAACGAGAACCGGTCTTTCGTGAACAGATTGTTTGTAAAATGGCAAGCATAAAGACCCACGACTGTGACAGTGTTATGAGGAACACATCTGACTACCGATTAAAAGGCTTTTAACATCTATTTTGTACCATAAAGCTGATTAGAAAACGCAAGTATGTATCTCTGAAGAAAAATGTTACTATAACCGGCAACCCATTTGTAAAATAAAACAATGAAACACAAAACAGATTCTGAAGGATGCATGAAAAAAGTGCTATGTTGTAAAGATCTATGGAACGAGACGAGATTTGAGTCAAGCAAGCACCAGAAGTCTCAGAATTATGCAGAAAAAGTAAACTTCTAATACCTACCATATTGGCACAGTTTACCTTATTAGTGTCAGTTTACATTGCACCAACATATGAAAAAGGTGAAACCTTAAAATAATATCTTGTGTCCGAAAATACGGTACACAGACTACTATGTAATCAGACTTTTGGCAAAGACAATGCACATTTGCATGTTTAACACAGCGGTGACCCTGTCAGTGAACCGATTAAACCATTTTGTTTGGCAAAGGAAGCATTGAAGATGTTCACGTCCAAAAGGCAATATAAAACAGCATTAACCGAATCACTCCCAAATAATATTTTAAAACATTTTTTGGACTATTCGAGATATTGTAGAAGTATGGCTAGGCTTAACCCAACGCACGCATCCCCATTCCTGCCGCTAAACAAACCATCACGGTTTTATAGGATGTACTAACGCTTTGCGCCCCACCCCCCCCCCCCTCCCCACGACCCACCGACCCCTGGCTAGCCTACGACATTTAAACGGTTTCAATGCCCGAAAAAAACTCACATTCATATACTTACTATAATTACATTTGGTGTTTTCTTAAACACTAATAGGAAGGACATACAAGTGAGTACAAAGTGCCAGTTAACGACACCAACTATGCTGCATTTTCTACCAATAACCAAAAATTCTTATGAATACGGCGGTAGATAGATTTAATAGGTACTAGGTAACATATTTTTAGATAATTCGCGGACTGGAGTTGTTTGACAGAAGTTTAATACACAGCGAATACACAATTTTTCACACCGTGTCTCAGTAAAAACTTACAAAACGAAACCCAGATGCAGTTCGATTCATTCGAAGTAAACAGACCCTGAGACCTTATTCTGAGTCCGGCAATTCCCAGTGGGGAATTATTATCCGCGATGCATTCGGACACAGTTACTGTATTTTTAGATGTAACAGCCATTTCAGCCTCTTGCGACATTCGAACCAGCGATGACTCAACGAATGAACCCACATCTACGTACCTGAAAAAAGGTGTTATGTAAGTGACGTTGTTCGTTTGAAATACCTCCCGCGGATTAGTACCCTTATATATCTGCCATTAGAACCCAAATATATGTACCATTAGTGCCCCTATATATGTACCATTAGTACCCCTATACATCTACCATGAATACCCTTATAGTACCCCTATATTACCATATTACCATTATCACCCCAAAATATTTACCATTAGTACCCTATATATTCGTTCGAATAGCAAAAACTTACTTTATTTCATCTCAGGCCACTTTTACCCAGTTTTCTTTCTCAATTGGAAGGTCTATATTTCATTTCATTTAATTTTCGCTTTAGGAGCAGGATATGCTTTTAGAATTAGGAACGTGTCGGATCTACAATCTCATTCCGGGTTGAATCAACATGTAAGGTTATACATATAGCATGCAAGTCGTTCTACAAACCATTATTCGATTTTTCCATTTTTCATGTGCTTCGTCTGGTCAATCTGCTCCATTACGTCACTTTCACGAACGTCATCCACTTCTTTCATCTGTCCCGTTGCGACCTTGTACATCAGGTTCAAGATGAACTGCAAATGACCATGTCCATTTCAGTACAATTGTTTAAGTTATATGTTTATATCCCCAATACATAAATTGTAGCTTGTAGTGGGCTATTTTCACGCAGCTCTGTTTCAAAAGTATTTACATTTTGACCAATAATCTGATTTAACAAAATCCCTCAATCCACCTATAAATGAATATTTCCGGACAGGAACTCGCATATTCATATGGTTAAAACTATTTTATCGTCAACCTGAAGGGTAATCTACAATGTCAAATTGCGGTAGCTTAAGAGCTTAATTCTCTATAGCCTATGTTGTCGGCCCTACGTTTTCCGTACTGATTCCCCCACTTATAAACGCTTCATCATAGCCGAGACTGGAATAAATCCCATTGGGATTGAGTGCCTGCCTCCGCTACCATGAGGACAAGACGCATCCACCCCGCAACCAAAGGACGAAAAGTAATACCCGCCCTGCTTCGCGCAAAAAACGTCAAAGGCTAACGTCCCTTGTAATAGAATATACAATATGATAACCGGTATAACGTACCATGAACCAGTAAATGTTCAAGAATTGCAGGATCCATAGCATGACGTTAAAGAAGAGATAGAAGGGAGCCGTAGGTGTGGGTCCGTACACAATGACGCTGTGGCCAGACGAATACAGCACCTTCAGAGGGAACCAATATAGCCGGCACACGAACCTACAGAAAAGAAACAATTTGCCTTAAGAAAGTACTGCATGAAAGAATGTCATGTTTTCTTTTCAGTAACTTGGTCTTTCGACGTATGCATAATCATGCATTCCTCTTGTCAACGACAAATGAATGAGTTGATATTAAGGCCATTTTTTTAAACAAATATGCTAGACTTGGACAAGAAACCTCTTGGGATAATGAGAAGAACGACTTGTGAAGATAACCAATAAAAAAAGCCCCCAGACCGAACCGACTGGTGACATACATCGAACCGAGAAGCTGGTAAAAATGTTTACACATAGATCCAGATGCAGATCCCTAACAGTACGGATCCATAGTTCATGACAGCATTGAATACGATGCTTACCACAACGTAACAAATGTCCGTAGCTTTCTGCTTGAAGTTATGCACCAGAACAGGTGATGGGAATATCCACCCCCCTCATGAAAAACTAAACCAGTCCCTCCCACTTCATTAAATGCCATAGATCAAATATGACAATAAATACCAACTTGAAAGTATTTGTTGGACATTTAGTTCATATTCGTGCATGCAGTGTTCTGCCCGGGAAGACAAACTACACTATAAATAAATAGAGCAGTACTACAACTAACACTACATTCATGACATGTTAAAATATCATCAACCCCCGTAAGTAAATTCGAAAATGGTTCAGGATAATTTTTATAAATGTTTTACAGCACCCACCGAATAGCCTTCATCAACTATATATAAACCGTGAAGTATTCTGTTAAGCTACATAAGCTATAAAAGGTGATTTTTGCAATATTTAACTCATCTGGTGCAATTAACTGTATATGCAATAGCGCAAACCTGATGAATATTTGTGCATAGGAGGATAGAGAATATGTCCAGAGCATATATTTGTTGAAAGCGGTCATTTAACATAATTAATATCTTGGGTATTTTAAAACATACAGCCCTAAATAATAATAATGTTTCTGACTGTGCCAAAATTGTGGTACATTTTCTCAGATCGCATGTATTGGTTTTCCTTTCTTCACCCTCTGCCTGCTCTAACCATCACATGGTTTGATGTATGTCAGTGTATCAAACTATTTTCTGCACGAGCAGTGCTTGGATGGTTCAACATGAGGGAGTAACATCCTAATCATTGAAAGAAGAAAGATAGCTGATCTTTATCCCGCACAAACATAGATATTTGCACAGACAGAGCCACCTAGTAAGCCATGGGGTAACCTTTTGCCAGGCAGAGTGTGAGGGAAGGGGTTGCGAGAGAGATCGAATTTGTACAGTCAGTTGGCCATGAAATGCATGGCATCATTGTCTTAAACTTAGCCTCTGTGCACATGTGCTTGGCAAGCTGAATATGAAGAAGTAGTGACAGACAGGGGGTGAGCGGGGCTTGCCATAAGTCAACTGACTCCAGATAGACAAGAAAGCTCTGTAAAAACAATGAAAAATTGGTGGGATGAAACATCCCCCATACGTAGGTACCAATTTAAGGTGCGCTCCCACGACCTGTAGCTTAGCTTACTTACTAACCAAACTAGGAAGCCTCCCCCCAGAAGAAGGAAAGAGAAGGAGAATTATGTGTCACATGAGATCATGTTTACCCAAAATAAATTGCATTCAATTGTGATTGGATGTAGAGAATTTACAATTGAGGTATGATTCAACAGTATGTATTTGGGTGTATCAATAGATTAAGATCAAGAAAACTGTTCATCCTCTGCAGTTCATCGAAACATACAAGCTTAAAAAGTAATTCCGAAGCATAAATGTAAATAACAGTATTAAGTCTTTTATCTCCTCTAGCATCACTCACAACCAGTTTGTATAAATGTAACTTATACGCCACAAAAAAATTATGCCACGCATCAGGTTTCATCACAGGCGTTAAAGGATCCAAATTTACCAGGCAAGGGCAAAGATGATGAATCCTCCAGTCGCCAAGATGTCACATGACAAATGGTACTTTCCATCTCTGATCTTCATATAAACACTGCACTTGCTGAATTCCAGGCATACGTCTGATCCATCATGGAGAAAGAGCACCAGAAATCCAATCTTGTGGTACCTGCAATATAATAACACAAATTATATCCATTATATTTCCTCTATATATCACCTACATATTGCAAGAAGTATTGAGAACAGTATCTGACTTTTTCAATTGCATGGAAAAGAAAAAAATTCATTCTGGTTTTATTTTGGGAAATCTTGGTCTGTCGATACAGACACATTGTAGCATTGCCAGTACTCAGGCATAAAAATAATAATCGAAGTTCTCAAACAATTTTTTGCAATTGATCATGTAAAATGATTTTATGATGTAACTATTTACCTTATAATTGCACTAAAATAATGAACAGCAAAACCAATGATAACTTCATACTGTGCCATGCTTGTATCGGTTATGAGTAATGGTATACACACATACATTACCTACAATTGCTACACACCTTATGGCATATGAAAATCCTATCAATGCCATTGTGAGAAGATGGTGGAATATCATGACAAGGGAATCTTTCCTCCAGTGGTCCATATATACAGCAGCATAACAGGAATGCAGGTAGTAGCCAAACTCGATGACATATAAGATGTAAATATCTGTTGGAACCTTGATCCCTGGCTGCCAATCTGTAAACAAATTATTTTAATTAAAATAATCCTTAGACTTCAGGGCAAAATATCAGCACAAGTATAAGATAATGAATATTCACCCCATAAAGATATAGATGGGTTTAACCATCATCACCAAATTAAATGTATGAAAAATATATGAATTAATATTTTAAATACATTTAGTTATCAAAGGACAATAACAACAGTTAATGATATGTAGATATAAATATATCAAATTGGTATGAATAACAAGAAATAAAGCACTAATTTTACTATAGATACATATATGAGGAAATAAATATAACTTACCACTCCATACAGTATTTGGTCTATAGAAAAAGTCATATTTTTCCTTAAATATCAAGGCATAGAAGATGAAGCCCCAAGTGAATGCATAATAAGCTGTTTTCCAAACACTCTCTGGAAACTTTGTTTGGTTGAGGGGAGTAAGTCTCATCCATGTTGCATAAGGCTGAAAGTAAGATTTATATTCCCAACACTTCTATAGATTAATTCATATATTGCAGCGATTCTGATAGGTACTTATCCTGCATCATTTTCATACCAAAATTCAAATGACGTATATCATTGAGTTGAGACATGGTGATGCATTGTTAAGTATATATAAACAGCAGATCAGAATCACTGATATTGAGGAGATAATATATTATAGAATATAATATATTTGTAGTTACTTAAAGTTGCATATCAAGCTCTTTCCCACCAAGAGGTCAAAATACAAATAAGAATCAGTCCTTGAATCATTCAAGATTTCTTTTGTCTATACTCCACCCATGCCAAACTGCCACATAGTCTCTTAGCCTTGCCATGATATCAATTTACCACAAGTTTTCATTTTAGTGGTAAATGTCTTCAGTTTGCGTGCTACGCGAAGCTTTGGTATAATTAGCAGTGCCAGAGTTCTGTGGTGTCCAAGGATAGACACGGTTGCCAGACCACAGCAATATTTATCAGGTTTCTAAATTTATTGAATGAAACAATCAAGTTTTCTGCAAATTTTATATAAATTTTGTCTAGGCTTAGCTTTGGTGGGAAAGAACTTGATATGCAACTTTAGCTAATGATTATCAGTAGGATAAGACAATAGTTGCTTAAGAGATATATGTGATTGCATGAAAGATGAATAGGTTTAGTAATATATAACATTGGAGGGAGAGGCAGTAATATATAAGCATTCATTTTGCAAGATTCTTAGCCAATTTATATAATATATTTACAATTGTTTTCTCAACATGCAATCATTGGTCTAATATCTATACAATATAATTAAAATTAAATCAATAAAAGTTGTAGATTTATGCAGTCGGTTATATTGAAACATCTTCACTGCATGATCAACAAAATAACCTATATAAGTATTTATTCAAATACTGATATGGGAAGGTTTGTCTGTATCTACTATTGATCAATGATCAAGTCAGGATCAGCATACATTAATGCTGGTAATGTTTTATGTGCACTATTGGACCGGTTATATAATATATGTATATAACTCGTAATCAGCCTGTAATTTGTACTCACAGCCAAGACCCATTTCGTGAGGGCAGCCCGCGTTATGGTTATAAGCAAAGCTACGATGACCACAGTCACCCCATCAAATGCAGTGATCCGTCCATACTGAATCATTTCAGAGAAGAACCCTTTCACGGAGAAAATGTCTTCACGGCTACCAAGGTAGACCCGAACATTATCGTGAATTCGGGTCACGCAATCTACATATGAAGGGATGTTTTCCTTTTCCGCTGCCATGATGTTCGGTCACACCTTCTTCACGGGTTCGGCTTTTATGATGCGTGACTGCAGCAGCAGTAGCAGCTGATGCAGCAGACTACTCATTCCCCCAACTGAGGGTATTTGTGACCCGTTTGCTTATATGCAAACTATCTAATGACAATAAATACGGTTTATTTATCCTTTGATTCTCTAAAACGTATAAGAAATATGCTTTATTTGTAAATTGACATTTAGTGGAGTTCAAGATGTAGATTTACTTGATCTGATCAAGGTCTTTAACCAAGGAATCCCCCTTCAACATTATGGACCCGTCCATATAGTCGCGCGATGAATTTCTTCGACCGCATCAATGATCAACGGCTTATAACATTAACAAATAACCAATTGGTTCTGGTTATACAAAGCCCACTCAGTGCATAAAATACCTCTCGTCTTTAAATTACACTGTAAATGGATCTACACAATGTGCCGTTGTTATTTTTTTAATGGTCTCATTATAAATAGTAGGCTGGTGCCATTCGCCGTCTTTACAGGACACCAGCCCATTGCTATCAACATCCGGGCACTGCTCTTCGCGGGAAACACTGCTTGCAAGGAGGTCGAATTTTGTGGAGAAAGAGGAGGTTTTTAAAGGGTTCAGTATCAATGTACAAGAGAGAAAATATTGCGTCCGCAAACTGGTATTCTTCAGGTATGTTATTTGTGGAACGACTAAATGGAGAGGTGAAGTTAACACGTTGTTTACATGATATATTTACATGCGTGTCTTTTTTTCCCCATGGGCATGGCCATGTCATGATTTTGAATTCCGCCCGTTCGCGACTCACCAGCTCACTGACACTGCCGCTGACTGGGATCGATGACATGGAGTTTTGCCAAGTTTAAAGTTAAGCTAATTATTTGAAAGCCACAGGCTATAGGTCAGCTGAAACAGGCTATCAATAGCACGGTCATGCCCCATTAAACCATCGCCGGTGGAATAATCACTCATTCTACTAACTTTGCTGGCCTGATCTTAGCCCTGTTCGGCTGTTGCATGCCCCTCCCTGGCTTATCCGCTCTGGGGAGTGGGCCGGAGGGCCATGAAGCCAGTGTCGATTGCGATTGTTGATTTAAAAATCAGCGCCCTTCGGCCGTCGATTGCAGAAAGTACAGAAATAAACTGTCCTTATCAATTTTGCCATGTCGCTGTTACGTCACAGTTCTCGTCGATCTCTCGGCATGACGGAGCTCGTTCCCTCGCATCACAATTTTTCCTAGGACTATGGCGTAAGCGTAATGCCCTCTGCCGGGAGATCGACGAGAACTTGACGTAACAGCGACATGGCGGCGGGGAGAGTTGTTGAAAATTGTTGTTGAAAACTTTTCACCAGTACAAAAGGTAGTGGATTTTGTTTGTTTTCAATCTTATTGCCCTTGGAACTATAAAGGTATCAAGAACAACTTGACAAATTGATAAGGACCGTTTATTTCTGTACTTTCTGCAATCGACGGCTGAAGGGTGCTGATTTTTAAATCAACGCTCACAACCGAAACTGGTTTCATGGCTCTCTCTCGTCTCCTTTAGGTGTGAGGTCAAGAGAGCCATGTGTCAAGGCTAGCCTGATCTGATGTCGTGATGGGGCCGTTGTGATGATATGCTGAGGCTTTGACTGTTTGAGTGTGTATCAGTCACAGTGTATGGCCTGTGGGCCCCACCCCCTATGCCAATCAAAGCAAATCGTGTATGCCCACTGTGACTGCGGTCCATTTTGACCACTTAATGATTTGGCTGGGGAATATGACCCTGTCTAGCTACTCTTTTCATTAACAGAATCGCACCTTGGCGCAAGTGCCCCCAGGCTACCCATGAATGGCCTCGACTCCTTCGTCGTTCTCACCCATGAGAGAAGCCCTTCACGTGCTGGTGCGCAAAAAAAATTCTCTCTTTAAACCGACCCTGTTCATACATTTGTGACACAGGGCTTAAATAAAATATGTCACCGTGTTCCTGAGGCATACAGTTAGCACCCTGCTGCATTATATTTATCCATACTTGCCGATTAATGGCACGTTTCCACAAAATATCTTCCAAAGGTCTATCTCAACGACCAGCGACATCCATGTTTAGACTACCAACTTCCGGTTTACTTACTGCACTGGGTACGTCGATATGTAACGACGAAGAAATTCATCACTCGAGTTAAAAAAACATGTGGCGTAACCTCTTACTTTGCCTGCTGCGTACCATTGCTACTGCATGACTGCTTCGCCCATGGCTACCAGGCAAGCAACACAGCCAGTCACGATAAATGACCTCACAGTTGCAATAAATGATTTACAGTGGCCATATCCCTTGAAGGCGCAACAGATCGAGGCACTGGCGTTCCTACAGTCTGGGAAAGATACATTTGTCCTGTTGCCAACCGGCTACGGAAAAAGCGACATCTTCGTTTTGTTTCCTTTGCTACAAAATACGGTATGTATGTACATGTTATTGGTGTTGCTCAATGAAGCTGATGTAACTCACATGCACATGTTTTTTTTAACTCTAGTGATGAATTTCTTCATCGTGACGTATCGACGTGCCCAGTGCAGTAACTAAACCGGAAGTTGGTAGTCTAAACATGGATGTCGCTGGTCGTTGAGATAGACCTTTGGAAGATATTTTGTGGAAATGTGCCATTAATCGGCAAATACAGATAAATATAATGCAGCAGGGTGCTAACTGTATGCCTCAGGAACACGGTGACATATTTTATTTAAGCATGTGTCACAAATTTATGAACAGGGTCGGTTTAAAGAGAGAATTTTTTTGCGCACCAGCATGTGAACGGCTTCTCTCATGGGTGAGAACGGCGAAGGAGTCGATGCCATTCATGGGTACCCCCAGGCAAGCCCGCTTCTCTATGGGCACAACAATAACAATGTTAAAATCCTTTGATTTTAGTAGGGAATCGACTGTAGCTTTTATTATAATGCAGGCTCGTACAATAATAGTGCTTACGTATTCTATATACCTTGTTCTATCTTCTGACATCAAGAAAGTGTGTCAACACTAGATTGTTCCAGTCATATTTTCGCAAACAAATGTTGAAGCATGCGACTTTTCCCTACCAACTGCCATGCGTATGCAGCGCCACCTGGCGAATCCCGCCACCATTTGAACCATTTGTAGCCTGGGTCCCAAACTTTGTAACAGTCAATGACCTGTGAAAGAGGGCGCTGCTGTTGTCCTTAAGTTCAAAGTGAGCGACTGACAAAGCCCTCTAGCGGAGAGTCATATGCTAACAGAGAGGAGGAACCAAGTCGCATTCACAGGTACTGGCATCCGCCAAAAACAAATATGGCAGATGGCTGGTCGGGAACAGTTGTGTGCTCCAACATTTCTCCGCGATAATATAATCGAAACAACCTAGTGTCTACACACTTTTTTGATGTCAGATGATAGAACAAGGTATATAGAATACGTAAACACTATGATTGTTTGAGCACACATTATAATAAAAGCTACAGTCGATTCCCTACTTTTCTGGCTGCCGCAGCCACCATGTTTTTATTGAGGTTCAGGTACACCGGAACGAATAATTATTGGGCGTGACTATTTTTGGTTGGGGAATGTATAGTACAGATTTTGCATCACATTAAATAGCATGTCATGGTAGTTTAACAGTCGTTTTTTTTCAAATGGTCTGACTTTACCAGATCAGTGACATTGTTGCATTAAAATCTTTGAAAGCACAACTTAAGTGGAAGTTCTTTCAGCATTCCATTGATGTTTAATTTGCATTGAAGACCATCTCACCAAACAGTGAGGGGGGGGCTTGTATACAAAGTTGATGGGGAGGAGGGGGTTCCATGGGGTGCATTGATGCACAGGTGCCTCAATCGTGGGTAGGTAGGGTGGGAGTGGGCAGCGGCTTCACGCATATGTCATATAAAGTATATGACATGTATGAAGCCGCCCCTTTCGCCCCATGCACCCACCCACAATTGAGGCACCTGTGTTTAATGCCTGAGAGAGTGGATATTTTGGGTTGTGATGAAAAAGAAACCTCTATAGAGCGGATGTTTAAAAACTTCTGACCAGGGTAGGGCTCTGAAAATGTGCGATGAAATAAGTACCCATCCCAGGGCCTAGCTTTGGCCCCAGCCCGTCACGGTGACAGTGGAGCATGCACTGGCCAGCAGTAGTGTGGGGTAGGAGGATGGAAATTTACGTTAAGGACATATTATGGATCGTTATCCGGCAAGTTGTTTGTGCAATTTTTGGTTCAATGCAAGGCATACACCGAAGTTACGTTTTTTAGTCTTGGCCCCCCCGCCCCCACCTTTCCCCACCTCCCGAACTTGATAGCAACAAAGTAGGGGATCCAGTACAACAGGGGAGGGGGGACCACATTCATGGTTGCTTAGGGACGTTTAAGATAAGGGGGCGGGTGAGGACTCCCACCCCTTTGTCAGCCCCTACTCTCACTAAATTGTGGGCTCTCGCGACATCAGGTGTATTCCCCTCCCTCGGAAAGGGATGGGGAATAAATGGTTAAAGCGGGTGTCCAACCTAATTTAATCGCGATCTGCACCGAAAGTTCACATCTTGAAGTTTAATTGGCGAGTGTTAACGCTTCGTTTTGGCTGACTGGTAAGGAAAAACTAATTAAGGCAATCCGCTCCCAGCAATGTCGAGCAGAGCGCTATTTTGCCAGTTTAAATAAATTAGAGTATCGCCTCCTGATTGGTCAATTGCGGACACACCTCCAAAAAGGGCTGCCGCCTGGGTAGGCGGCGAAATCGTGCCCGGCAGTTACTTCTAAATTTTATTGTGAGCTATAGATAGAACAAAAAATTCTGTAATTTGGAGAATAGGTAATTGGGTATTATACGAATCGGTAATGCAGTGTTAGAGGCCAGACTGGCGGTTCCCTTTAAGACAAGCATCCACCTTTGAAAAGTGCTGGAAAAGTAGCAATTGATCACGCTCCGATCATTAGCTACCATTATTCCATCAGGAGGGGTAGAGGGGGGGAATATTTTTCATCAAAATACACATTTAGAAATAAATATTCCTGAAAAAGTAAACCCACAAAACTCACATTCATATGTAAACCAACATTAGAAGAGAGCATCTGGGCATTTTGGTTACATTCGGGTGGGTACCCCATCAACCCCCCTCCATAATATTCATCACTCTGTGGGACCCCGCAGCACGAAGCCAGCAAGGAGTCTTTCAGTTAAGGGGAGCACACAATTTGTTGGTGCGCACTGCTTCTAGGCAGGAAGTGCAACTGCAAACATGGCAGAGCTTGGTTCGTTTTCAGTTGTTACTGGTAGAAAGTTTCTCACGCTCCAGAATGCCTGACAACAATTCTACCGGGCAAAATTAAACGCTTATACCTTTTCCTGCAATTATATTGGTGAGAAGGCGCTGTATGTGTAGATTCACTTAAGCAATGCAAAACATCCTGGGTGTTGTCAGCGCTTCGCTCTGCTAATGAGTGGGGTGCGCTTGTAAGCAAGACTTAAGTGGCTTGCTTGCAGGACTAATCTAACCCTGGGCTGGTATGCGCAACCCTGTATTTCTGTTTGAACTGATGTCGCCCAGCTGATATGGCTGACGCAGCCTCCCCCGGTGATGCCCTCCTTCCTATTGCATGCCCCACCTGCCATGTTTCAGCTAATTAATGAAAACTACCAGCTATATCAGTACCTCTTCACCTAGGTATGACTCTCCTCCTTTAAACATTGGCCACCAAACCCCCCACACCATTAGCCTGAAAACAAGCTTTGAGTCAATTGAGTGTTAAGTGTTTATCCCTAAATGGGATGAGTTCAGACATTACATGTTGTCCCTTTACTAACTGTCTTACAACAGTAATGTCCTGTTGTTGCCAAAACTAAAGAAGTCAAATACAAATATTAACCAGTCCTAAAACCATCCAAAATTTCTTTTGTTTATGTTCCATATATGCCAAACTGCCAAATGGAGTCTCTTAGCCTTGCCCATGATATCAACCACAGGTTTTCGACTTTGTGGTAAATGTCATCAGTTTTGTACTTTGCAATGCTTTGTTATTAGTAGCAGTGTTCTGGGCAGGGTATTAGCCGGAGACCCGCCAGTTTCAATTTTGGCAGATCTTCAATTTGGCAGACACTCATGTGCTGTTTACCTTCCCAAAAAAGGCCTTACAATTATCTCCCACAACTTTATATGATATTGAAAACTACTTTTATTTATAGAATTGGAAATTACAAGCTCAAAATGCAACCTGATCGGCTTGCACCATGTTGTATGTGTACACTGAACAATTCCGGGATATATATGTTTGCCATATCACAGGTGAAACAGCGATATTTAATAGGTTTCTGCATTTATAGATTGAAACCATTAGGTTTTCTGCATATTGTGATATGTATATCACCTGGGCTTCGATTCGGTGGGAAATACATAAATTTCAGCATTTACCGTTAAACCTGTCAAATCAAATCAAATAATGTTTTTTTCTGGTATAAGTGATTTTGCTTACTGGACAAGTAAGCACATTCCTGTATTTATCTAGACAGGACAAGTGCTTGCCGGCCAACTGCAAAGTATTCCAAACTTTTGTAACCTTTTTTGAATATCTTTTGCTGGTTTATTTTCAAATAATATATTGATGTTTGATATAACAATGCCAAAGTTTTGGGGGGATAAGTAAATATCAGTTAGGATAAGTAAAAGTTGAAAGTTCTTGCAGCATAAATATATTTTAAGTGTAGAGCCCTCTATTAATAAGTCTTATATTTTCCTATGAACCTCTTTTATTAACTCTTTGCTTACCCTAACCACTTTTAGGCTGACTGCTAGCACAGCACTGCAGCTCACATACCACACAGCTGTGGGCCTACAAGGAGCAGTTTCTCACGCACTCACTCACAGTACTGAGCTGCGTCGATGGGATTTCGATGTGCGTCAGTGATACACAAATAGTTAAGCTGAATTCAAGTTTTAAAATGATACTTTATCAGTTATAATTTAAAGCTATATTCTCTTACATAAAAGATGATAATAAATCTATTTCACACAGAGTTAACATTTAGACAGTAAATAAAATCTTTTAGATAATGTATTTAAGGCATTTAAAAAATATAACATAGATCTGAGAAACTTGCTGGACAATTAGTTTTGACTTCCTTTGTACTTTTTAAAAGTAAAAAAATTAAATTTGATATCATAAACTACCTTTTTGAATTTGTGGGTTCTATTTGTATGTTGTATGAAGTACTTTCTCGGTTTGGTGCAGCTTTGAATACAGCATTTTGCCAAGCAAGCATGGTGGGTGGGTGCATTTGAAGGGATGGCTGACAATGAGCTTATTACAGGTATTAAATATGCTGCCACAAAACTCTGCCTATACACGTTATTGTAGACCAATGATCAGGAAGCCAGGGAGGGTGTTGTCTTCATAGCCTGGGTGGGTGTCGTCTTCATAACCAGGTTGGGTGTTGTCTTGGTATGGCTGGCATCCTAACAGCATGTACACTAACTAGAAAAGGTTACATTGATTCTAAATATGCAATAAGTGTCAGGAGAGCCAGCCACTGATAAAGAGATGCAATGGGAGAGGGAGAGGTAAATGTTATTAATCGCCACAACTGCTTGTATAAAATAATGCAAGTAAGACTAAGTAATTGAAAGGGCACTGGGTAGCAGGGAGGGATGGAGGGAGTCAAGAGAGACCAAAGTCCAGGTGCAGCTTATAATATGTAGTTTCTGGTAGCTGACCCAGATTTTGAGGCCAAAGTCAGGGTGTGTGTCATACAGTTTATTGCGTACTACTGGCTGGTCTCCAGCCCTGGTACAATTAATTAGTAAAAAAAAAAAAAAGAAACACACAGCGACAGAAAAAAACAAAAAACAAAATTGCGCTAATGTGGAGATAGCACCTCTTGCCTTCTCTTTCTCAAGGCAGCGAGGATAAATTTACATAGTCCGTATAATGTCTTCTTATTTGCGCTGCTCATTAGTTGCACAAAACTGTCTATTAATGGATAATTATAATAAACTGGGCTAACATACTTTTGTCGAAGATCAGTGTATAAATGACATTTAAGTAGAAAATGGATTTGAGACTAGACTTTGTCCGCACAGATTCCTTGGCAATACAGACAGTCTCTCCTCTAAGGGCATGTTTAAATGTGTACCTTTTTCTATCTAAAGATCATGGTTACCACATCTGAATCTACTATAGGCCTTTCTTAGTCGTTCACTCTTAATTACTGTTAAAGAACATTCCAGGCTTAATAAGGTCTTATAAAAGCAATTTTTATTCGATAATTTGCCATTTTCACATTTTTGCCATATTTGTGAGTGGATATCCTTCATTCGTAGTGACACTTTCTGAATAAAAAACCTCGCGTCACCTACTTCTTGACTAAGCCATGCAACACCAAATCCATGCTTAAATAACCAATTCTTTACTTGTGACGCCCAGTTTTTCCTTATTCTGCCGACGTCATCATGCGAGCATAACAGTCTATAACTGGCTTTAGCCAATCTATGGTCTGGCATCTGTAACAGTTTAACCGAGTATTTGATTACTTTTAATTCGCTATTATACTGAATCGGTAGACGGCCTAATTCACCGACCACAGCTAGATTCGACGTGGATTTGCCAACTCCCAGAATGTATTTACAAAACTTAACCTGAACCTTCTCAACGTCCTCTATGCAGCTAAGTCCGCATATTTCTGCGCCATACAATAAAATAGGAATGTTAATAGTCATACCCCATTTCTTGCAATATTCTTCTAAGATCTTGATTATCGCCTGCAGTCTACCCACGGAGTCAGCGAGGTTCGACAGATCATCCGAGTAAATCAGCGCTATCAAATTTGGGAAGGTCTGATCTATGAAGATACCTTTACAATTATTCACAGTTAACAAGTTGAAATACTCGTTCACATATAAGATGAAGAGCAAAGGGCTCAATAAACAACCTTGCCTGGTACCTAAGGAGCACGTCAGGGTGTGGCTTCTAATGTATATGCAGTTTCTAAAAAGCAGTTGACTACTTCTAAAATAATAAATTTTTAGGCCAGAACCCAGTTTAATTAAACAGTTGGTGCTAATTCAAAGCAACTTAAGCTCATTTTATGCTCCTCTATTGACAGTTTATGATCTCCACTTATAATGCTTAAATAGTGAGTAGGTACTATTTTAGAGGAATTTCACAGCTTCTTCGCTGCATTGAGAGGGGAGCGAGGACAGTGGAACACAAACCCACATGCTTACATACTGCTTCTTATTGTCCCTTGTCCCTGGCTTGAAATGAATGACAAACACTCAACCGTGAATACAATACACCCCTCCAATGTAAGATCTAATCTATTTATTTATAGCATATGTCATCAGACTTTCTCCGTTCTGTTTTTTATCTTCCATATGACAACAGATTTGCTTACCTTCCCCATTATTACTGCAATATACAACTTCAAATTTGTGTTATAACTAAAGTACTCAGAAATTAGTTAAGTAAAGATAAATCCCTTTATATTGTTAAGCTTCTTATTTTCCCAATGTTTATAACAAGGGGAAGGGGTGGGGGTGATTATCCCTCAGTAAAATAATAACCGCCACTTTCTGATTTAGATGGTTGAGAGGCAATGAAACTTGAAAACTGCTGCTGTCAGAACTTGTGCATTTGGTGTATGTATTGTAAAACCCCAATTATGCCAACCAGGACACCATATGCTAAAGGCCCTGGCAAATAACAGGATGTAATTCACCGCATAGTTTGTAGATTTACCGATAGATGTTGCAATGGTAATATTATCGTGTATACCTGGGAAGTCTTAACTTTTTATATTATTATATTGATGAACAATTGTTGAGCTATTGACCTAGGTCAGTGGCACAAGTAGACTTTGAGGGAAGCTGTGCTTGTTATCTCTTTATTTATTGGACCTACAATGCTATGATCAACTATACAATAATAATATGCACCTACTACCGGTAATTTGCATAAAAAGACCTCAGAAATATTTCGAAGAAGAGGCAAATTATTTTGGATAAAATATTAATTGAATTTATTTTGTTTATATAGATTAATGTTAGGATAATGCCCAATACCTTTAGGAAATCAATCATGTTTGCAAACATGTTTTAGCATGCAGTATTACTTTCTTGACTACGAGCCATTTAGAATTCTCTTCTTGAAGCAAAGGTCTAAAGTGAACCTCTTGTCTACTTCATATTGGAGTCTACGGCCTGAAATTGTGCTATGGTCTGCAAACAACTGAAGAGCTATGGCCCCATGGAGAGAAAGTCTGTATTACTGAGATTGTGCTGATCCCACAGTCAACTTGTGCCTTGTTTTAATCCCAGAATCTGGCATATTTTTTAGCCTAAGAATGGTTTTCATATTTTTGTTTGTTATCTCAGGCATAGTGTTGCTTCAAGCTAGATTTCTCAAAGATGACAGAGCCTCGATAAAGAATGGGGTTTGTTAATTAACGTTCATCAGTTAGAAGACCTAAAATACGCCCTTCAAGGTGAACATAATGTCATATTTTAAAAGAATTTTACTGAAAGTCCCTGGGAGAAGAGGACTTGTATCTGGTCGTTGAGGGTTTTTGTTGTGTGAAAAATAGGCAAGATGTGACCCGAGGAGACGCTGGATGTTGGGGGTGACTATAACTCGTTGTATCTGGCGACGAGGGAGCAGGACATTGGTGACGGGTGGTGCTATATGTTTAAGCCGTCGCCATGCACGTCCGCCCTCTCCTCCCCACGTTGTACCACCACTGCCGCCGCCAGCCACCGTGTTGGCGCGCTGCCAAGCCCTGTCGTGGCCTTGCTCTCCCCATCGACTCCGCTCTTCTCTTCTCGTTCTCGGTAGTGGCGCTGACGTCTGTCCCTCCCTGGCCGTGGTATATCTATCGGCCGCTCGCCAGCCCGCCCATGTGCCTGCCCTCTGCTGTGCTGATTGCTTGCGCTTGTAGCCACCGCGGACCGTTCGCCTGAGTACTGGCCATCCAGCTTGCTTGTCGGCTTGCTCATTGTGAGCGCCCTCCCGGCCATCCTGCGTGCTACCGACCGGCCGCCCGTACGACCGTCTGAGGACTGGGCTGCCGTGTGGAGCGGTGGGAAGCTTGGCGGTTCGCTGTGTAGGCTGGTGAAGCGGTCCTGGCTGCCTGCCTGCCATCGAGCGAGCGAGCGAGGGGGCGAACGGGCCGACTGCTGTGGGCGCACGATAGCCGGCCGGCCATCTCAGTGTGTGTGTGTGTGTGTATATATACACCAACCCCCGGCAGCAGCCGAGTCACTGCAATATGGCTGCGCCGTAATATTATTGAGCCGGCGGATAGGATTGGATAGGGCTCCGCTGAGCGGAGAAGACCAGAGCAAACCGCGCTTTAAAACAGTCTGCGGGACACCGGCTGCTTACCCAGGTAGGTAGGGTTGAATGGTGACACCCTGGCCCTCTGTCCCGGTCAGGGGGTGGCCGGGGACAGCGGGCAGGGGCCTACGCCCCCTTTCTCTCCCCGACGCGAGGAGTAGCGCTAGTTCATGGGTACCACCACTACCACTGACTTAACGACTGGCTAGGGCTACTGAGCGAGATGTGACCTGCACTAACCAGCTAGGCGGCTAGCACAGGCCTCGTGTGTTTCTGTTACGGGTTTACGCTGTAGTCCGAAGTTTCGAGATTGCGTTGAGTGGGAGTGTGTTTGTGGTCTGATTTAGCGTGGTTTCGGGAGTAGTCTCGAGCTTTAATCAAGCTGGATCCCCCTTCCCCTCAACTGCCCCCTATGGACTGAGAGTTAATGAGGCCTCATCCTCATTATTTCAGGCCAGTTTCACTCAGTGAGTTTGCCTCACCGGTCGGTCGCGTCATGCGGTCGCGTCCTGCGGTCGCGTTAGCTGTATAGGAATTCCCCTCTTCCGGAATTAGACCGAAAGACAAGAGACATCCTGGTATTTGCCAGGTCAGGGCTCCCGGACGATGGCCCGGGTTATAATCTTATATCTATCCAGACCGCACAAGCTTATCTAGATCCCAGCCAAAAGTCGTTCACGGACTTTTAGTTAGGAGCCGTAGCAGGCCTGTCTGTCAGATGCCCCCTTCTGTACCCCCCCTCCCCGCCCCTTTTGTACCCCGCAAGCTCCATTTCTTCTGGAAGCTTTGTTTACCGATGGGCTGAGTCATGTAGGGCGTATCCTGCGTAAGACAAAAACGTTTTCTTCTGTTTGTAAATAATGCTAACAAAGATTGCATGCTGGTCGGTCATCGTTAAATGTTTATAACAGGAGCTTATGAAATACTTTTTACTTTTGAAATGTAAAGGAATGCGTGGGTGCGTACACAATTGGCGTCACGAGAGTGGGCAATGGTTGTTTGCGTAGGCGTCATGCGAATGGGAAATGGTTGTTTGTGTAGGCGTCGTGCGAGTGGGAAATGGTTGTTTGCATGGGCAGTTGGCGTCATGCCAGTGGGCCATAGTTGTTTATATCCGGTGATCTTTGCACGTGTTTGACGCCTGCCGCATTTGCTGGACAATGAGATTGTGAAGAGGTGTGTGAGATTGTAAAGAGGTGTGTGAGATTGTGAATGATCAGATATATGTAGCTTTTGGATGATCAGATATATGTAGCTTGTGTGAACAAACATGTCTCGTCAGATCGTCCTTCCCGTGCCGGTAGCTATGGTGACGTTACTAACGTCGTGCACGATCCTGGTTAATGCCAACGTGTGTACTTGTTTATTTATCAACTACAGCTCACGTACAACACACTATATGTTATAATATTTAACTGGTTCCCTTGGCATGACCAGCTGATCAATATCAGTAACTACGATACTTCCTTCGGTAAACCGGTACCGGCGAATGGAGTGCTTCCATTGGTATGTCCCGCAGATGCCATTCCTCAGGAGTATCGCCCGGTCTCCTCCAGCCCCCTGTGCTGGTATGGCAAGCCCCGTCCCGGTGGTGGTGTATCGCCCGGTCTCCCCCAACCGCCTGTGCTGGTATGGCAAGCCCCGTCCCGGTGGTGGTGTATCGCCCGGTCTCCCCCAACCGCCTGTGCTGGTATGGCAAGCCCCGTCCCCGGTGGTGGTGGGTCGTGCCGCCGCCGGGCGTACATTATTGATGGGCCACACTGCTATAGGGATCTGGGGCGTCGACAGCGAACCGCATGGGGGGCGAGCAGCACGAGGAAGGGAGGGAGGTGTGTCTGTCACACTGGAATGGCCCGTAACATCAGATCAGATCTGGATCCACTCCAGAGTGGTACCTCTGGCTTTACCGTCCGGTTTTTGTCGGTACTGTGGGGGGGTACTCAACGAAGGACATAAGATCTTTATCCTTCTAGCACCTATATATAGGATAGAGATATGTATATATACTTTCGGGGGGGGGGGGGGGGTCCAGGGTTCCAGAGCTGTTGTACGTGTCTTCCTTGCTGTACCACCTGCAATGTCGGATTCGCCTTTGTGCGACGCTTCTGACCTGCCCCAACCCCCTCTAGCCAATATGGCGTCTCCTTGCGCTGACGCCATTACTCCAGGTCATGGTCAAGCTGCGGTGTGCGTTATGAATGAGGTTAACTCCATTGTTTACTGTAGAAAGTGAATTTTCTGACTCGTATCCAGTCATTAACGCTCCGCTCCGATTCATATCTTTCTGCCTTGTTTTATTGCAAACTGTAGGTTATAAAGTGTTCCTTATTTCTAACGATTGTGGACGTCGGATGTCGAACGACCGGTGCCTGATGTATGTTCTGTACCCCCCACCCACGCTCCATTCAATGTACTCCCTTGCCACTCCGTTTTCGAGGCACCCCCCCCCACCCACTGTACTCCTGCCATTCGTTTCTCGTATATCGTCCCCGCCCCCACCCATTGAATGCCATTGCCTGTCTCCTACCTCCACCCCATCCCCACCCTCTCTACCATCTTGTCATTCCCGTCGCTTGCTATTTCCCCGCCCCCTCTCACGCCCGCTCACCGCCCTTGCGCCCCTCCCACGCCCGTTCACCGCCCTTGCCGCTCATCCATCCGCACCACTCCCATTTACACCCCTCCCCTCCCCGACTCCCTCCCCGACTCCCTCCCCCCCTCCCTCCACGCGCTTCCGCCTCCCTGCCCCATAATGGATGTGCGCCGACCACCATCTTACCCTGTGGTGGGCGCCGCTCCGCTCCCCTCCCCGGCCACGTGTGTCCTGCCCCGGCCCCGTGGTCCGGGCTATATCGCCCGGCAATAGCCATGATCAATACTGGACGACCAAGGTCCCTTGCTACCTATGTACAGTAATGGCACCGGTCGCGTCCCCCCTCCTTCCCTACCCCCCCCCCCCCTCCCCGCCTCCTCTCCCTTTCTCTCCACCCCTCCTCGCACGCCACCCCTTCTCATGCCTCCCCCGATGGTGCCTAGGGCCATCGCCATTTTCCACACTACTCTTCCCCGCCCCCCCCCCACCCGCTGCCACCTTCCTTTCGTCCTTTCAGCGCCTGCCGGGTTGCCCTGGAATAATGGATAGGGACAGGGAGGAGATAACGTAGGGGTTGTTGGGTGGGTGGGTATGGGGGGTAGACAGGTTGATTAGTGCTGGTGCCGGCTTGTCTGGGAGGCAACGTGGGAGGGTGTTATGGGGGTGGTGTAACGTCCCGTGGAGCCTTGACAACACGTACGGTTACGTCACTTGCTAAATAGGGACTCTCATCGCCTTATGCGGCCAGTGACGTCACAGCCTGGCGCCCTCGTTGGCGTCTCTCCCTCCTGTCCAGAATCCCTGGAGACATTATTTCCCTGGAGTCTGGAAATCGCACTCCGGCCTTTCACCGATTAGCCTTGAACTGGCGGCGATTTTATTGCGGATTATATCCGTAATTGGCGACATGAGCAGCTACTCATTCTTGCCGATGGGCCGGCCAGTCGCTATAATAATTCGCACCAATATTGCGGGTTAGACGAACCCGCGTTCCTGTTGCTATGGCAGCAGTAGGTTAACGTTATACACCTTGCACGCTGCATGAAACTTAAAATCTTCGGACGAAAACGGACCCTGTGGAAACTCTATCGCGAAGGTCGATCAATTGGTCCCGTGTTCGATGCAAGTCCAACGCGGTAGTCATGGCTGTTTTTGTGTTTTTTTCGCGTATTACTATGTGTCTTTCTAATTATCGGTGCAGGTCTGGCGAGAGTCCATGTGGGAGAAAAAGAAAAAGTATGTGCTGTTATATTTCACAGAAATTGCATATTATTTTTTTACTATATGGGAGCGAGCAGAACTATACATTAAAGTAAAACCAATTGATGCAAGACACAACCATCTTGTTCCGTCAATCTTATTTGACTTCTGATGAGCGTTCGATAGGGTATGGTGGGCAGCATTATACGTGATATACTTTCATTAGTTAGATCAATGAAGAACAACCCACCATTACACCTCAAGAGTTCATTTTACTTTTTTAACCAAAACAAAAAAATATGTGGTTACATGAATACATACGCATTACAGAGGTATTGCAGCTTGGGAGACACAGGCTAAGATTAATTAATCGCTAACGCCTGGCCACACCTCAGTTCCAGTCACTTCAATGAAGTTGTATTTCTCTAAGTATGTAAAATGACGTGAGCTCAGATGGGATCCTGGATTGATGATATTACGAACGCAGACAAATGTTTTAAGATAGTTGGACTGATGCCAGGAGTGCTGGCTGCGACTGGTACCCATATACCGCCCGTGTCACTATGGGGACTGTCGCGTGCGGTTAGAGCGTTTCCATACTGATACCGGTTGTATTTTTTGCCTTGAGAGCGGCAACACGAACCATCTTACAGGGAGCTAGGAGTAGTAGCAACAATGGTAGCAATCGTAGGAACGCTATTATAGTAAGTAGAACTTACTTATCAGTATCTATTGTCGTGGTAATATTATCGCAAAACGATCATACCGAGATACGAGATACCGTCTGTAACGGTGGCACGAAAGTGTAAACGACATAAGACATTGCCACACGAAGAAATTTTTGGGGTGCAGTCCCAGGCTGTGTTAGAATTTTCTGGTGCGTAGATTCGCGTGACCCCGTTTGTGCCAGGAGGAGTATTGTCCGTGCACGACTCGTAGCGCGCGCACGTGTATCCCAGGGTGCCTGGTGTGTGTATGCTGGCACAACGTTTGGGTGGTAAGGGCTGTTTGTTTAGGATGACGCGGGGGGGGGGGAGGGGTGCGCGTTACTGATGATAACCGGTGGGGACGGGCGGGGGGGGGGGGTGTCCGGTCCACCCCTGGACGGTCAATGGATAAATATATGTGGGAGAGTGCTACGTGAGAGACTGCCTTTACCGTGAGGCGGTGGTTGTTGATGGGTACGTCTAGTATGTATATGATTAATTAATTAACACGCCTTTCGTTATCATTGCTGCGTCGTTCGCTCCTGCTCGGGCAGTCCGAAGGTTGATTGCTGGCCCCGTATCCGCCACTGTATGTCTTGGCGCTGGTGGCTCAAGCTCTTTGACGAGGTAGGTAGGTCTCCTTGGGACATGCTTCTGCGTTATCGATCACCCCCACCCAACATCCCTGCCTTTAAAACAGTTGGAAGCACCCCCCGGCCATCCAGCCAAAGCCAACAACGTAATCCCGCCGACAGGCACTTCGTGGTGATGGTGGCAGGGTTGTTTTTTGGCGGAGTTTCTAGGTCAGGACCCTCAGTCTAGTTTGCCATCCTTGTGTCACCCCGAGAGATGGAAGTCGTGACTCCCTTTCGTCACCCATCCCTGCCTGCCTGCCCCCTCATCCCCTCCCGCCTATTGCTTGGTGAACCTCGTATATAATAGGTTTTGGTCGTGTGTCGTGTTTGCGAAGTCGTGGTCTGTGCAAGTTTTTTTTTTGCGCGTTACCTTTGACCTGAACAAACCGTTATTGGCATGGCGTAGGCTGGGGTCTAATCATGAGTCTTGTTTCAGAATCTGGTTGAATGATCTTTTAGGCGAGACCCTTGGCTGGTCCTTTATGTTGTTTTATCCCGTTTGCTTGGGCCAGTGAGATTTGAGATGTGTTAGACATGATGTAGTACAACCACAACAAACCAGCAGCATAACATTACAGACACGTACTACTATCTTAAAAGTATGACAAAATCGAAAGTTCCAATATCTGTTAGGCAATCCAGTTTCTTGGGAAGAATCACGGTCATGGCTCACGTCAGGAGGCGTTAGCCCGCTTTATCCGTTACAACGGCTGGGATACGCCTTGGAACCGTTTTTTAGTCAGGGATAGTCTCGAACGAAAGCCGGCGTACGTATAGACACTTAAAAGTAAAGATAAAGTCATGCTGGGGCTTGTTGGGGGGTGAACACATGCTGCATTGTCTTTTTGAGCCATTTTTTGTCCCTCTTTTCCAGTTCTTCTTTTAAGCGTGTTGTGCGGTCGACGTGACCAGGCTGAAACGTAGCACTAGGCTCTCGTTCAATGCAGGTCAGGATGGTTTTCGAAGCCGGATCAAGTCCGATATCACAATTTTGGGTAACTCACGACGCCGGCTTATTTGTACATCGTTACATAGTTAAGGCGTCGGTCACCAGAGGGAAGCTCTTCGCAAACTGGACTTTGGTGGGAGTCGGTAAACCTAGCGAGCTGGTGAGTCACGTCTCGTAGATACGGACGATGTACGCCATGGCTAAAGCCGCATCGACTGGAGATGTGGCGGGTCAACTGTCTTTGTGGCGAGGTCTTGATGCTGCACTCGCCTCTCGGGGCGATGTAGATAGATAGGACAGCACCTGATCGAATGGTGTTTAATCTCGGAGTAGCAGATAAAGTCGTTTCAATCAACTGAAGAACCATTTTATATCTGAAAATAATAAATAATTAAACAGTAAGGAAAACCCAACCAAAGTACGTTTTAAAGTTAAGTCGTTTCATTGTTCTTATTGCATTAGTACAAATCTGTAATTTACAGTAGATAAAAAGGCACGTGTTCTTTTCGTGCCAGAATAGTGAAGGAAAGTGTGCCTTCCTTGTGTAGTCTGGCATTAGCTCCGGGTTGCTGCCGTATTGTGCCCTGTAACATGAAGTTAAACTTAATAATGCAAACATTGCTTTTAAGAGCTGGTACTAAAATGATATCAGAAAGTATGTCCAGTATGTTTGGTAACGTATGGTGAAAGTTAGGATATAGGTGTAAATTGATTTAAACTTATAAACATCTTTAATTAAAACGATCCGATCCTTAGGATACGAGAAAAGTATTTACTACATGTATTACTACATGGGCATGTAATGTGTGAGGCGGGAACCCTTAGTGAGCGTACCAAGTGTGACAGGCAGAAAGCCGTACTGGTAAACCACGTGGCGCGGTATATACGGACGTGTTGTTGCCAAGAGACAAAAGACCTGAGAATGCAGTCCATGTGGGTTATGATTATCAGGTGGATGATCGTGAATCACTGTTGGTTCTGGGATATGCGGTCTTGGCCACCGGCAGTTGGCCAAGACCGAACGAGGGATGCCGACCAAGTGAATGGCGACTCACCATGGGGGAGGTGGGCGACTCACCATGGGGGAAAGGTGGGCGACTCACCATGGGGGAATGGTGGGCGATTCACCATGGGGGAATGGTGGGCGATTCACCATGGGGGAATGGTGGGCGATTCACCATGGGGGAATGGTGGGCGATTCACAATGGGGGAATGGTGGGCGACTCACCATGGAGAATGGTGGGCGACACTCGCCATGGGGAAATAGCGGGCGACTAACCATGGGGAATGGTGGGCGACTAACCATGGGGGAATGGTAGGCGACTCACCATGGGGAATGGTGGGCGACTCACCATGGGGGATAATGGGCGACTCACCATGGGGAAATGGTGGGCGACTCACCATGGGGAAATGGTGGGCGACTCACCATGGGGAAATGGTGGGCGACTCACCATGGGGAAATGGTGGGCGACTCACCATTGGGAAATGGTGGGCGACTCACCATGGGGAAATGGTGGGAGACTCACCATGGGGGAATGGTGGGCGATTCACCATGGGGGAATGGTGGGCGATTCACAATGGGGGAATGGTGGGCGACTCACCATGGAGAATGGTGGGCGACACTCGCCATGGGGAAATAGCGGGCGACTAACCATGGGGAATGGTGGGCGACTAACCATGGGGGAATGGTAGGCGACTCACCATGGGGAATGGTGGGCGACTCACCATGGGGGATAATGGGCGACTCACCATGGGGAAATGGTGGGCGACTCACCATGGGGAAATGGTGGGCGACTCACCATGGGGAAATGGTGGGAGACTCACCATGGGGGAATGGTGGGCGACTCACCATGGGGAAATGGTGGGCGACTCACCATGGGGGAATGGTGGGCGACTCACCATGGGAGAACGTTGGGCGACTCACCATGGGAGAACGTTGGGTGACTCACTATGGGAGAACGTTGGGCGACTCACCATGGGGGATAATGGGCGACTCACCATGGGGAATGATGGGCGACTCACCATGGGGGCCCCAGAGGGGCTTTTTCCACACGGCGACACGGCGATTTTTAACATCGACAACGCGACATTGGGGTTGTCTTAGAATCGACATGCGACAAAGGCTTAGCAACACGCGACAGACCTTTTCTTAAAATCGACACACGACATGAACCTTTTCTTAAAATCGACACGCGACATGGCTACCCTCCCCCTTCCCCCCCCCCCCCTCAGGGGCTCTACGAGGGGGGATAATGGGCGACTCACCATGGGGAAATGATGGGCGACTCACCATGGGGAAATGATGGGCGACTCACCATGGGAGAATGGTGGGCGATTCGCCATGAATATGGGTGAATTGCGTGAATACGGTTGCCCGTAGTAGTAGGTGGCAGGCCGAGAATAGTGGCCGTTTTGGCTGGTGGCTGTACGTTAACCCCGCTCGGCTGGCTAATACTGTTAAAGTACACTGGCGGGCACGGTCGTTCTTGTTTTGTCGCTGTGTGTATTTGTGGTTGGCGCGGATGAAGGGAAGGAGTCCCCCAGTTCCCTTGACCTGTTTAAAACGCTGCCTGGTCTGCCTGCCAGCCGGTCGATCAGCTGGTAGTGAGGTGTGTGTGCGTATGTGTGTGGTGCTTGTGGGTGTGTGTTGTGATGGTTAGCAGAGGTGAGGTGAATTTTGGGGTGGGGCGTGGAGGCCGGGTGTGATCGTTGCTTACTTACTGAGAGTGTTGGATGTCGGGTGGTGTGGTGGAGGGGCGGGGTCGGAGCAGCCAGCGAGAACGCTCTCTCGGCCGGTCGCTTGGCACGTTGCCCAAGTTTCCGTGTTGTCAGGTTGCCAATGTGTGGTCCCACCGTACGGGACGTCGTGGTGATCGCCGTTTACAACGTTATTACTTCAGGTCGAGGTCCAAGCCTACTTCAGTACAGTCCACTGCAGCCAGTGACTTGCTGCTGGATTCAGCCAAACCTGTTCCGCTTCTGTTGTGGGTCTAGCGGGAGGATGGGTGTTAAGGGGGGTGGGGTTCTATCTGTTTCCATGGGGTGACCATGGTAATGACGTTGTCAATATAGAAACTTTAATGTATCTATACTTACTAAAAGTTAGTATTCGTATCGTATTAACCCTTCCTGTTTCTTGAGGATGCTGTCATGGCCCAGAGGGTGGGGCAGGGAATGGGGAAGGTATCTTCCATAGATTACTGGGCCGCTAAATTGAGTAGCGGCCAGTCGAGTGTATATTTATAGTCGGCCTTCACGGTTTTTTTTTCACCCTCTCGGTAGGAGGGTCTTGTCAGCCCCTCCCAGTATCACTGTGTGTGTGGGGGGGCGCCTGGTGGCAGTCACGGGTACTGTCATGCAAAGAATAGCACCCTGCGACCCTCATATGTGCCCCTCCCCCCACCACTAACTTTACCTCAACTTGGTGTGCCCCCTCCCTGTGAGTTTCGACGTTTTTATCGCCTTTAGTCTTCGTGGGGGTAAGGGTGGGGGTGAGTGCCGTGATAAATACACAGTAGCGGCGTGTGTGAGGCAGGTTGGGTGATGGCCAAAAGGGGGAGGGGCGAAGACGGCGTCTGGCGAGGATTGGAAGGTGTGGGGGGGGGGGGGTGCGTAGTAATTGCCGTGAGTGTGAAGACGATGTCGGAAAAGGGTGTGGGGGAGGGGGGGGGCGGGGGTTAGCTGTATGCATGGGGGTCGGGTGTTTGTGTCGGTGGGGGTCGGTGAGTTGTCGCGACCGTGTGTAAAGCCGCGAGTAAACACACGAGCTTGTGAAGTATGCCACGCTGCACAGCCATTATCGATCTGCGCTATGATTCACCCTCCCCAGTCGGCCCCTTGGATCCCGGTGGGCTGGTGGGTCGACAGTCAGTGGCCGGCCGACCCCTCCCGACCGTCCCCGGGGCTGCCACGCAATGTGTTTGTGTGTATGTAGACCATATGTGTATGCCACCGTGCCGACCTGGCGTGCACGGCTTACATAGGCCAGCGATCTGTCCGTCTTTAGGGTAGTTAAGTAGCGGGAGGGTCCCCATATCAATGATGTTTGTCTTTGGGGTAGGAGGGAGAGGGGGGGGGGGCGGAGTAAAAACCAAGCGAGACGAACAGGAGGGGTGGAGGGGGAATGCCTGGGGAGGCTGGTTGAATAAATAGTAGGGACACTTGCCCAGCTTGCGGAAGGCCGCAAAATACTGCCCGCAGCCTGCGGTCGAAGGTCTGTTGTGGCGGGGGATTTAATATTAGAGAAGTAAGAGGCGTCTCTTTACTTTAGTGTCTGTAAAAAGTATTTCTGTCTGCTGGACTTTGGTCCCTTTCGTGTACGCGTTGTCTTGGCAGTCTTGACTTGATACTTCACAGATATGTTCGTCCCCCGTCGGATTTCCTTCTCAGAAACTATGTGAGGCCTTACTATATATAGATATACGTGTATAGATTAATGGTGTATGAAATTATGACTTTATCGTTGTTATCGGTTGACGGAAACAAGAAAGACTTCCCCTTCCTTCGTGCACAGTGACATAATTTACATTATCAAGAGATACTTTCATCAGCCCACTTCCTGCCTCTCTCCAAGTTGTCCTGTCATATCCCAATGTCAATACCGGAAGGGTGCGAAGAAGGAGGGTCACCTGTTGCACTGTGGCGCCCCTCCGTGCAATATTAACTAGGGTCCACGCCATCAGTACCCCGTGACCATGTAGCATACCAGGAGAATACGTCATGGCCCACGCACTAACGGATTCTGATAGCCACCTGACGGAGGTGGTCAGCATTGTTTGGCAGCTCACCATAATAAGATCCAGTCCCAGCATTGTTTGGCAGCTCACCATAGTAAGATCCAGTCCCAGCATTGTTTGGTAGCTCACCATAGTACGATCCAGTCCCAGCATTGTTTGGCAGCTCACCATAGTAAGATCCAGTCTCAACATTGTTTGGCAGCTCACCATAGTAAGATCCAGTCTCAACATTGTTTGGTAGCTCACCATAGTACGATCCAGTCCCAGCATTGTTTGGTAGCTCACCATAGTACGATCCAGTCCCAGCATTGTTTGGTAGCTCACCATAGTAAGATGCAGTCCCAGCATTATTTGGTAGCTCACCATAGTAAGATCCAGTCTCAACATTGTTTGGTAGCTCACCATAGTAAGATCCAGTCTAAACATTGTTTGGTAGCTCACCATAGTACGATCTAGTCTCAACATTGTTTGGTAGCTCACCATAGTACGATCCAGTCCCAGCATTGTTTGGTAGCTCACCATAGTAAGATCCAGTCCCAGCATTGTTTGGTAGCTCACCATAGTACGATCCAGTCTCAACATTGTTTGGTAGCTCACCATAGTAAGATCCAGTCTCAACATTTTTTGGTAGCTCACCATAGTACGATCCAGTCTCAACATTGTTTGGTAGCTCACCATAGTACGATCCAGTCCCAGCATTGTTTGGTAGCTCACCATAGTACAATCCAGTCCCAGCATTGTTTGGCAGCTCACCATAGTAAGATCCAGTCTCAACATTGTGTGGCAGCTCACCATAATAAGGTCCAGTCCCAGCATTGTTTGGGAGCTCACCATAGTACGATCCAGTCCCAGCATTGTTTGGTAGCTCACCATAGTAAGATCCAGTCCCAGCATTGTTTGGCAGCTCACCATAGTAAGATCAAGTCCCAGCATTGTTTGGCAGCTCACCATAGTAAGATCCAGTCCCAGCATTGTTTGGCAGCTCACCATAGTAAGCTCCAGTCCCAGCATTGTTTGGCAGCTCACCATAGTAAGATCCAGTTCCAGCATTGTTTGGCAGCTCACCATAGTAAGATCCAGTCCCAGCATTGTTTGGCAGCTCACCATAGTAAGATCCAGTCCCAGCATTGTTTGGTAGCTCACCATAGTACGATCCAGTCCCAGCATTGTTTGGCAGCTCACCATAGTAAGATCCAGTCTCAACATTGTTTGGCAGCTCACCATAGTAAGATCCAGTCTCAACATTGTTTGGTAGCTCACCATAGTACGATCCAGTCCCAGCATTGTTTGGTAGCTCACCATAGTACGATCCAGTCCCAGCATTGTTTGGTAGCTCACCATAGTAAGATGCAGTCCCAGCATTATTTGGTAGCTCACCATAGTAAGATCCAGTCTCAACATTGTTTGGTAGCTCACCATAGTAAGATCCAGTCTAAACATTGTTTGGTAGCTCACCATAGTACGATCTAGTCTCAACATTGTTTGGTAGCTCACCATAGTACGATCCAGTCCCAGCATTGTTTGGTAGCTCACCATAGTAAGATCCAGTCCCAGCATTGTTTGGTAGCTCACCATAGTACGATCCAGTCTCAACATTGTTTGGTAGCTCACCATAGTAAGATCCAGTCTCAACATTTTTTGGTAGCTCACCATAGTACGATCCAGTCTCAACATTGTTTGGTAGCTCACCATAGTACGATCCAGTCCCAGCATTGTTTGGTAGCTCACCATAGTAAGATCCAGTCTCAACATTGTGTGGCAGCTCACCATAATAAGGTCCAGTCCCAGCATTGTTTGGGAGCTCACCATAGTACGATCCAGTCCCAGCATTGTTTGGTAGCTCACCATAGTAAGATCCAGTCCCAGCATTGTTTGGCAGCTCACCATAGTAAGATCAAGTCCCAGCATTGTTTGGCAGCTCACCATAGTAAGATCCAGTCCCAGCATTGTTTGGCAGCTCACCATAGTAAGATCCAGTCCCAGCATTGTTTGGTAGCTCACCATAGTACGATCCAGTCCCAGCATTGTTTGGCAGCTCACCATAGTAAGATCCAGTCCCAGCATTGTTTGGTAGCTCACCATAGTACGATCCAGTCCCAGCATTGTTTGGTAGCTCACCATAGTACGATCCAGTCCCAGCATTGTTTGGTAGCTCACCATAGTAAGATCCAGTTCCAGCATTGTTTGGCAGCTCACCATAGTAAGATCCAGTCCCAGCATTGTTTGGCAGCTCACCATAGTAAGATCCAGTCCCAGCATTGTTTGGCAGCTCACCATAGTAAGCTCCAGTCCCAGCATTGTTTGGCAGCTCACCATAGTAAGATCCAGTTCCAGCATTGTTTGGCAGCTCACCATAGTAAGATCCAGTCTCAACATTGTTTGGCAGCTCACCATAGTAAGCTGAATGAAGTCTGCCGCTCTACTTTTTGGGGGTTGATCATCTGTGTGAATATATATCGATGGCCTCTTTTGTTAACGATGTCTTAGATTAATGTCACCGTGGAAGACTGTTGATAGCGTGTACTGATTGTGGGGATCAAGGCCGCTTGGTCAGTGATAGGTTGTCAGTGGATGGCTATTCAGAACGTGGACTGATTTTAAGGTTATTTTAGGGAGAAAGGCCGCTGGGTTGGTTGGTTATTCAGGACGCTTGAACCACTTTTGGTCATATCGCGTCGATGGGAGAAGGAAGGGAGAGTGGAGCCCTGTCTCCGGGGGTAACCCCCTACTCTGTGTGAAGAAAGACACGGGATCTTTATCCTGCGACCACATAGACATGGCCACAGCAGGGCTCGAACCATCGATCCACGCGCCGTTAGGCTTTCAGGTGACCGGAACACTCAATGCGAGCGCCCTAGCCCACTGAGCTATCGCGCCGGCCCCAGAAAGGCCGCTTAGTCAGTGATAGGTTGTCCGTGGGTGGCTGTTTACAGCGTGGACTGATTTTAAGATTATTGTGGGAAGGAAGGCAGTTTGGTCAGTGATAGCTTGTCCGTGGATGGCTGTTTACAGCGTGAACTGATTTTAAGATTATTGTGGGAAGGAAGGCAGTTTGGTCAGTGATAGCTTGTCCGTGGGTGGCTGTTTACAGCGTGGACTGATTTTAAGATTATTGTGGGAAGGAAGGCAGTTTGGTCAGTGATAGCTTGTCCGTGGATGGCTGTTTACAGCGTGAACTGATTTTAAGATTATTGTGGGAAGGAAGGCAGTTTGGTCAGTGATAGCTTGTCCGTGGGTGGCTGTTCACAGCGTGGACTGATTTTAAGATTATTGTGGGAAGGAAGGCAGTTTGGTCAGTGATAGCTTGTCCGTGGATGGCTGTTTACAGCGTGAACTGATTTTAAGATTATTGTGGGAAGGAAGGCAGTTTGGTCAGTGATAGCTTGTCCGTGGGTGGCTGTTTACAGCGTGGACTGATTTTGAGATTATTGTGGGAAGGAAGGCGGCTTGGTCAGTGATAGGTTGTCCGAGGGTGGCTGTTTACAGCGTGGACTGATTTTGAGATTATTGTGGGAAGGAAGGCAGTTTGGTCAGTGATAGCTTGTCCGTGGGTGGCTGTTTACAGCGTGGACTGATTTTAAGATTATTGTGGGAAGGAAGGCAGTTTGGTCAGTGATAGCTTGTCCGTGGGTGGCTGTTTACAGCGTGGACTGATTTTGAGATTATTGTGGGAAGGAAGGCAGTTTGGTCAGTGATAGCTAGTCCGTGGGTGGCTGTTTACAGCGTGGACTGATTTTAAGATTATTGTGGGAAGGAAGGCAGTTTGGTCAGTGATAGCTAGTCCGTGGGTGGCTGTTTACAGCGTGGACTGATTTTGAGATTATTGTGGGAAGGAAGGCAGTTTGGTCAGTGATAGCTAGTCCGTGGGTGGCTGTTTACAGCGTGGACTGATTTTGAGATTATTGTGGGAAGGAAGGCAGTTTGGTCAGTGATAGCTAGTCCGTGGGTGGCTGTTTACAGCGTGGACTGATTTTGAGATTATTGTGGGAAGGAAGGCAGTTTGGTCAGTGATAGCTTGTCCGTGGGTGGCTGTTTACAGCGTGGACTGATTTTGAGATTATTGTGGGAAGGAAGGCGGCTTGGTCAGTGATAGCTTGTCCGTGGGTGGCTGTTTACAGCGTGGACTGATTTTGAGATTATTGTGGGAAGGAAGGCAGTTTGGTCAGTGATAGCTTGTCCGTGGGTGGCTGTTTACAGCGTGGACTGATTTTAAGATTATTGTGGGAAGGAAGGCAGTTTGGTCAGTGATAGCTTGTCCGTGGGTGGCTGTTTACAGCGTGGACTGATTTTGAGATTATTGTGGGAAGGAAGGCAGTTTGGTCAGTGATAGCTAGTCCGTGGGTGGCTGTTTACAGCGTGGACTGATTTTAAGATTATTGTGGGAAGGAAGGCAGTTTGGTCAGTGATAGCTAGTCCGTGGGTGGCTGTTTACAGCGTGGACTGATTTTGAGATTATTGTGGGAAGGAAGGCAGTTTGGTCAGTGATAGCTTGTCCGTGGATGGCTGTTTACAGCGTGAACTGATTTTAAGGTTATTGTGGGAAGGAAGGCAGTTTGGTCAGTGATAGCTAGTCCGTGGGTGGCTGTTTACAGCGTGAACTGATTTTAAGATTATTGTGGGAAGGAAGGCAGTTTGGTCAGTGATAGGTTGTCCGTGGGTGGCTGTTTACAGCGTGAACTGATTTTAAGATTATTGTGGGAAGGAAGGCAGTTTGGTCAGTGATAGCTTGTCCGTGGATGGCTGTTTACAGCGTGGACTGATTTTAAGGTTATTGTGGGAAGGAAGGCTGTTTGGTCAGTGATAGGTTGTCCGTGGGTGGCTGTTTACAGCGTGAACTGATTTTAAGATTATTGTGGGAAGGAAGGCAGTTTGGTCAGTGATAGCTTGTCCGTGGATGGCTGTTTACAGCGTGGACTGATTTTGAGATTATTGTGGGAAGGAAGGCAGTTTGGTCAGTGATAGCTTGTCCGTGGATGGCTGTTTACAGCGTGGACTGATTTTGAGGTTATTGTGGGAAGGAAGGCAGTTTGGTCAGTGATAGCTTGTCCGTGGATGGCTGTTTACAGCGTGGACTGATTTTGAGATTATTGTGGGAAGGAAGGCAGTTTGGTCAGTGATAGCTTGTCCGTGGATGGCTGTTTACAGCGTGGACTGATTTTAAGGTTATTGTGGGAAGGAAGGCCGTTTGGTCAGTGATAGCTTGTCCGTGGATGGCTGTTTACAGCGTGGACTGATTTTGAGGTTATTGTGGGAAGGAAGGCAGTTTGGTCAGTGATAGCTTGTCCATGGATGGCTGTTTACAGCGTGGACTGATTTTGAGATTATTGTGGGAAGGAAGGCGGCTTGGTCAGTGATAGCTTGTCCGTGGATGGCTGTTTACAGCGTGGACTGATTTTGAGGTTATTGTGGGAAGGAAGGCAGTTTGGTCAGTGATAGCTTGTCCGTGGATGGCTGTTTACAGCGTGGACTGATTTTGAGATTATTGTGGGAAGGAAGGCAGTTTGGTCAGTGATAGCTTGTCCGTGGATGGCTGTTTACAGCGTGGACTGATTTTAAGGTTATTGTGGGAAGGAAGGCAGTTTGGTCAGTGATAGCTTGTCCGTGGATGGTTGTTTACAGCGTGGACTGATTTTAAGGTTATTGTGGGAAGGAAGGCAGTTTGGTCAGTGATAGCTTGTCCGTGGGTGGCTATTTACAGCGTGGACTGATTTTAAGGTTATTGTGGGAAGGAAGGCAGTTTGGTCAGTGATAGCTTGTCCGTGGATGGCTGTTTACAGCGTGGACTGATTTTGAGATTATTGTGGGAAGGAAGGCAGTTTGGTCGGTGATAGCTTGTCCGTGGATGGCTGTTTACAGCGTGGACTGATTTTGAGATTATTGTGGGAAGGAAGGCAGTTTGGTCAGTGATAGCTAGTCCGTGGGTGGCTGTTTACAGCCTGGACTGATTTTAAGGTTATTGTGGGAAGGAAGGCAGTTTGGTCAGTGATAGCTTGTCCGTGGATGGCTGTTTACAGCGTGGACTGATTTTGAGATTATTGTGGGAAGGAAGGCAGTTTGGTCAGTGATAGCTTGTCCGTGGATGGCTGTTTACAGCGTGGACTGATTTTGAGATTATTGTGGGAAGGAAGGCAGTTTGGTCAGTGATAGCTTGTCCGTGGATGGCTGTTTACAGCGTGGACTGATTTTGAGATTATTGTGGGAAGGAAGGCAGTTTGGTCAGTGATAGCTTGTCCGTGGGTGGCTGTTTACAGCGTGGACTGATTTTGAGATTATTGTGGGAAGGAAGGCAGTTTGGTCAGTGATAGCTTGTCCGTGGATGGCTGTTTACAGCGTGGACTGATTTTAAGGTTATTGTGGGAAGGAAGGCAGTTTGGTCAGTGATAGCTTGTCCGTGGATGGCTGTTTACAGCGTGGACTGATTTTGAGATTATTGTGGGAAGGAAGGCAGTTTGGTCAGTGATAGCTTGTCCGTGGGTGGCTGTTTACAGCGTGGACTGATTTTAAGGTTATTGTGGGAAGGAAGGCAGTTTGGTCAGTGATAGCTTGTCCGTAGATGGCTGTTTACATCGTGGACTGATTTTGAGATTATTGTGGGAAGGAAGGCAGTTTGGTCAGTGATAGCTTGTCCGTGGGTGGCTGTTTACAGCGTGGACTGATTTTAAGGTTATTGTGGGAAGGAAAGCAGTTTGGTCAGTGATAGCTTGTCCGTGGATGGCTGTTTACAGCGTGGACTGATTTTGAGATTATTGTGGGAAGGAAGGCAGTTTGGTCAGTGATAGCTTGTCCGTGGATGGCTGTTTACAGCGTGGACTGATTTTGAGATTATTGTGGGAAGGAAGGCAGTTTGGTCAGTGATAGCTAGTCCGTGGGTGGCTGTTTACAGCCTGGACTGATTGTAAGGTTATTGTGGGGCGGAAGGCCGCTTGGTCAGTGATAGCTGGTCCGTGGATGGCTATTGACATGGTGGACTGACTCTTATGGAGAGGAAGGGGGTTGGTTCGTGATACGCTATGCTGGTTGATTTGCTGAAGGGCCAGACAACGCGAGACGATGAAGGCGGTGGCGGCGGCGGTGGCGGCGGTGGCGGCGGTAGCGGCGGCGGCGGCAGTGGCCTTGAATGAGAGCGCCGCCCCCGGGAGTCTGTTGTTCATACAAGATGGCTTGGGATCGGCTTGTCTGCTTCCAATACCGTACAATATGGACTGCACCCAGCACTGGAGCCGGGCCCCTAACGCGTCAAGCCGCAGGGCGGCTAGCAACATCAGCTATCACTAGATGGCGACGCGTCAAGCCGCAGGGTGGCTAGTAACATCAGCCGTCACTAGATGGCGACGCGTTAAAGCCGCAGGGTGGCTAGTAACATCAGCCGTCACTAGATGGCGACGCGTTAAAGCCGCAGGGTGGCTAGTAACACCAGCCATCACTAGATGGCGACGCGTCAAGCCGCAGGGTGGCTAGTAACATCAGCCGTCACTAGATGGCGACGCGTCAAGCCGGAGAGTGGCTAGTAACATCAGCCGTCACTAGATGGCGACGCGTTAAAGCCGCAGGGTGGCTAGTAACATCAGCCGTCACTAGATGGCGACGCGTCAAGCCGCAGGGTGGCTAGTAACATCAGCCGTCACTAGATGGCGACGCGTTAAAGCCGCAGGGTGGCTAGTAACATCAGCCGTCACTAGATGGCGACGCGTTAAAGCCGCAGGGTGGCTAGTAACATCAGCCGTCACTAGATGGCGACGCGTCAAGCCGCAGGGTGGCTAGTAACATCAGCCGTCACTAGATGGCGACGCGTCAAGCCGCAGGTGGCTAGTAACATCAGCCGTCACTAGATGGCGACGCGTCAAGCCGGAGGGTGGCTAGTAACATCAGCCGTCACTAGATGGCGACGCGTTAAAGCCGCAGGGTGGCTAGTAACATCAGCCGTCACTGGATGGCGACGCGTCAAGCCGCAGGGTGGCTAGTAACATCAGCTATCACTAGATGGCGACGCGTCAAGCCGCAAGGTGGCTAGTAACATCAGCCGTCACTAGATGGCGACGCGTTAAAGCCGCAGGGTGGCTAGTAACATCAGCCATCACTAGATGGCGACGCGTCAAGCCGCAGGGTGGCTAGTAACATCAGCCGTCACTAGATGGCGACGCGTCAAGCCGCAGGGTGGCTAGTAACATCAGCCATCACTAGATGGCGACGCGTTAAAACCGCAGGGTGGGTAGTAACATCAGCCGTCACTAGATGGCGACGCGTTAAAACCGCTGGGTGGCTTTGAACGTGAACAGAGAGGTTCAAGATATGTTTGATGTGATATACCAACCTTCGCGGTTTAGGACATTTCTCGAAGCCGGCCATTCATTATGTTTTGGGACAACACTGATGTGTCTGGCGACAAAAGTGATGTTTTCCTGGCGACAAACCTGATGTCTTTTTTGGATCAAAACTGATGTAATCCTTGTATACTTGATTTGCCAACATTTATCTTCTACATCAAAAAGTGATAGTATCCATGTAAATATGCATAAAATCTGACCAGTTAATGAACGGCGTTTGTGGATAGAGGATTATTGAGTTACCTCAGGGATATGGCTGCACTATGCCATGGATCTTCCACATGGACACGATATGACTCACAGGCTTAACCCTGTCCTTCTCCACGATGCAGGGAAACCTCCCTGGTGTAGTAGTTAGCACAACGGCCCGCCGATCATTAGGACCTGGGTTCTAAACGGGGCCCAGGTACCTAATCTGCAGCATGTTTTATCCAATGATCCTTCATCCTCGCGGCATTGTTCCTTGGTGGGTTTAACCCTCATGTGCACGAAAGCGGCCTTAAACATCATTTCATTTGAAACCCACCAACCACCCCACCAAGCTGTACCTGCTCTTGTTACTTAGTCTGTAATGCCAGTCACTGGGTTCGCATTCGTTGCCACGATAGCGATCCCTGCTACCTTGTGACCTCCATATTAATGTCTGTCCCTTTGTGTCGCCCACAGGAGTTTGAACGGCATGTTGAAGACAAGATGCGATTACGGCAGAAAGCGATCCAATCGGCATCAGAAGAAGGAATGATGACGAGGCCGCAGCGTTCGGCGCGAGCCAATGACAAGTCGAGGAGCAAAGGTCACACACTGCGCGGACGCGGCGTCAAGCGGAAGTGCCCCGAACCAGAACCGGAAGTGAAAGAAAACAAGACCCAGAAGGTAAGGACAATTTGCGCCGTCTCTATGGAGACGCAGCTCGTTGACCCCGGGGATTGGCGTTCAGTTCTTGATCCTAATTGATTTATGATTTAGTTACGTTGTTTCTGTGAATAAGTACACTGGGAAGACACTTTTTTTTTTAATTTGTGGCGAGTACTTTCGGTCATTCTTAAGGTTGTGAAAGGAATTATCGCCCCCAATGGATACGTTTCTTTTATTCGCGGTGTTTTAATAGAGTGCGATACATGTCTGTGATTATGGCTGGCGCAATCTCTGGGTCACGAATCTGATGCCTGGCGTGCATGACAGTGCCTGAAACGTGTTCAATATTATTATTAGATGCATCGTGTTCATCTCATTCACTTCTGATGCCTGGCACCACTGTAACCGCTCATTAGAAAGCCTCTGGTTGAATCGATAGCACATTGGGCTTCTGGGTTCGGCATTTGATTCTAGGAGTTGTTTCTTTAAATATAGGCGAGTTCCTTATCCCTGATTTCTTGCCCCGGTTTACCCCTCATTATAGCATTATAGTCTAGATGTCGATGGACGAAATAGTAATGGGTGAACTGTACCCATAGGGTCAACACCCCACTCCGGGGGGGCGGGTGGTTACTTCGAAATACTATTTGCTGTCGTGGTTTGTTTAGATATGTTAATGATTTGTTAAATCGCATGTTTTCGTCAGCACCTTATACATGTCTATATTAAATTGATAATATCACAAACTCGATTTTTCTCAGAAATGACGTGATAGTGTTCTATGAATGAGTGAATGGCTGGACTAGTTACTCATTATGTGTCTCCGTCGGCGCTACTTTTGCTGCGATTGAAAATAACATAAAATGTCATTTGAGCCAAACACACTTTATCGTATATTATAGTCCCTGTCTGCACCTAGATTCGTGTTTCCGTAGTGATCAATATATATTTCTATCATGTTATGTGTTACCCATGTCAAACCTTCCCTTTGAGTTTGGACCAAATTATTCTTTTATTCTACATATCGATTGTATTACCATTTCTCCCACCCGTGCCCAACCCCCTCCCTTCCCGTTTTCCTCCCCGTTCTACTGGTTGCCCCGTCGCCCTCCTGGGTGGCTTCTCGTGGCCAGGAGTCGCGTGGTACCACCCTTAGCGATAGTGTCCCCGTGAGGAAGCGAGCCAGGCGCAGTCTGCTAGAGGGGGTCAGACAGGTGTGGTCCAGGGCGCTAGAGTGGGTGAGTGTGGATGTCAAAGAGTTGTAAGTCCTATGAGTGATGGCTTCTCCACGTCGCTCCGAACCCATCATTCCCCCTCATCTCTTCTCTGATGTTCTTCTCGCGGCTTCTCTACTCCTATTCTCGCTTTCCTTGTCTTTCAACCTCCCTACCAAGTCAGTAACCCCCGCTACTAGGTTGATCAGCCACTCATCACTGCTCCAGGTCACCTCTTGCTATGCAATACGTAAGTTTGTTATTATGGTGCGGGGGTCTTATTTTTTATTTATGTGTCCCTCCATATGATCAAAGGTGAATCTCGTTTGCGATCCATTTGATCCGGAAAATCACGCTACTTGGTGTGTGTGAACGCCCTTTTCTGTGAATATGGATGCTTCATGACTTCAGTAGCAACGTAATGGGTTAAAAAATGTACCATCTAAACAAATTAGCTTGATTCTGTTACGCCAAATTTGCTTTGCTCTAATGCCCCAAATCGTACTACAAACCCCTTAAGTTCTTACTCTTTTTAATTTGCTTACAACTTTTGCAATATTTAAAGTTAAACGGTGACGTGAAACGTGTCTGGCTTAACTGAAGTGTTCCCTGCAGTTGAGTTTACGGCTGGATGGTCTTAGTTTTCTGTATGATGTTAAAGCGTCGCCCTTCCTCAGCGCTCAGTGCGCTGTGGCCAAGCAGAGTTTCAATGCTCAGTGCGGCTCTACACCTAACAAATTCGCTAAAGATACGTAACGTTCTCACGTTTTATTAACAGTCATTGCTCAATTACTAACACAAAATAGAGAGAAAAAGCTTTTCTATATCTGGTGTTAATTTGCAAATTAACGCGAATTTGCACATTCAGTAAAGCGTTATCTGGTTTTACGGCTGATTTGTATAAAACATCCATGGTTTACCAGGAAAACTCTTCCTGTAATTTATATTAGGTTCACCCTTCCCAATTCACACTAAAAAGTCCCTTGCAAAACTGACTTTTAGGAAAGACATAACTATTCCTGGAAGTGGGGTCCTGAAGTGGCTTCCAAAATGGTTTAGGGTACATAGGCAGCCTTATATGTGTGTTGGAATGTGCATGTGTGGCTTGAATGTGAGCGATTGTTTTGTTGCACAAGTGTTCCGTGATAATCCCAATAATTATTTTTACTTTGGTAGTTATGTTCTGTGCACATAGATTTTGCATTTAAACAATACATGTATGCTAAATGTGTTTGAACTGCATGGTATGGTGGGAAGGGATGTTGTTTCTGACAACTATGACACATACCTGTGGAATTCACCCTTAGTTGTATTCGATGTTCATGTGGCATCTGTATTAACTTATTTTTGATGTTTGTTCTATGTATTGTGTGTATCTTTATATATGTTGCCTGTTCCTATCATTCTCGTAACTCAGATATTGTATTGCGTTAAAAAATGCTTAATTCTGTTTGCTTTTCGGATCTTTACTCAGACACGATTTGAAATAACTGTATATCCTGTGTGGATGACGATGTAACATTCCGGTAAATCTGAGTCGTGTGTGGATGATGTAGCGTTATATTGTGCCCACGCAATTTGTGGACAACTGGGTATCATTTTGGTCCATCTACGTGAGGTACTACGATAGTGTATCATTCTCATAGGTCTGTGTCATGCTTGAACAATAGTGTATCTTCTCATATATGTGCATAAAATTTGATGTTTGAATGTGTAGCCGATAATTTTTAATAGTTGTGCACTGTGGACGATAGTCCATCATTCTCAGGAATCCATATATACACTTAGAGGACAGCTGTATCATTCTCGTGGATGTACGTAATGTGTGGACGATGGTGTATTATTCTCGTAATGTGTGGACGATGGTGTATCATTCTCGTGGATGTACGTAATGTGTGGACGATGGTGTGTCATTCTCGCGGATGTACGTAATGTGTGGACGATTGTGTATCATTCTCGTAATGTGTGGACGATGGTGTATCATTCCCGGGGATGTACGTAATGTGTTCACCAAGGTGTATTAATTGTGATAGGGTTTACGTAACGTCTGGACGATAGCGTATGTTTTTCGTGTATCTGCGGAACGTATGGACGAAACTGTAGCCTCATCTATCTCTTTCATGTGTGGACGAAAATGTTTTACTTCTGGTTCACCCACGTGATGTGTAACATGCCCACCCTTGGCTACCCTATTCAGGCGACAGGCCCCACGGCTAAATGCCGAACCCCGGCCTCCGTGCAGACAGACCCAACGGGCCCGGGACTCATCTCCTCCACCCCGTACACCCACCGTAAGACCCCGGCAACCGCCGGGGCCCCCACCCCGGGGGGGAGCGCCCCCGCAGCGGTGGCTAACCACGTGGTGAAAGACACGAACGCCAACATGGTCGCCGCGGCCGTCCTGCCCAGGAAGAGCGGGCGAGCCAAGGGCCGGGGGAGGAACACTCGCGGCAAGGCCGAAACGCAGGGTAAATGCTTGCTCTGGTCACGTGATGCGCACACACACACGCCAATAGATATGGCGCTACCTGGGTACAATGCTTCTGTTTCCCCACCACGACAGACATCAATAATGTACTATGTCGGTACAGTTCTTACCTGTTACCCCACGACGACAGACATCAATATTGTACTATATTGGTAGTCGACAGACATGCATATTTCCCTATATTGATACAATTCCTACCTGTTTCCCCCACCCCCACCCCGACAGAAAAACATGTAGTACTATATTGGTACAATTCCTACCTGTTTCTCCCACGCCGACAGAAAACATATAGTACAATTCCCACCGGGTTCCCCCACCCCGACAGACATACATATAGTACTGCATTGGTACAATTCCCACCGGGTTCCCCCACCCCGACAGACATACATATAGTACTGCATTGGTACAATTCCCACCGGGTTCCCCCACCCCGACAGACATACATATAGTACTACATTGGTACAATTCCCACCGGGTTCCCCCACCCCGACAGACATACATATAGTACTGCATTGGTACAATTCCCACCGGGTTCCCCCACCCCGACAGACATACATATAGTACTGCATTGGTACAATTCCCACCGGGTTCCCCCACCCCGACAGACATACATATAGTACTGCATTGGTACAATTCCCACCGGGTTCCCCCACCCCGACAGACATACATATAGTACTACATTGGTACAATTCCCACCGGGTTCCCCCACCCCGACAGACATACATATAGTACTGCATTGGTACAACTCCCACCGGGTTCCCCCACCCCGACAGACATACATATAGTACTGCATTGGTACAATTCCCACCGGGTTCCCCCACCCCGACAGGCATACATATAGTACTGCATTGGTACAATTCCCACCGGGTTCCCCCACCCCGACAGACATACATATAGTACTACATTGGTACAATGCCCACCGGGTTCCCCCACCCCGACAGGCATACATATAGTACTGCATTGGTACCTTTCCCACCTGGTTTCTCCCACGACGACATATGAATCTCCCCTCACCTCGTGTTTCCAGGTGCATGTCACGGCGTGAAGCCTGCGGAGGCGGCGTCAGACTGCCCCGAGGCGGCCAGTCCGGCCAGAACAACCCTGCTGGGAACCATCTTCTCACCTATGTTTCAACTCTTCGGAAACCAAAACAGTAAGCTACACAGAAATCCATGTTTCTCGCCCTCTCATTCAGTGACACTACCATGTCACCCTTTGATATTAAACAGATAATTTAATATATCTTATAGTAAACCGTCTAAGGGGTCCAGAGGACGTCAATGACATGAGCATGTATTGTGATACAGATAAATCGGTGATAATTTCAATGACCAAGGTCTTATTGATTTGGTAATGTTACGTTTAGTACGTCGGTGATAATTAAATGATCAAGGTCTTATTGATTCGCTAATGTTATGTTTAGTACGTCCATGATACTTTAAATAGACAAATGTCTCACTGATTCGATAGTGTTACTTTTGGTAAAAGAAGGAAAAACAGGCATTGTCTTGTTGCGCAATAATTTTGATCTCGTATGAGGTCGAGGCGAGGGATACATGTGAGGATACGTCTCTTTTTAGACAACAATGAGGGTGAAAAGGAACTGGAAGAACTCGCCCAGAAACTGAACCTGGATGCGCTGGCCGACTCGTCCGAAAGCGAGGCTGAGAGTGCCTCGTCCAGCGGATCAGCGTCAAGTGAGTAACAATATCCTCTCGTCACCATACTGTTTTTCCGACAGGTGTAAATATGCGGTAAAATAAATAAGTAATAATAATAGAAAAAAAATTGACGGACGTTATGGTCAAGACGTGTTTCCATATCTTCCATCCAGTAAATGTCTCGCTGTCCATTATAATAACCACTATATATAGATGTATTTCATTGCCCCCTGCAGGTAAAGAGAACGTAGCCCCTGAAGTGTGTCTGACCACGCCGCCGGAGTACGTCCCCGAGCTGGTTCCAGTCACTGGTGGCGAGGTGGAGATTCCGCTTACGCCGGAGGAAGACTACATCAGTCCCGTAATAGGGGGCGCTGCGGGTGACGGTCAGGGGTTACGGGCGTCCGACGCGGCGCCGGCTCCAACAGAGGCGGCGGTGGCGACAGCGACTGCGGCGGCAGCAGCGGCGGCAGCAGCGGCGGCGCCGACAGTGGCGCCAGCAGCGGCGGCGGCCGAGACTCGAACGGAGGAATGGGACCACGAGGTGTTTGACCCGTAAGTTGATAACACTGCTATAGTATTATCACATTAACTATAACACTCCAATAATATTGTCAAACGATCAGAATATTGATTATTGTCACAGTAACTATAACACCACAATAATAGCACAGTAACTATAAAACCAATAATATCACAGTGACTATCACCCCAATAATATCACAGTAACTATAACACCAATAATATCAGACTATATCACCCCAATAATATCACAGTAACTATAACACCACAATAATAGTACAGTGACTATAACACCACAATAATATCACAGTAAATATAACACCAATAATATCAGACTATATCACCCCAATAATATCACAGTAACTATAACACCACAATAATAGTACAGTGACTATAACACCACAATAATATCACAGTAAATATAACACCAATAATATCAGACTATATCACCCCAATAATATCAGAGTAACTATAACACCACAATAATAGTACAGTGACTATAACCACAATAATATCACAGTAAATATAACACCAATAATATCACAGTAACTATAACAACAATAATATCACAGTAATTGTAACAACAATAATATCGCAGTAACTAGAACAACAATAATATCACAGTAACTGTAACACAACAATAATACCACGGTAGCTATTATTATTTATTTTTACGGTAACTGTCGTATTATTTATTATCAAGGTAACTATAATACTGCAATAATAACGCTACGAGGACATGATCTCAAAAACTATAACATGAGATATCACCGCCCCTTGTGTTCCTTGACGAATAATGTTCAGATCGATTCTTTACTATGCAGTCTACAAGCAGCGATATTCAATAAGACTAGACACATGGAATATTTCATATGACATAACGCAGCCGAAGGACTGTTCCGAAAATACAGTATAAGCAGGGAAACCGCATGTCTTCACCCGATGTTTGGCTGTCCCTGGCAGGTACTTCTTCATCAAGCACCTGCCACCCCTGACTGAGGAGATGAGGGCCCGAGCGCCCGCCCTGCCGCTGAAGACACGCAGCACACCCGAGTTCTCGCTCGTCCTCGATCTCGTACGTCCTACTTACCAAATCTCGTACTTGCCCGAGATATGGGTCTTGTTCAAACAAAATTAAAATACCGAAATTTTGCGCACAATTTTGGATATAGACTAGCGTACGTTATGATCTGGTGAAACTTTATTGTAATGATCATAACGTTTCTTATAAAATGTGTTTGCACTTTCGTTTTTCAATAAGTTATGTAACCATGGGAACTTTACTTTGGAGCCCACACGCTGAATGGTTTACTACAATACTGGGCGGTTTTACCTTTTATTTACATAATATGTTTGCATGAAGTTAAACCTATTGTTTTTAGTTGACCGCGTATTTGTGTTGCTATATGCTGTATCAAGTTATTTGATCCATATTCTTCTGACGTAATCAACGCTAATAAATGTGTAAAATTTACATTGGTGAATATCCTGGAGGTTACATTTTGATGGACAGGATACTACTTTGTGAGATATCTGCTGTTTTTGTTACATGGTGTTTGCCTTTGGTTTCTCAGGATGAGACTCTGGTCCACTGCAGCCTGAACGAGCTGGAGGACGCGGCCTTCTCCTTCCCAGTCCTCTTCCAGGAGGTCACCTATCAGGTCGGTCCAAGACGCTGTCAGGAGCCGCCCCGATAGCTCAGTGGGCTAGACCGCTCGCATTGAGTGATCTGGCCACCTGAGAGCCTAACGGCAGGTGGTTCGATGGTTCGAGCCCTGCTGTGGCCATGTCTGTGGTCGCAGGATAAAGATCCCGTCTTCGTAAAGAGTAGGGCGTTACCCGGGGGACATGGCTCCACTCTCTCTTCCTTCTCCCATTGACACGATATTACCGAAAGTGATTAAAGCGTCCTGAATAACAAACCAACCAAGACGCTGTCATGTTTCCGCACTTATTGAATCCATGGACCGGTATTTCTCGAAATCACTCCCCAGCTCAGTTGGTAAGCACGCTGAGCTGGAGCTCAACCAATAGGTCGTGGGTTCGCGCCCTAGGCTGCAGACCAATAGGTCGTGGGTTCGCGCCCTGGCACCCGCATCCTTAAGCATGCTTCATCCAACCTCCTATCGTTGACCCGGCAGGTTTCTGCACACAGTGATAACTTCCATTTCATAACTTGCTAACACCGATATTTCTTTACCCATGTTGTTGTTGTTACTGTCAGGTGTTCGTGCGCACCAGACCACACTTCAGGGAGTTCTTGGAGCGAGTCTCCAAGCTGTACGAAGTCACCGTCTTTACGGCCTCCAAGAAAGTCTACGCCGACAAGCTAATGAACCTCTTGGACCCCGACCACATACTTATTAAGTACGCATCGCATCCATTGCCCATAGCAACTTTCGTCGCGGAGAAAGGCAACTTTCGTATCACTGATCAGCTTTTGATATCACGCAAGTCGATCGAACAAGAATTGCTGTAGTAGTATTTAACATGAAATTGTTTATATTTAACCTTTAAATAGACCGCAGTTTGAATCTAAAATAATAAGTTTATGAAACATATTTATATATATTGTGTATAAGTGGGTAAAAAGACGTAACAATGGTGTGTTGCAGCTGATCTGCATTGTAATATTCCCCTTGACGTGTTTTCAGGCACCGGCTGTTTAGAGAGCATTGTGTTTGTGTGAACGGCAACTACATAAAAGATCTCAATATACTGGGTAGAGACTTGTCCAAAACCATCATCATTGACAATTCTCCCCAAGCGTTTGGCTATCAGGTAAGTCCATCAATGATATAATATTAACAATTACATTTTCTTAGACTTGAATAAGATGGGTTATTTTTGCATGGCTTTCCATAATTTCGGGTTGCCACGAGATGACGTCAACAACTCCCGCCGTTCAGTGACAGTGTAGTTAATGCGGCTTAGACCGTTTTTTGTATCCGACACATTAATAAATTGAAGGCTAACTTCTTTTATGTCTGCTATAACACTTGGTGTATCTACAGCAGTTGTTTGGGATATCCTAACTGAGTCACTGACTTGTGCCTTGCAGCTCCAGAATGGGATTCCCATCGAGAGCTGGTTCATGGATCCCTGCGATGTGGAGCTGCTGAAGCTGTTGCCATTCCTGGATCAGTTGGCTGCCCTGGTAAGTAACCCCACCCCCCACCCCCCACCCCTAATCACACAGGCTGGTGCATAAACCCTTCCACCCACCCGGTCGTCACCCCGACGGTCGTGGTAGTGGGTTTGAACTCGGGCATCTGCATCTGGGGCATGTTCCATCAGACCCATGTCATTGTCCCGGGAGGGGTCTGGGGCATGTTCCATCCGCCCCATGTCATTGTCCCGGGAGGGGTCTGGGGCATGTTCCATCCGACCCATGTCATTGTCCCGGGAGGGGTCTGGGGCATGTTCCATCCGACCCATGTCATTGTCCCGGGAGGGGTCTGGGGCATGTTCCATCCGCCCCATGTCATTGTCCCGGGCGGGGTCTGGGGCATGTTCCATCCGACCCATGTCATTGTCCCGGGAGGGGTCTGGGGCATGTTCCATCCGACCCATGTCATTGTCCCGGGAGGGGTCTGGGGCATGTTCCATCCGACCCATGTCATTGTCCCGGGAGGGGTCTGGGGCATGTTCCATCCGACCCCATGTCATTGTCCCGGGAGGGGTCTGGGGCATGTTCCATCCGACCCATGTCATTGTCCCGGGAGGGGTCTGGGGCATGTTCCATCCGTCCCCATGTCATTGTCCCGGGCGGGGTCTGGGGCATGTTCCATCCGCCCCATGTCATTGTCCCGGGAGGGGTCTGGGGCATGTTCCATCCGCCCCATGTCATTGTCCCGGGAGGGGTCTGGGGCATGTTCCATCCGACCCATGTCATTGTCCCGGGAGGGGTCTGGGGCATGTTCCATCCGCCCCATGTCATTGTCCCGGGAGGGGTCTGGGGCATGTTCCATCCGCCCCATGTCATTGTCCCGGGAGGGGTCTGGGGCATGTTCCATCCGCCCCATGTCATTGTCCCGGGCGGGGTCTGGGGCATGTTCCAGCCGACCCCATGTCATTGTCCCGGGAGGGGTCTGGGGCATGTTCCATCCGCCCCATGTCATTGTCCCGGGCGGGGTCTAAGGCATGTTCCATCCGACCCCATGTCATTGCCCCGGGAGGGGTCTGGGGCATGTTCCATCCGACCCCATGTCATTGTCCCGGGCGGGGTCTGGGGCATGTTCCATCCGACCCCATGTCATTGCCCCGGGAGGGGTCTGGGGCATGTTCCATCCGACCCCATGTCATTGTCCCGGGAGGGGTCTGGGGCATGTTCCATCCGACCCCATGTCATTGTCCCGGGAGGGGTCTGGGGCATGTTCCATCCGCCCCATGTCATTGTCCTGGGAGGGGTCTGGGACATGTTCCATCCGACCCCATGTCATTGTCCCGGGAGGGGTCTGGGGCATGTTCCATCCGACCCCATGTCATTGCCCCGGGCGGGGTCTGGGGCATGTTCCATCCGACCCCATGTCATTGCCCCGGGAGGGGTCTGGGGCATGTTCCATCCGACCCCATGTCATTGTCCCGGGCGGGGTCTGGGGCATGTTCCATCCGACCCCATGTCATTGCCCCGGGAGGGGTCTGGGGCATGTTCCATCCGACCCCATGTCATTGTCCCGGGAGGGGTCTGGGGCATGTTCCATCCGACCCCATGTCATTGTCCCGGGAGGGGTCTGGGACATGTTCCATCCGCCCCATGTCATTGTCCCGGGAGGGGTGTGGGACATGTTCCATCCGACCCCATGTCATTGTCCCGGGAGGGGTCTGGGGCATGTTCCATCCGACCCATGTCATTGTCCCGGGAGGGGTCTGGGGCATGTTCCATCCGCCCCATGTCATTGTCCCGGGAGGGGTCTGGGGCATGTTCCATCCGCCCCATGTCATTGTCCCGGGAGGGGTCTGGGGCATGTTCCATCCGCCCCATGTCATTGTCCCGGGCGGGGTCTGGGGCATGTTCCAGCCGACCCCATGTCATTGTCCCGGGAGGGGTCTGGGGCATGTTCCATCCGCCCCATGTCATTGTCCCGGGCGGGGTCTAAGGCATGTTCCATCCGACCCCATGTCATTGCCCCGGGAGGGGTCTGGGGCATGTTCCATCCGACCCCATGTCATTGTCCCGGGCGGGGTCTGGGGCATGTTCCATCCGACCCCATGTCATTGCCCCGGGAGGGGTCTGGGGCATGTTCCATCCGACCCCATGTCATTGTCCCGGGAGGGGTCTGGGGCATGTTCCATCCGACCCCATGTCATTGTCCCGGGAGGGGTCTGGGGCATGTTCCATCCGCCCCATGTCATTGTCCTGGGAGGGGTCTGGGACATGTTCCATCCGACCCCATGTCATTGTCCCGGGAGGGGTCTGGGGCATGTTCCATCCGACCCCATGTCATTGCCCCGGGCGGGGTCTGGGGCATGTTCCATCCGACCCCATGTCATTGCCCCGGGAGGGGTCTGGGGCATGTTCCATCCGACCCCATGTCATTGTCCCGGGCGGGGTCTGGGGCATGTTCCATCCGACCCCATGTCATTGCCCCGGGAGGGGTCTGGGGCATGTTCCATCCGACCCCATGTCATTGTCCCGGGAGGGGTCTGGGGCATGTTCCATCCGACCCCATGTCATTGTCCCGGGAGGGGTCTGGGACATGTTCCATCCGCCCCATGTCATTGTCCCGGGAGGGGTCTGGGACATGTTCCATCCGACCCCATGTCATTGTCCCGGGAGGGGTCTGGGGCATGTTCCATCCGACCCCATGTCATTGCCCCGGGAGGGGTCTGGGGCATGTTCCATCCGACCCCATGTCATTGTCCCGGGAGGGGTCTGGGGCATGTTCCATCCGACCCCATGTCATTGTCCCGGGAGGGGTCTGGGGCATGTTCCATCCGACCCCATGTCATTGTCCCGGGAGGGGTCTGGGACATGTTCCATCCGACCCCATGTCATTTTCACGGGAGGGGTCTGGGGCATGTTCCATCCGACCCCATGTCATTGTCCCGGGCGGGGTCTGGGACATGTTCCATCCGACCCATGTCATTGTCCCGGGCGGGGTCTGGGGCATGTTCCATCCGGCCCCATGTCATTGTCCCGGGAGGGGTCTGGGGCATGTTTCATCCGACCCCATGTCATTGTCCCGGGAGGGGTCTGGGACATGTTCCATCCGACCCCATGTCATTGTCCCGGGAGGGGTCTGGGGCATGTTCCATCCGCCCCATGTCATTTTCCCGGGAGGGGTGTGGGACATGTTCCATCCGACCCCATGTCATTGTCCCGGGAGGGGTCTGGGACATGTTCCATCCGCCCCATGTCATTGTCCCGGGAGGGGTCTGGGGCATGTTCCATCCGACCCCATGTCATTGTCCCGGGGGGGGTCTGGGGCATGTTCCATCCGACCCCATGTCATTGTCCCGGGAGGGGTCTGGGGCATGTTCCATCCGCCCCATGTCATTTTCCCGGGAGTGGTCTGGGACATGTTCCATCCGACCCCATGTCATTGTCCCGGGAGGGGTCTGGGGCATGTTCCATCCGCCCCATGTCATTTTCCCGGGAGGGGTGTGGGACATGTTCCATCCGACCCCATGTCATTGTCCCGGGAGGGGTCTGGGACATGTTCCATCCGCCCCATGTCATTGTCCCGGTAGGGGTCTGGGACATGTTCCATCCGCCCCATGTCATTGTCCCGGGAGGGGTCTGGGACATGTTCCATCCGCCCCATGTCATTGTCCCGGGAGGGGTCTGGGACATGTTCCATCCGACCCCATGTCATTGTCCCGGGAGGGGTCTGGGGCATGTTCCATCCGCCCCATGTCATTGTCCCGGGCGGGGTCTGGGGCATGTTCCATCCGACCCCATGTCATTGTCCCGGGAGGGGTCTGGGACATGTTCCATCCGACCCCATGTCATTGTCCCGGGAGGGGTCTGGGGCATGTTCCATCCGACCCCATGTCATTGTCCCGGGAGGGGTCTGGGGCATGTTTCATCCGACCCCATGTCATTGTCTCGGGAGGGGTCTGGGACAGGTTTCATCCGACCCCATGTCATTGTCCCGGGCGGGGTTTGGGGCATGTTCCATCCGACCCCATGTCATTGTCCCGGGCGGGGTCTGGGACATGTTCCATCCGCCCCATGTCATTGTCCCGGGCGGGGTCTGGGACATGTTCCATCCGACCCCATGTCATTGTCCCGGGAGGGGTCTGGGACATGTTCCATCCGCCCCATGTCATTGTCCCGGGAGGGGTCTGGGGCGTGTTCCATCCGACCCCATGTCATTGTCCCGGGAGGGGTCAGGGACATGTTCCATCCGACCCCATGTCATTGTCCCGGGAGGGGTCTGGGGCATGTTCCATCCGACCCCATGTCATTGCCCCGGGCGGGGTCTGGGGCATGTTCCATCCGACCCCATGTCATTGCCCCGGGAGGGGTCTGGGGCATGTTCCATCCGACCCCATGTCATTGTCCCGGGCGGGGTCTGGGGCATGTTCCATCCGACCCCATGTCATTGCCCCGGGAGGGGTCTGGGGCATGTTCCATCCGACCCCATGTCATTGTCCCGGGAGGGGTCTGGGGCATGTTCCATCCGACCCCATGTCATTGTCCCGGGAGGGGTCTGGGACATGTTCCATCCGCCCCATGTCATTGTCCCGGGAGGGGTCTGGGACATGTTCCATCCGACCCCATGTCATTGTCCCGGGAGGGGTCTGGGGCATGTTCCATCCGACCCCATGTCATTGCCCCGGGAGGGGTCTGGGGCATGTTCCATCCGACCCCATGTCATTGTCCCGGGAGGGGTCTGGGGCATGTTCCATCCGACCCCATGTCATTGTCCCGGGAGGGGTCTGGGGCATGTTCCATCCGACCCCATGTCATTGTCCCGGGAGGGGTCTGGGACATGTTCCATCCGACCCCATGTCATTTTCACGGGAGGGGTCTGGGGCATGTTCCATCCGACCCCATGTCATTGTCCCGGGCGGGGTCTGGGACATGTTCCATCCGACCCATGTCATTGTCCCGGGCGGGGTCTGGGGCATGTTCCATCCGGCCCCATGTCATTGTCCCGGGAGGGGTCTGGGGCATGTTTCATCCGACCCCATGTCATTGTCCCGGGAGGGGTCTGGGACATGTTCCATCCGACCCCATGTCATTGTCCCGGGAGGGGTCTGGGGCATGTTCCATCCGCCCCATGTCATTTTCCCGGGAGGGGTGTGGGACATGTTCCATCCGACCCCATGTCATTGTCCCGGGAGGGGTCTGGGACATGTTCCATCCGCCCCATGTCATTGTCCCGGGAGGGGTCTGGGGCATGTTCCATCCGACCCCATGTCATTGTCCCGGGGGGGGTCTGGGGCATGTTCCATCCGACCCCATGTCATTGTCCCGGGAGGGGTCTGGGGCATGTTCCATCCGCCCCATGTCATTTTCCCGGGAGTGGTCTGGGACATGTTCCATCCGACCCCATGTCATTGTCCCGGGAGGGGTCTGGGGCATGTTCCATCCGCCCCATGTCATTTTCCCGGGAGGGGTGTGGGACATGTTCCATCCGACCCCATGTCATTGTCCCGGGAGGGGTCTGGGACATGTTCCATCCGCCCCATGTCATTGTCCCGGTAGGGGTCTGGGACATGTTCCATCCGCCCCATGTCATTGTCCCGGGAGGGGTCTGGGACATGTTCCATCCGCCCCATGTCATTGTCCCGGGAGGGGTCTGGGACATGTTCCATCCGACCCCATGTCATTGTCCCGGGAGGGGTCTGGGGCATGTTCCATCCGCCCCATGTCATTGTCCCGGGCGGGGTCTGGGGCATGTTCCATCCGACCCCATGTCATTGTCCCGGGAGGGGTCTGGGACATGTTCCATCCGACCCCATGTCATTGTCCCGGGAGGGGTCTGGGGCATGTTCCATCCGACCCCATGTCATTGTCCCGGGAGGGGTCTGGGGCATGTTTCATCCGACCCCATGTCATTGTCTCGGGAGGGGTCTGGGACAGGTTTCATCCGACCCCATGTCATTGTCCCGGGCGGGGTTTGGGGCATGTTCCATCCGACCCCATGTCATTGTCCCGGGCGGGGTCTGGGACATGTTCCATCCGCCCCATGTCATTGTCCCGGGCGGGGTCTGGGACATGTTCCATCCGACCCCATGTCATTGTCCCGGGAGGGGTCTGGGACATGTTCCATCCGCCCCATGTCATTGTCCCGGGAGGGGTCTGGGGCGTGTTCCATCCGACCCCATGTCATTGTCCCGGGAGGGGTCAGGGACATGTTCCATCCGACCCCATGTCATTGTCCCGGGAGGGGTCCGGGACATGTTCCATCCGCCCCATGTCATTGTCCCGGGCGGGGTCTGGGGCATGTTCCATCCGCCTCATGTCATTTTCACGGGCGGGGTCTGGGGCATGTTCCATCCGACCCATGTCATTGTCCCGGGAGGGGTCTGGGGCATGTTCCATCCGACCCATGTCATTGTCCCGGGCGGGGTCTGGGACATGTTCCATCCGCCCCATGTCATTGTCCCGGGCGGGGTCTGGGGCATGTTCCATCCGCCCCATGTCATTTTCACGGGAGGGGTCTGGGGCATGTTCCATCCGACCCCATGTCATTGTCCCGGGAGGGGTCTGGGGCATGTTCCATCCGCCCCATGTCATTGTCCCGGGAGGGGTCTGGGGCATGTTCCATCCGCCCCATGTCATTGTCCCGGGCGGGGTCTGGGGCATGTTCCATCCGACCCATGTCATTGTCCCGGGCGGGGTCTGGGGCATGTTCCATCCGACCCCATGTCATTGTCCCGGGAGGGGTCTGGGGCATGTTCCATCCGACCCATGTTATTGTCCCGGGCGGGGTCTGGGACATGTTCCATCCGCCCCATGTCATTGTCCCGGGCGGGGTCTGGGGCATGTTCCATCCGACCCCATGTCATTGTCCCTGGCGGGGTCTGGGGCATGTTCCATCCGACCCATGTCATTTTCCCGGGCGGGGTCTGGGGCCTGTTCCATCCGACCCCATGTCATTTTCACGGGAGGGGTCTGGGGCATGTTCCATCCGACCCCATGTCATTGTCCCGGAAGGGGTCTGGGGCATGTTCCATCCGCCCCATGTCATTGTCCCAGGCGGGGTCTAGGGCATGTTCCATCCGACCCATGTCATTGTCCCGGGCGGGGTCTGGGGCATGTTCCATCCGACCCCATGTCATTGTCCCGGGCGGGGTCTGGGGCATGTTCCATCCGCCCCATGTCATTGTCTCTGGCGGGGTCTGGGGCATGTTCCATCCGACCCCGTGTCATTGTCCCGGGAGGGTTTTTGGGTGTCATTTAGCCTTCCAAGTGCATAAAGGGGCCGAAAACAACCAAGATTTCATTGTGTATGCATCTTTAATGTCATAAGTATTATCAGTTACCTGATGATTTTTGAATGCATAGCCTTTTCTGATGTGGAAGCAAATGTAAACTAATTTGCTGTTGCACGTATTGTCGTTTTCTTCCCTCTGAAATGGCAATTAATATTATTACATTTATGTATAGTGAGGTAAACCGGTTCGCCATTGGCCTTATTACAGAGAGAAGACGTTCGGCCGCACATCATAGAAAACTGGCGTCTCCACGAGTTATTACCCCCGGACTAACCGGCAGATGGCGCTACCGATCCAGGCGCGGCACGGGTGACAAGTTTGGAGACGCGGTCACGTGACTTAGCGAACCGATCACGTGACTTGTGTTTCTCGTCCTCCTGGTCAGCGTCTGGATGTGTTTATGGACACCACGACGTGTTGCGCGTCCTGCTCGGCCGTCAACCCAACAGGCTATGGTATCCTCTGCACTGGGCGTCACTTGAGAACTCTCCACGACACTTCGTCCTCAGAGACCCGGATCTTATTCAACTAGTGTTCTTCTTCTGCGTTTGGAAATAACGCTAAGCACACAATGTAGCGAAATGTTCTCCACCCTTTTTTTTTATACAAAAAACAACAATACAAAACTGACTGAAAAACAAGCATTTTGCTCTCAAAGGCAGGAATAGATTTCTAGAAATGTGTAACAGTTGGCTTATTATTGCGTGGGTATCCTACATGTATGGCCTTTTATTTTGTGTATTTAAAAGATTAAGCTTCTCATTGTTTGCATATGACGCATGTTATATTATATTGGCACTCTCAACCATTGATTAACTTCGCCTGCTGTTTGCCATAGAAGTTGCTTTGCTGTCTCGTCAGTGCCATTTCTGTTTGTGTTCACTGGAAATCTCTTGTGTAGCCTGCGAAGCTTTTATTTGGAAGTTTGTGTCAAAAACCCCAACGCTGGTCCCCCGAAAACATACGTAAATGCCTGACGGATGTGCTGGGGTATGCTAGTTTCACGAACTTATATGTAACATCTTGAGGGTTTCATGGTCTATCTTTCTCTTGGTTCACTGAAACGAGAACGCCACTGTGTGTGCGAGCGGGGGATGTTCTATTCGATCATACGGTGACAGTCTCTGAAAGGTCGAAAGAAATATATCACGACAGATTACACTTGGTAATCGGTAACCGATAATTTGTATACTAACTTGCACTTGGTAATCGGTAGAGTAAACACTGGGCATTAGCGACAATTAGTTTATTAACTTTTTTGTTCAACCAATGTCAAGTAAAACAACAACCATGTATAATAGATTGAGATATGTTACCTACAGTTGAGTGCCTTGAGTGGAATAGACCCCTCTCGGATGTGCTCCCGGCTGGGCTGGTTAGACTAGTTTGTGCGATAGAAACGGCGCCAGAACTGTGAACCTTGTAAGCACTGCTCCAAAACTGAATGCAATAATATTTTGTAGTCCTTTTCCTACGGTTTCAAACAGCTCCATATCACTACATTTCGCAGGGATTTCTTGCACGGTACCGACTGTTTCTCTAATGCGGACTTCGATAATACATGTTTCTCTGCGCGCTTGATATTCTTTTCTATTTTTTCTCTCCGTCTCTCTCTCTCTTTGCCTCTTAAACCTGTAGTAATGTCGATGGTGCCGCAGCGTCAGCTAACACAACGTAAGCAGGTATCTGCTCTGTTTTATTGAACACTTATTTAGAGCAGAATTATTGGTGACCTGATTGTATGTGGCACCTGCGATGGGGGTAGCATTGTCAGATTAAGGCGTCCCGATGGTTAAGTCCCTCTTACCATTATCAACCCAACACCAATGTTATTAGGTGACAAAGTTTGTTTGGTTTGAACCAGGGAATTATTTCTTATTATCCGTCGACCCCATGTTTTACGAAAAGTCCTTACATTAATATTGATGGGAAAGTTATATTCCTGTTTCAGGCTTCCTTCGTATCGTAAGAAGATTTTAGTGTTTATCGATTTCTCTGTCGGAACAAATTGGCACAGAAGAGAGAACGGACATAAACAAAAAAGGATATTTGTACTAATTTGTGTAAAGGTTCACTTGCTCGACCAGCGAGAAGTAAATTTATGGTTGATAGTATGCCACCATCGTTGATTCTGTGAGCAACATGAGAAGCGTTGGTTTCGGGTCAGACAGAACCATTATTTTTACAGTGGAAAAAACAACTGTTTTTAGCCAATTTTTTTACACTGGAATCAAACTGTATAATGTATATACAAATATTACCACATCATATTAATTTTATATTTGTAGAAGATGCATGTACATAGCGAATGCTTTACGTTATTCTATTTTAGCTCTCGCTATATATTCGCATACATGACTATATATAGCGTGTAAATACTCGGATAAAGCCGTTGTGTATTTTATGGTATCTTTATTTTAACTAGGACAGATTTGTTTGTTTGTCTATATACAAGTCTTTATAAGTATCCTGTAGCTCATGCAAAGGGCAGCATTGGTATCTACGTGAGAGACACGGGTTGGATACGTGGCGGGGTTGGCATGGAAACGAATAGCACTTGGTTTGGTTGCTTATTTGGTATTCAGTGAGGGGCGCGGCGTTAGTCAGCGCGGACGGCTATTGTATTGTTATGGGGGAGGGGGGGGGAGGGTGGGCATCGAGCCGCTCGTTTTGTTTGTCTCCATAGATTGTTGACATGCGTTTACTGTAGCGAGAAGATTCACTTTAAAGTTTGTTTTTTTATATTCATTTTCATTCTGGAGGTCAATTGTTGTTTACAGATTTTTGTGAGTTTTTTGGGGTGGTATGTATGCGAGCGATAATCTCTAGAAAGGAAACAATGTAACCGTATGTCCGGTACCATTGCAATGTAATATGTTCTCGCCACGCATTTCTCTCATTCAAAGAAAGTTTAACTGGACTGGGATTTCAAATTCGGCCCTTTGAGTGTCAAAACAGCTGTGAGGCAATATCTTTAACTGAGTCTCAGTTTGAAATTGGCTGATCGATACGCCTTTTGTTCTAAACCGTGGATGATAACCTATTATTACTGTAGATGACTTGAAATAAGTGAATGAAAGCCTCGTGTGCGGTGATACACCGGAGACAACAAACCCTATTTTGTGTCACACAACTGAGGTCTCGAAACTGACAAACCCCTGGTTATTGATGGTACGTTTAATCCATTCAAGTTTTAAGACAGAAAAAATTCACCCAGACCCCTGTATAATGTTAAGAAATGAGGGTTCTTATCTTTGTTTGTTTAAGGCAATCTTGTTTTGTTACTGGGAACCAGCGTAGTACCGAAAGGTCCTGTACAGAGTATCTACCTGTTACTTGTGTTGATATGTAATATATGTACATGCGTTTAACACAGTTAAATGGAATTTTCTATTGTACATAGCTGATCGTTCGGGTTTAACTACCCGACCAGCAACACATGTAGATATATAAATATATATCTATCTATATATATATATATATCTATTCCCGAGATAAGGTTGTTTCGTGTATTGGTATTCTGTCGTTCTGTTGCTCTGTGGTTTTGACTTCTGAGTATCCATCGGCAGTAAACAGAGGTTTATGGTCCCCGTATATATATATATATAAATACAATTATATATATATATATGCAAACAGTGTGCGGTGTGTACCACGCTGGTACCACTCATCGTGTGTACAGTGTTGACCGTCTGTTGAGTTGTTGACTACATGAGTCCTATTATAGGGATGTAGGTGGTCGCTATGGAAACGGCTTCGCAGGACTTGTTTCTGCGTCCGGCGCTTGGAGGGGAGAGGGCGCGGGTGTGAAGTTGTGGAGCCTGTGGGTGGGGTGGGCGGAATAGTAGGGGTCATTGGCGGCTTTGGGGCAGAAACAACTATAACCGACCCACGTTTTATTGTTCATGTTTCGGTCTGACCTGGGAGGGGCCTCCCTTGCTGGTTCTGTTGAGCTGCAGAGCGCCAGGTGTTAGAGGTTGGCGCCTATGTGGGTACCTGTATCGGCGGCAGTGTTCGAGAAGTCTCTGGGGGCAACTTTAACCTTCACGATTGCGCACTGGCCTCCGGTGTACATCTTACGCCAAAGTGGAGCTTGGATGTATCTGTCAATGTTAAGTAGCAGCGTAAAATTAAGATGTTTACGTATGGGCGCAGCGGTGAGAGATGTAGTTATCAGGTAGAGAGTAGACCCCCTAGTCCCCATCAGGCCCTTTCGACACCCTCTTCCATCAGTTGCATTCCCCACTCCACCCCATACCGCCCTTCCTCTCTCACACGGCGACCTGGAGAACTATGGACTCTGTTGTACCTTGGTAATGTTAGTCGACTGTCGAAATAAGTTCACCATTTCAAATTTGATGTTATTTTAGAATAAAAATGGAATCGGAGCTGCTTGTGTTTTTGTTATGTTTTGTTGGGGGTTAGACCCATCCATATGGACGCTGAGGCGGGACTGGTGCCTCTGAGCGAAGGGAACCCCAACGTACATTATCGGGGATAGTGAAAGCACCTTGTGTCCAGATACTTTTCTGGACTTGATATACAAATGATTAATCAGTTAAATGCGGTCTGCTGGCATAATTAAATTAGACCACAAAGCCCGTACACGATATTCTTAAACTATGTGCATACACATTATGATGTCACTGGCGGAGGTCTCTCCCAATACTCCCAGACAGCATATATACTAGTTTCATAAAGCACTGGTTTTTGAGACTAGTCCATAGCGCTCTTTCCCTGGCGGACGGTTACATTATGACGAACACTGCACTTTTGGCCACTAGATGGCACCACTGTCACGGTTGTCACGCGTTGATTATTTTCCCGCCACCTGGCGAGCTGATAAAGAGGTAAACACTCTCCTGTCTGGATCGTCACCCAGGGATGTGTCTTTGGACCATCGACTTGGAGTACAAACTACACGTGTATATAGTACAAGTACCATAAACATTATCAATCTGGTTCATAACGTGCGTCATATGTATGTTCGACTTCAAGATGTCTAGATCAGATATTAGGCTAGTTGTATATATATCAGCCGTCGTCGATCACCACCAAGTGGGACACCCGTGCGAGCACACTGATGTAAATACACCCACCCCCACTCACCTCTCACACATTTTCACCCTTATATATGTAGCCTAGCTGTGATTTATCTGATAGCAAATGTCAAGGTCGTTCTATGGACCGTTGGTCCGGAATTTGGCTCGCTCGGTTCGTTGTCTATATATGTGATTGGCTAGTCTTAGACTCCCTCTGTCTATCTTACCAAACAACCTTCTAAAACTGAAGCAATTTGCACTACATTTAAACATATGGCTTAAATGTAGAGGCAGGTTATAAGTTCATATCCTACGGGGGAATAAGATCAATCCATATTGTAAGACAGAAGAGAGAGGAACGTTAATTAGGTTTCACCTTTAACGCGGCACCCTGCCCCGGGTTTCGCTAAGCATCTGCTGATGACTTCACACCAAATTTGACAATTCAACAACAGATGCTGGGTTGCCCACATTACACGTACATAAATGTAACTATAATGGATAATGCAGCGTCATAAACACAACCTGAAATGCTCCTGTGCATCGGAATTCAATTGCTTTCTGGAATGTATAATTATGACGCGATATAACGTTGCAAACATATGGACTGGGGCTCCACATTTAATTATTGAATTGCATTGCAAAGCGGGTGTACGCTAAAAAAATTGATATAGTGGGGGTCAGGGGCCGTATTCATAATCGCCATTTAGGCATCGCCTAATCGAGCAATTATCGGGTTCAAAAGACATACGTAATCACCCAAGAAGTGGTTTCTGAATAAAGAAAGTGCTAAAATTATATTGAAGAGGATTTCTTAATCATGAGAACCACCACAACGAGCTGGTCAGGCTACGACGAAAATGCGCTTTTCGTGCGTAACTTACGAGGGGATTATGAATACGGCCCCTACACGCTAAAAAATAAAGTAGGGTTGGGGCCCTGACAGCCCATACACCCCCCCCCCCTTCCCCTCCCCCATCCGGGAGGACCGTCAGTGCATCGGGCAAGTGCCAGAGTAGTGTGTAATAGTGTTTATTATTATCATCAGAACATGTACTTCATGATCTTATCTGAGAGCGACTTTTGGTCTTGAAACCTAAGGTCCAGCGGTTAACAGTGTTCGCCGACCGCTCTTAGAACCGGTTACAACGGTCGTCATGAACTGGGTTAATGAGAGGACGTTGGGGGGTCGGTCATTTACTTTCAGGGTTGAGCTGAGGGGTAGAGGGGAATGGGGGCGAGCCACAATCGGCTGCGTATTTATTTTCACTCAAGCAATTTTAATATGTTTTGGCTGAGGTATGAGCAGTGTTATGGCGAAGATTTCAGGGATACTATTGTCTTAAAAAAATCGTCCATCCGCTTTTCTTGGTGAATATGCAATGACTACCACTGCCTTCGTCAAGTTCCGATAGGGTTACATTAGAGACAGGATCTTGCAGAGCGCCACCGTGCGGGGAGCTTGCATGGATTGATTGATACATCTTTAGCAGACCTTGCCGGGGCAAGGTTCTCCAGCGCTCTGGGCCAATGATAACTCGCTGACAAGTGGCCGCGATCTTGACCGGCTCAGATGACGGTCAACAACAAACTAAACATAAATAAATTGTCTATGTTGGCATATATGTGCCACTCGCGTTCTCGCATTTTCGCCTTGCACACCCTGAGACGAGAATGCGAGAATGCGCGAGGCGAGAAGGCGCGAGGCGAAAACGCGAAAATGCGCGAGGCGAGAAAGCAAGAATGCGCGAGGCGAGATTAATCTCGCATTCTCGCCTAACAGTTCTCTCCTCACGTTTTCTCGCTTTGAAGATGGTAACATGCATCAGCAGCACTGTTTAGTTATGATTAAAAATTGATGCAAAAGTGTTATTGCCATCATAGTCTATGCTCTCTCCTCTCGTTTTGCTCAGTCGTCTCCTCCGTTTTTCTCTCTCTCCTTCATTTCGGCTCATTTTGTAATGTCACGGATTTCCGCCCTTTATATCTCGGCACCATCAGAATTCCCCCTCCCGCCTGGATGCGCTGGCCACATCCAGCTACGTTTCACTGGTAGACCTACATTGCTTAACCCACCCCTGTGACCACCCTGGAACCTTCCTTGGGGGTTCTCTGGATCCATCTCGAACAACCAGGGTATCTCCATGATAGGGGGAACTCTGATGGTGCCGGGGTCTTCCGAGTAGAGGGCGGGATATTACCGACAAAATTATCCGGACTGGGAGAGAGAAGCTCGGAGGAGAGGACTGGGAGAAGCGAGAGGAGAGAGCATGGACCAGGATCGAATCGAATAACTCCAGGGTTACACTTAAAGTCCATCTCTTATGTCCTATGTTACTTTGCATATATTTGATCCATTATTAACGAAATTCCATACGCACTGAATTTATTTGCCACCAATATTAACAATGTTAGCCATTTTATCACAGACCTACCCAAAAAAGTAGAAGATAGACAGGGGCAAGTTTTTCATTGTTTCGTGACGTCACAAGATGAACCGGTTTCGTTGCGTAATATACGGTAAACGCGACTTTTGAGCATGGCCTCTATAGGGCTATAAAGTCTCGTTCGATTAGACTTCCGGTTTACTCATTTTGGGGACAAACAAAGGAAGCATGTGTTCGGAACGAGTTTAGAATCTCTGCGCACACTGGTATCCTGACTATCTGTGACGTAGGCGTGACGTGTATGTTACGCAAAGAGAGAAACTGGGAACCAGACTACCTGCGCAAAAGCCAGGCGCCGAGGGGTGGGTCCATTGCGGAAAGCCTAGCGCTATGATTAAGAATATTTAAGAAATATAGCTTCACAAAACGGATAGATGACATATTTTTTATTCGTTTACGCCATCACAATGACGAATATTTGTTACGACGGGACAATACGACTGAGAAACTAACGTTTTTTTGCATTTCCTACGAAAACGAGGCATTATGACGTCACACGGATTCTCCCCGGTGACAACGTTGGCGCAACGCTTCAAACAGAAAACTTACAAAAATGAAGAAACTTGGTCTTTTCGTGATCCAAAAGTGATACGAAAACATCCAACTGGTCTTATTTTATCTTTACCATGTGGTTTAATGACGCACCCGTGTGTTGTTACTCCATGCACTGCACATTTTGACAGCGGTCGCTCACTTGCTCTCGCCATTTTTGTTACCGCGGAGGCACGCGAAACTCTGTGACGTCACTCTCTGTTTGGTGAACTTGCGAAAGCCCGGGTGCAGGGCTAAATTTAGAACGTTATTTTTAGCTTTCGAGTGTTTTGAAGACGGATTTTTCCTTGTATATTTCCAAAGTTCTGCGCTTCATCGCCTCCAAATATTTTAACCTATATCTCCCATAGCCATGTTTAGTGAAGTGGTACTCATAGTCTTTAGAATAAACCTGGAAAGAAATTGACTTGTAGCTGCCTATACTTCAACATGGAGCACGTGTGTTTGTTTGTCCCCAAAACTGAAGTCTCGCGGCCCGATCGCGAGAACTGTATAGCCCTATAGCTATACAGTTCTCGCGATCAGGCCGCGAGACTTTAGTTTTGGGGACAAACAAACACAAGTGCTCCATGTTGAAGTATAGGCAGCTGTAAGTCAATTTCTTTCCAGGTTTATTCTAAAGACTATGGGTACCATTTCACTAAACATGGCTATGGGAGATATACGTTAAAATATTTCAAAACACTCGAAAGCTAAAAATAACGTTCTAAATTCAGCCCTGCACCCGGGCTTTCGAAAGTTCCTCAAAGAGCGAGTGACGTCACAGACGTTCACGTGCCTCCGCGGTAACAAAAATGGCGAGAGCAAGTGGTCGACTTAACCATTCCGCTGTCAAAATGTCCAGTACATGGAGTACCGTACAGCACACGGATGCATCATTAAACCACATGGTAAAGATACAATAAGACCAGTTGGATGTTTTCGTATCACTTTTGGATCACAAAAAGACCAAGGATCTTCATTTTTGTAAGTTTTCTGTTTGAGGCCTAGCGCCAACGTTGTCACCGGGGAGAATCCGTGTGACGTCATAATGCCTCGTTTTCGTAGGAAATGCAAAAAAACGTTAATTTCTCAGTCGTATTGTCCCGTCGTAACAAATATTCGTCATTGTGATGGCGCAAACGAATAAAAAATATGTCGTCTATCCGTCTTGTGAAGCTATATTTCTTAAATATTCTTAATCATATCGCTAGGCCTTCCGCAATGGACCCAGCCCTCGGCGCCTGGCTTTTGCGCAGGTAGTCTGGTTCCCAGTCTCTCTCTTTGCGTAACATACACGTCACGCCTACGTCACAGATAGTCAGGATACCAGTGTGTGCAGAGATTCTAAACTCATTCCGAACACGTGCTTCGTGTGTTTGTCCCCAAAATGAGTAAACCGGAAGTCTAAGCGAACGAGACTTTATAGCCCTTCGTCTTTCCGCATCGCTCGGGATGCAGCGATGCCAGCACGATTATTTGGAATTAATGATAGTGAGAATGAAGAAGAACAAGTGGAGATATTCGGGCAACCGGAGCATGTGTTCTGCCGCCGTACGTATCGCTTCGAGCCATCTCGACTGAGATTGCTTAGGAACGGTAAAAGTTAAAAGGTTACAAATGACGAAGTATTTTAGCCAAGGCCAGCCTACCAATCATTCTTGCTCTTATCAAGCAAAGATATATCTTCGACATGATCACTTGACTGCCCATCAGTGAGGGTGGTGCGAGGTGGAACGGTAATCTCAATTAGCTATGGTTAGGTGCAATTAGACATGGAAGGTCATCTTGGAGACTCCTGAGTAATGGTCAAGACCAAACAACAGGATATCAAGGCGGTCAACAAAGATGGTCAATCGGCGATTGAGAGGGAAGACGAAAATCGGGAGGATGGGACCAATTCGAATATATAAAGACCGACCAAAAATCTCGTTACGACGAAAAACAGGTTTCGTGACCTTGACGTTGCTGTGACATTGACCTTAATCAATATACGTAATCCGCGATTAAATAATATTGTTATGTTGTACGCATGGTGTCACTTACCTGACTTGTATCCTTCGCGGAGAAACTGGGAAAATGCTCTCATAGTTTGCTCTCAAAAACTAAAAGTCGGAATATTTGTCAAATTTAAATGCGGCGTACCTATGGTAGGCGTTACCTAAGGCGTTCGACAGTTATCGCCCGTCATTAGGCCTACCCACAACCTCACGGACGCACAGACAGACAAACAGAAAACACCGTTATAACACTTCGATCAATTCCTGTGTCACTGCCAGAACCCTATCAGTTGGCCACATAAGCAGTCGACTGAGCCGACCACGTCAGCGAACCGGGAAGAAGCACTCTGCCAGCAGAGGGCGCTCGTTCCTCACATCACCTCTGCCCCACGTCACCGCCCACCTCACGGTTGACCCCAACGGTCCTGGGGTCACAAATGGTTTTAGAGGGTTTGTTTAGATTGAATATTGAATCTTCGAAGCAGAATTTGAAAAATATAGACAATGGAAGAGTTAAGCGAAAAATTATTTCAAAATAACACGGGGTCAAAGTTCAGAACGCTTCACGCCTTTGACCTCGACCGCACTCGAAAATATAGTTCGTAAGTAACATGGCTTCAAAGTAATCAAACTCAAATGCATTCTTCATGTATGGTACCAATGGCACAGTAAACGCTAAACAGCGGTGTATTTGATGCTAAACCGCGAATTTATCTTCGGTTAGATTCATTTCAATTTTCACGTATGAAGGATAATTCTGATGGTTAAATTTGACGTGCGGAAGAGGGACTATGGCGCAAGCGTAACGCGCTCTGCCGGGAAATCGGGGAAGAAGTTGACGCTGGTTCCCTGGTAGGCATACGCACGTCTCGAGAAATTGAAAAGGCGCACAGATGGGTCAGGGAACCAGCAAATTTCATAGCAGCAAAAAAAGAAGTAAATGCTGAGATTTACGTCAAACAAACAAAAAAGTCGCTTATCACAATCACGACAATAACTGTGGTGCAAATCACGATCACAAGTGATACGGCTGACACGAATCACGAAAATAATAGATCCCCATCGCACATCACGGATTTGCAGTTTTACGAAAATCGCGACCGCAATAATTGCTTCGATCACGGATCACGAAAATAAATTTCCTCAGTTCCCGATCACTATAATAATTTTAGGTGCAATCACGGATCTTGAAAGTCACACCTCTCTGAGAGTGGTCAGAACCAAGACCCATGATGAACCTTCAGCCTATATTAGTGTCGCCAAATCTGTAAACGATTCCGGTTGTAGTAAAAACAAAACGCAATAGTATGGATCGGGAAGGGGTAAATGGCGACATGCGGTCGACACTGGCATATCTGTGAAAAATCGACATTCGACATTGACCCTCAAATTCCGAGACTGAGGATCTACAAACGCGACACATAACGTCGTGAAAAATCAACGTTTGACACTGCGAATGTTTTTTAAATTGACACTGGACACCCCCCACCCCTTCCAGACCCCTGGTCGTGACACCGGTTGACAAATAATTAAATCTGTATTCTGCTATTCATTCTACTCAACATATAACTGTGACGTATGACCAGACATCGAGTGCGATGTTCACCGGGACAGGTCATATTTATGCATTGACTCCCCCTGTACATAATTATCTACGGTCAATAAACCATGTCAATAATAACATGGATGCTGGAGATCCATGATATCACCAGCCGAATGAAGCACGTCTATCTCTGCCATATCTCTATCCAGGGGATGGGGGGGGGTAACTTCTTCTAATGATGCGTTTATATACAGATGACAACATCGGTCCTTTTGACAGTGAAGTATGCCCCCACCCCCCCTCCTACCCCGCGGCCCATTTTCTTCGACGCCAGCGTTTTCTGCCATTATCATTGAGTCGGACAAGCTGGGCCCGTGACCGCCCTTACCCAGGGGCCCAACATGCCTTGCGCAATGATGCGTTATCCTGCCTCATATTTGAGGGAAGCTTGTTAAGCCGCACATAGTATAAACGCAGACGGAGTCCCATGCAGATAAGTCGGATCCGCAATTTTGATGAAGCGGGGTGGGGGGACATGGATATCGACCCTGAACCCGCCGATTCCCGTAACCCAGGGAATCGAACCCGGTCTGGTTTGCAACTGTGTGCTACCGACTGAACTACATAGGCTCCTTAATTTAAGGATGTCGAAGTTTCAAATATTAACTTGACTGATCACACAAATTAAAATTTGTATCATGGCAAATTCCGTGTTGATGGCGATTGCAATATAAACCGTACTATTATCTGACGTAACCAGAGATTCCATTTTCATTTGATGTTTATAATTATCATCTCTCTGACATCACAATATTTATTTACACGTATTATTATTAATTATCTATAATTAGTATCTATACTATTTCGATTAAGGAATACCGATACAGCCAGGGTCTATATGCGTTACACCTGATACTAGGTAGCAAAGTATAAAACATGTCATCGCAAAGTAAGCCGCCGTCAAGTAGTATCGTCATAGTCCTCGCAAAATTGACCTTTACTTGTTGGCCCGTGTTACCGCTTGACTCTTGCGCTGTCCTATAATCAAGTCACTCACACATATATCACCTGACACAATTATGACAACAGTAAACTTGACTGACCATCATCATGCCATATAAAGGTTAAGTGACAATACCGTTGACTGGCGTGATAGATCAATCTTGTAAAGAAGTATATCAGCGGCTTGGTCTTGTTTTGCAGACCAACAAGCCTCTCTTGAGGAAATAAGTGCGGCAAGGCGCGAGACGGTGAGACCGTCTCACAGAAGGCACACTGGCGATGATCCACCGGGTTTGAGCATCAGCCCGAGAACGATCGATTTCATATTTCTGATTTAGAAGTAGTAATTATTTTGGTTGGCTTTTCCCGCCCTTCGTGATGATGTCGTCTGCGCGTCGCCCCGCGCTCTTTTGCCTCGCGCTGTGCCTCCTGCACGCTTCTCCGCTGGGCGCAGAAGAATCTTCGGTTGACACATCAAGGATGTTGCATCCCGAGTGGCCAGACTTTGGGAGTGTTTGGGCTGACAACGCCCCGAACGATTATTCTACCGCGGACGACAAGGAACATCAGGCCAAGATTGCATACATTCGAGAAGTATTCAGACAGGTCCCAATGATGGAAAACCTTAGAAGACATATATACGAAACTCCCGATCCCTTTGATTTTGACATTCCGAATTTTTCGGTAGATTCCCTTTGGCGAGAAATCGAATTGCAGATTCTTCCCGATGAGACGGAAACCGAGCTCTTCCTGGACATGGTGCGCAGCTATTTGGAACGTCGGGTGTCTCTAGCTTCGCATGGGAAGGCCGGTGTAAAGTCTTCCAGCAGACCGTCACATGCTCCTAGCACCCGGGCACAGATCGGGGGATACGAAGGCTGCGCGCGAGACTACAACGCGTACATTCTCCCCGTCACAGATAACATTCTGCGAGCGTTGATTCTGCGGTGGAACGCCTACGTTGTGAAGGCGTGTAGCGTCAAGCCTAACCCCGCTTTGTGCGAGGCCCTTTTGATTCAAGAGCCACCAGCTTCTGCAAATTCACCTCCATGGGCTGCTCGACGTAAGTTATACAGAGTGGTATTGAAATATGGGAAGTATGGGAAAAACAAGCGGCTTTGCGCCCATCATAACGCCATAATAACCTTGCTCCTTTGAGGCTAATCTAACATATTATGACCTGCTACGTACGTTTCACCTTCTTTAATCGTGGGGACCGGCCGCGATAGCTCAGTGGGCTAGAACGCTCGCATTGAGTGCTCTGATCACCTGAGAGCCGAATGGCACGTGGATCGGTGGTTCGAGCCCTGCTGTGGACATGTCTGTGTGGTGGCAGGATAAAGATACCATGTCCTTCTTCGCAAAGAGTCGGGGGTTACCCCCGGGGACATGGCTCCACTCTCCCTCCCCTCTCTCATTGACGCGATATGACCAAAAGTGGTTAAAGCGTCATGAATAACCAATCAACCAACCTTTAATCGTGTTGCTTCGGCAAAAAATTATATAACTCTAAATCTGTATCTCTTTAGGTAATGATATTTTAATAATTGTATAATTCTACAATGTAGAATCCCGCTTAATTCGTCCTCCTGCAATATACGGTTCATTCTCGATCAAAATATCTGGAAGGGAGGGGAGGGGGGGCGTCCATGTTCCGTGTCACAATCTGTGTCTATGTCGCTTTTTCAGTCTCGGAATTTGTGGGTCAATGTCGACATTCACGTTTTCAAAGATGCCTGTTTTGCGTGTCGCCATTTATACCATCCAGACCCATTTAGATAACGATTTGCCCAAAATCTCAAAGAGAACTTTAATAGTGCAAGCATTTTTTTATGGGCTGGTACTTACAATATCAGACAATATGCCCAGTACGGTTTAAAAAATGATTTAAAGGTCATAATATATTTGGAAAATTGCTAACAACCAAACCGTTGTTCCATCAGTGCTGGACTCGCACGGTGCAACCCCACCGACTGGAGTACTGGCCGGCAAGCCGCACTGGGTGGGGACCCAAGAGGAGTGCAGTAAGAGTACGATCCAATACAACTATTCCACACCGACTGACTTCGAGCAAAGAACCTTCGATGGCTTTTACTGTCGGCTGAACCTCTCACATAAGGTATGTAACTCATATTGAGTTCATTACAGTGAAATGTACCATTATGGATAATCATGTTGGCCCAATGTCTTTCCATTCAGGGCTTAATCTATATATACCTTTCGTGACCATTTAATTGATGTTTATTATGAATATATTGTTACATATTGAAGACGAATGTTTTGATTTAGTTTTAAAAGGCGTGTGACGTTCTTAATTTAATTTAATAACCAATGCATTTACTGTCGATTTGCCTTCAACAAGGAATCATATATTTCAGACGAGAAACTCGACTATTTACCCGCTGCAGTTTGGGATGTGTTTCCCCGACACATGTACTAAGGAAAACATATCATATTACCTTGAAGAAGGTAGGACCAATAATTGTAACTGACTTCGTCCATGAACGACACATTCACGGGGATTATAACGGTGAACGTTCTTCCCATGGGGCGGTATTCCTCAAAATGGCGCACGAAAAGTGCTTTTCTTCAGCTTCTTCTAAATGGTATTCGAGGCTATTCAAACAATTGTTTCCCGCCCAAATCATGTCAGAATTTAAAACTGTAACATGTTATGGCCAGATTAGCGTAATAAGTCTATTCTTGTCGCTAAAATTCATTGTCTGAAGCATGCGCATCAAATAAAATTAAAAAAGTGCAATGAAACAGTAGACTTTACACAAATATTTGACGTAGTTCGTTTAGCTCCCAACCTACGATCAGCTGTCTAGTAAAAACCCTTCTTCTGCCACATTCACTATTCCATTTGAAGGCTATACTTCTATGAATTGTGAATGTCATGTTACTATGTAATTATTGCATAGATTAATTAACGCTCGACAAAATTTATCCTTATAGTGTCGATTTGCGTAGTAATAAGTAGGGTTTGTTTAGGAATATCAGCTTTGACCGGGATTCATAAACCATATACTGAACGCTATAGTAGACTATAAACCGGAAACCGTAGTTTGCCGAAATAGAACAGAAAAATGCCACGTGCCAAATTCTGAGTCGACAACTACTTGTGATTCTGAACACTGCCACTAAGACCGTGAGAGGCTACAGAGGAAAGCCGTTTTTCAAGCTTAACGTTCGCCAATGAATACCGCATAAAAGTAGGCCCTATATCGTTTCACACACGTATATCTCTATTTATCCAATTTAAACAATTTAGTTTCCGAGTGCAAATAGTGAATCATATTTATAGCAATGACAATCGTCCTTTCGAAATTATTACTGGTCTTCTTTTGTTTGTTGCAGAAAACAACGTGACGCAATTAATCCTTCGACTGTTAAGACGTAACATCACTAACGTCTACTGCGGGTTGGGTCCAGACATATCCACCGACATATATGGAAAAATCGCCTTGTGAGTATAAGTTCTTTCCATATTTGGATAGCCATTGAAAATTTCATGTTTTCTGTGTCCGGTCGCATAGCACAAGAACCTCTTGACTGGCAGAGAAAGAAACCTCGGTGTGATCAGGCCACTTTTGTGCACATGATTACTAAACTGTGCCCAGACAACTCGCGGGTCAATGACATGGAGTTAGGTGAAATGTGGCCCAGTTTCAGGTATCCCGACGCGAACCAACCGCCTATGACTGTGAAGTTAGCTATTAGGATCCACTTGTTGGTAGAAATAGCGCAAACAAAAATGATGTGATCAAGAAATAATTGCGATACTTCGGCACTGCGTTGCTTAATATAATATATAAATCTCTTCATCATGTGTTTCCGTATGGAAGGCCAAATGTCTGTGTTTGTCTCTACCGGTACCGTGGCTACACAGCGGACTGACCTTCGCCATCGTAGGTGTTGTGATTGTGGCGACGTGCTACGACGGCTGGGGCCGCAAGAACTACGTCCTCAGGCAGATCAGGAAAAGGGTGGCCACGCCGCACGACATAGTGAGGCAGGGTGAGTATGTTAAGGGTGGCCACGCCGCACGACATAGTGAGGCGGGGTGAGTATGTTAAGGGTGGCCACGCCGCACGACATAGTGAGGCGGGGTGAGTATGTTAAGGGTGGTCACGCCGCACGACATAGTGAGGCGGGGTGAGTATGTTAAGGGTGGTCACGCCGCACGACATAGCGAGGCAGGGTGAGTATGTTAAGGGTGGTCACGCCGCACGACATAGTGAGGCAGGGTGAGTATGTTAAGGGTGGCCACGCCGCACGACATAGTGAGGCGGGGTGAGTATGTTAAGGGTGGTCACGCCGCACGACATAGTGAGGCGGGGTGAGTATGTTAAGGGTGGCCACGCCGCACGACATAGTGAGGCGGGGTGAGTATGTTAAGGGTGGCCACGCCGCACGACATAGTGAGGCAGGGTGAGTATGTTAAGGGTGGCCACGCCGCACGACATAGTGAGGCGGGGTGAGTATGTTAAGGGTGGTCACGCCGCACGACATAGTGAGGCAGGGTGAGTATGTTAAGGGTGGCCACGCCGCACGACATAGTGAGGCGGGGTGAGTATGTTAAGGGTGGTCACGCCGCACGACATAGTGAGGCAGGGTGAGTATGTTAAGGGTGGCCACGCCGCACGACATAGTGAGGCAGGGTGAGTATGTTACTGTTGCCACGCCGCACGACTTAGTGAAGCAGGGTGAGTATGCTAAGGGTGGCCACGCCGCGCGGTCTGTGGTGCGCAGTCTGTGGTGGATCTCTGTCTCTTTACTGCGACCTAAGCAAACATTAGATGCACTGTTAAAGCCGAGATACTTTGGGAAGGTGCACTGTCGCGATCGGTGTACGAAACATGCGCTCTTTAGGTCCAAATGTTTTTTTTAAGAACTGGACATATTCTGGGAATGTCCATATCAGGTAACAGTTAGGTATCAACATTCTAGTCTTATACACTACATGTGTTAACTTGTTAACCAGCGTTTGGTATATTTTACATTGTTAACACTAGCGAATTTGAAGTATTGTTATACAATGGATGATTTTTCCTGCCAGGCAAACGGCCGAACCATGACGTCAGAGGGCGGTGGGGTATACGTCCTGGACGGGGACTCAGATCACTGCTGGCACAGAAACCAAGTAAGCCCAGAAAGGCACACGCAGTCTGTGGTGGATCTCTGTCTCTTTACTGCGACCCTATTCACCATATGGCGACGCTGTTCGTCTTTAAATCGATTAATAGAGTGGCCAGCAAAGTACGCGCATAGTACCGCCATCTGGTGAGCTATTTCGTAGTTAGCTGGTGCAGTGTGCTTCCATTTAGTGGGTCATTTGGTAACAATATATTGTAACGGTGCGACGAGACGATACCGTCTGCTGCAGACAGGTTGGACCCAGAATGGAGTCCGACTCAAAAGTTTTCTCAAAAGTGTTTGCGGGGGTGGGGGGGGCTATGGAGGAGGTACGATAGGGGGGATTACGAATACTGATCTCGATATTTGCCCCGCATTTATGCCAAAATTCCAACTGCCAAGCACCTTTTAAAATAACAATTAGGTCGTAAGTTTCTATATCATGCTGTATAATGCTGTATTTGCTTATCGATATGCTTTATGTGTTATGTCTGCTATGTATTGTCTTCTGTCGTGTCATATTCTGTCATCATTATAGAATATCCCATTGCCTGTTATGTAATGTTATGCTTCGCATTCTATCTGTGGTCTATTCGTATATATGCCTACAGATCAATGAATGAATCCTGGGTTGGAATCCGGGCCCCGACACCTACCCTGGGGGCACATTTCATCCATTCATCTCTCATCGTCCACCCCGATATGTTCCTTGTCCCAGTTTAGCTCCGCTGTGTGCATAAAAGCAGCCTATAACAATATTCGCATATATGCATGCGTTATATCTTTGTCGTACCCCAGCGTTTGCCGACCGCATGGAGGTGTGCTGGGTCGGCTTCTCCATGTACAGCAACATACGTCACATGTTCAGCACAGAGACACGCTCGGACCGCGCCAGATCGCTGGACGGCCTACGCACCCTCGCCCTCCTCTGGCTCATCTCCGGAATGACGTGGGTCTTCTCTATAGTCTACTTCGAGTCGTGGACAACGCGTGAGTTCCATAGACGAACAGACAGTGCGTGAACGCTATAACCCCCCCCCCCCCTTTGATCGTTTACTGACGGGTTCATTTTGTTGTCGAATCCCAGTAAAAAGTCCTGATTATATGAACAAATATGACACATGATATGTATATATTATTAAATATGTATATATTGTTATTTGAGATAAATTTGTGGTGCGGCACACGTGTTTGGTGACGGCAATCGATCAATAGGCTTGGTGGCCATAGTCGGTCGACATCGACGATTCATGGATTCAAATCCATTGCCGATTGATTCATGTTCATTATAATATCCTGTGACTGTACACAAGCAATATCCTAATCCTTGATGAGGTGATAACAAAGCGGTTCCATCGTGATTTTTAGATTTCTTTTGCCCTGTAGACAATTTACTTCAAGCGGCGACGACGTTCCCCAAGGAATGGAGGTTCATGACAACCTTAGGGGTGTATCACTGTCATGATCTTTTCCTTGTTGTCAGGTTAGTGGAGACAAATTGTGGAAATACATGGAATATTTATGAATGTGGGACTGATTTTTTAAACACTGTAACTGGTCGTTTTTCTAATGTTAGGGCGAACCATTGCTTCTGTAGAGTTCACGTATTGATCACGCTGTATATTTAGTACAATATGATTGACTTCGTGGAAAGATGGATTCAACTTCAAACTTTATGTCCTCGACCGGATCATGTTCCTTGTAGGTCAGATGTGCTAAATAATTTAACCCGTCCGTCGGATTGACTGTTCGGCGTCTTTCGAAGTGATGTTGGGTTGCTGTGTGAATCTATCTCCATGTCGCTTATCAATTGCTCCATGCAGTGGCGCAGCCTGTGTGCTGGCCTACTACCGGAAGTGGGAAGAAAATGACCGCAAGATGACGGTTTGGTTCTTTTTCCGGTTCTTCCTTAACCGCTACTGGTTGTAAGTGCATTCTAGCCTGTCTTATTTCATTATAATATTTTTTTACTTTAAATTTCATCGTTAATAATATATCTTACATTATATGAAGAATAGCCAATGTTTGTTTCCCCGTTGGCCACTACTTCATGGCATTAGTACATTTCCTTCGTGAATCTCTGACAGCGTGTCGCATACGGTCATAGCAACACCGATATATGATCCACAGCAACATTCATCTATGATTCATAGCAACAACCGTATATGATCCATAACAACACATATATATGATCCATAGCAACAGCCGTATATGATCCATAGCAACATCCATATATGATCCATAGCAACACCTATATATGATCCATCCCAACAGCTATATATGATCCATAACAACACCTATATATGATCCATATTAACAACCGTATATGATCCAAGACAACACCTATATATGATCCATAGCAACAGCCATATATTTATACATACAGCAGCCGTGTATTAGTCATAGCAATACCAATATTTAATTCAATCTACACTAATAAATCATGCATAGCAACACATAAATGTGACCCATAGCAACTCAAAACGGACTTAATTGCCGCTTCCTGACAGCTTCATGCCGGGCTTTATGCTGGCGCTGAACCTGTACATGAATGGCTACGAGTACCTGGGAGACGGCCCCCTGAACCCTCACGTCAACTCGGACGGCAAGAACTGCGAGACCACGTGGTGGGTTGTCCTCCTGCAGCTCCAAAACGTGGTCAAGACAGACCAACAGGTAGGAGGAGGAATAGTGGGATCCATTTCAGGGAAACGTCGTTAAATAAATGATTTTTTTTTTTTGAAATACGAAAACATTGTATAAATGTAAAACTATCCTGAAGTTATAGGACACGCACATAACTAGACCGTCGTGTTAAATGTTCATCTTTATTGACATCATCACCTGTCTCGATCACCACATGTTTAAAAGCCAGGATACATATCTCTATCTCGACAGTGCTTTGGCTGGTCCTGGGGCTTTGCGATGATCTTCCAGCTGAATATAGCCTCCTTCGCCGTCCTTATACCGCTGATGCTGTGAGTAATTCTCTGTTTGAAACAATGTTTCTGGAATTTAACATTTTGTTTTTTTTAACATTATTTATGAACGACTATAATACAAGAATTTTGATTGTGTGTGATATCATTTTAATTATTACCTCACATGGAAGCAGTTTCTGATCAACATACATGGACGTTGTGAAGTCACTTATCATCCTACCCATGGTCTGTCACGTGGTTTACGTCTTCTGCTTCCGGTCAGTCGGGGCCGGCCCGATAGCTTTGTGGGTTAGGGCGCTCGCATTGAATGCTCTGGTCACCTGAGAGCCTAACGGCATGTGGATCGATGGTTCGAGCTGGTTCGCGGGGTCGCAGGATAAAGATCCCATGCCCTTCTTCGCAAAGAGTAGGGGGTTATTCCCGGGGGCATGGCTCCACTCTCCTTTCCTTCTCCCATCGACGCGATATGACCAAAAGTGGTTAAAGCGTCCTGAACATACAACCAACCAACCAATCTGCTTCCGGTCGTCTTGCAGCGTTCCTGTCCTGGGCTATGTCGTCATCGTCGCCTTTTTCATCGTCGGCATTGTGACCTCAGCCATATACAACATGAAAGCGTGAGTAAAACATGTCATCCGTTAGCTTACGTTTGTAATTCTTATGGATAGTGCAACACCAGCGACTAGACAGATTAAGTGGCGCGCACGGTAGTAATGTAATACGCGTTAGAACGATGGGATGGTATTTAGACATTTCTGATATATGTACGTGTGCCATTTACGTACTGGGAATTTAATAATGGATAATTTAACGTTCGCTGTCCATTTTTAGACGCCAGAATGCATAACAATTTGTATATTTATAAGTATATATAATATAATTAGGGCTTTATTTATAACTATGGTTATAAATAAAACCTTATGTTATCTATACTTATAAATATATAAATAGTCATGCGTTCTGACAATTATCTATACTGTTTTATTTATAGATATAGTTAGTATTATTATATAGGTTTTATTTATGACCATATATACTAGTTTATAATGTAATTTTCCTTCAGACATGCGTCCTCAGCGTAATAATATTTTGTAAAAGGGAGCAACTTTCACGTGAATGTCGGACACACTAGTACGCGATGATTACATATCATAACGTGTTGGTGTATGCTTCCCTTTCGCGACCGACAGGAGGGAGGGGGAGGCTGGCTGGTACATAGATGTGCTGCAAGCCCCCTGGTGTAACGCCGGACAGTACGCTATCGGGCTCGCCCTCGGCGTCCTGCTCCACAAAAAGAAGGGCAAGGCCAAGATGCACCCGGTAAGGCTGGGCATTGTAGCCATTGAGGATTGTTGGGGGGGGGGGGGGTCTGTATCCCAGAGGGGTGGGGCGCTGTCTCAGAAGGACGCGGGGGGGGGGGAACGGTTAAACAAATCTGATGTGTGTGTTCTTCGGGTGCCCCTGGATGACTGGGGGAGCGGACATTTGTAATGAAAAAAATGTACCCCTTTAGAGCGGATATTTTAAAACTTACGACCGGGGGAGCAGGAGTGACTGAAAAAGTGCATTGATGGAATGGGTTTGCCTGGGAAAAAAGTAAACCGAGCTGGTCAACGCCAAAAAAAACCCGCCCCTTCCGAGCGGCGTTTGGCGGTAAAACGCACCAGGATCACCTGTCTCTGGATGTCCTTACCACTGATATAACAATGTATCCCCACCCCCAGGCCGGGATCACCTGTCTCTGGATGTCCTTAATTACCACTGATATAACAATGTATCTCAACCCCCAGGCCGGGATCACCTGTCTCTGGATATCCTTACCACTGATATAACAATGTATCTCCACCCCCAGGCCGGGATCACCTGTCTGGATGTCCTTACCCCCGATATAACAATGTATCCCCTCCCCCAGGCCCGGATCACCTGTCTCTGGATGTCCTTACCACTGATATAACAATGTATCCCCACCCCCAGTCGGGGTCACCTGTCACTGGATTTCCTTACCGCTGATATAGCAATGTATCCCCACGCCCAGGCCGGGATCACCTGTCTCTGGATGTTCTTACCACTGATATAACAATGTATCCCCACCCCAGGCCGGGATCACCTGTCTCTGGATGTCCTTACCACTGATCTAACAATGTATCCCCACCCCCAGACCGGGATCACCTGTCTCTGGATGTCCTTACCACTGATATAACAATGTATCCCCACCCCCAGGCCGGGATCACCTGTCCCTGGATGTCCTTACCACTGATATAACAATGTATCCCCACCCCCAGGCCGGGATCACCTGTCCCTGGATGTCCTTACCACTGATATAACAATGTATCCCCACCCCCAGGCCGGGATCACCTGTCTCTGGATGTCTTTACCACGGATATAACAATGTATCCCCACCCCCAGGCCGGGATCACCTGTCCCTGGATGTCCTTACCACTGATATAACAATGTATCCCCACCCCCAGGCTGGGATCACCTGTCTCTGGATGTCCTTACCACTGATGTAACAATGTATCTCCACCCCCAGGCCGGGATCACCTGTCCCTGGATGTCCTTATCACTGATATAACAATGTATCCCCACCCCAGGCTGGGATCACCTGTCTCTGGATGTCCTTACCACTGATGTAACAATGTATCTCCACCCCCAGGCCGGGATCACCTGTCCCTGGATGTCCTTACCACTGATATAACAATGTATCCCCACCCCCAGGCCGGGATCACCTGTCTCTGGATGTCCTTACCACTGATATAGCAATGTATCCCCACCCCCAGGCCGGGATCACCTGTCTCTGGATGTCCTTACCACTGATATAACAATGTATCCTCACCCCCAGGCCGAGATCACCTGTCTCTGGATGTCCTTACCACTGATATAACAATGTCTCCCCTCCCCCAGGCCGGGATCACGTGTCTCTGGATGTCCTTACCACTGATATAACAATGTATCTTCACCCCCAGGCCGGGATCACCTGTCTGGATGTCTTTACCACTGATATAACAATGTATCCCGACCCCCAGGCCGGGATCACCTGTCTCTGGGTGTCCTTACCACTGATATAACCATGTCTCCCCTCCTCCAGGCCGGGATCACCTGTCTCTGGATGTCCTTACTACTGATATAACAATGTATCCCCACCCCCAGGCCGGGATCACCTGTCTCTGGATGTCCTTACCACTGATATAACAATGTATCTCCACCCCCAGGCCGAGATCACCTGTCTCTGGATGTCCTTACCACTGATATAACAATGTATCCCCACCCCCAGGCCGGGATCACCTGTCTCTGGATGTCCTTACCACTGATATAACCATGTCTCCCCTCCTCCAGGCCGGGATCACCTGTCTCTGGATGTCCTTACTACTGATATAACAATGTATCCCCACCCCCAGGCCGGGATCACCTGTCTGGATGTCCTTACCACTGATTTAACAATGTATCCCCACCCCAAGGCCGGGATCACCTGTCTCTGGATGTCCTTACCACTGATATAGCAACGTATCTCCACCCCCAGGCCGGGATCACCTGTCTCTGGATGTCCTTACCACTGATATAACAATGTATCCCCACCCCCAGGCCGGGGTCACCTGTCTGTGGATGTCCCTACCAATGATATAGCAATGTATTTCCACCTCCAGGCCGGGATCACCTGTCTCTGGATGTCCTTACCACTGATATAGCAATGTATCAACACCCCCAGACCGGGATCACCTGTCTGTGGATGTCCTTACCACTGATATAACAATGTATCCCCACCCCCAGACCGGGATCACCTGTCTCTGGATGTCTTTACCACTGATATAACAATGTATCCCCACCCCCAGACCGGGATCACCTGTCTCTGGATGTCCTTACCACTGATATAACAATGTATCCCAAGCCCCAGACCGGGATCACCTGTCTCTGGATGTCTTTACCACTGATAGGACAATGTATCCCCACCCCCAGGCCGGGATCACCTGTCTCTGGATGTCCTTACCACTGATATAACAATGTATCCCCACCCCCAGGCTGGGATCACCTGTCTCTGGATGTCCTTACCACTGATAGAACAATGTATCCCCACCCCCAGGCCGGGATCACCTGTCTCTGGATGTCCTTACAACTGATATAACAATGTATCCCAACCCCCAGACCGGGATCACCTGTCTCTGGATGTCTTTACCACTGATAGGACAATGTATCCCCACCCCCAGGCCGGGATCACCTGTCTCTGGATGTCCTTACCACTGATAGAACAATGTATCCCCACCCCCAGGCTGGGATCACCTGTCTCTGGATGTCCTTACCACTGATGTAACAATGTATCTCCACCCCCAGGCCGGGATCACCTTTCCCTGGATGTCCTTATCACTGATATAACAATGTATCCCCACCCCAGGCTGGGATCACCTGTCTCTGGATGTCCTTACCACTGATGTAACAATGTATCTCCACCCCCAGGCCGGGATCACCTGTCCCTGGATGTCCTTACCACTGATATAACAATGTATCCCCACCCCCAGGCCGGGATCACCTGTCTCTGGATGTCCTTACCACTGATATAGCAATGTATCCCCACCCCCAGGCCGGGATCACCTGTCTCTGGATGTCCTTACCACTGATATAACAATGTATCCTCACCCCCAGGCCGAGATCACCTGTCTCTGGATGTCCTTACCACTGATATAACAATGTCTCCCCTCCCCCAGGCCGGGATCACGTGTCTCTGGATGTCCTTACCACTGATATAACAATGTATCTTCACCCCCAGGCCGGGATCACCTGTCTGGATGTCTTTACCACTGATATAACAATGTATCCCCACCCCCAGGACGGGATCACCTGTCTCTGGGTGTCCTTACCACTGATATAACCATGTCTCCCCTCCTCCAGGCCGGGATCACCTGTCTCTGGATGTCCTTACTACTGATATAACAATGTATCCCCACCCCCAGGCCGGGATCACCTGTCTCTGGATGTCCTTACCACTGATATAACAATGTATCTCCACCCCCAGGCCGAGATCACCTGTCTCTGGATGTCCTTACCACTGATATAACAATGTATCCCCACCCCCAGGCCGGGGTCACCTGTCTGTGGATGTCCCTACCAATGATATAGCAATGTATTTCCACCTCCAGGCCGGGATCACCTGTCTCTGGATGTCCTTACCACTGATATAGCAATGTATCAACACCCCCAGACCGGGATCACCTGTCTGTGGATGTCCTTACCACTGATATAACAATGTATCCCCACCCCCAGACCGGGATCACCTGTCTCTGGATGTCTTTACCACTGATATAACAATGTATCCCCACCCCCAGACCGGGATCACCTGTCTCTGGATGTCCTTACCACTGATATAACAATGTATCCCAAGCCCCAGACCGGGATCACCTGTCTCTGGATGTCTTTACCACTGATAGGACAATGTATCCCCACCCCCAGGCCGGGATCACCTGTCTCTGGATGTCCTTACCACTGATATAACAATGTATCCCCACCCCCAGGCTGGGATCACCTGTCCCTGGATGTCCTTACCACTGATAGAACAATGTATCCCCACCCCCAGGCCGGGATCACCTGTCTCTAGATGTCCTTACAACTGATATAACAATGTACCCCAACCCCCAGACCGGGATCACCTGTCTCTGGATGTCTTTACCACTGATAGGACAATGTATCCCCACCCCCAGGCCGGGATCACCTGTCTCTGGATGTCCTTACCACTGATAGAACAATGTATCCCCACCCCAGGCCGGGATCACCTGTCTCTGGATGTCCTTACCACTGATAGAACAATGTATCCCCACCCCCAGGCGGGGATCACCTGTCTCTGGTTGTCCTTACCACTGATGTAACAATGTATCCCCACCCCCTGACCGGGATCACCTGTCTCTGGATGTCTTTACCACTGATATGACAATGTATCCCACCCCCAGGCCGGGATCACCTGTCTCTGGATGTCCTTACCACTGATAGAACAATGTATCCCCACCCCCAGGCCGGGATCACCTGTCTCTGGATGTCCTTACCACTGATAGAACAATGTATCCCCACCCTCAGGCCGGGATCACCTGTCTCTGGATGTCCTTACCACTGATATAAAAATGTATCCCCACCCCCAGGCTGGGATCACCTGTCTCTGGATGTCCTTACCACTGATGTAACAATGTATCCCCACCCCCAGGCCGGGATCACCTGTCCCTGGATGTCCTTACCACTGATATAACAATGTATCCCCACCCCCAGGCCGGGATCACCTGTCTCTGGATGTCCTTACCACTGATATAACAATGTATCCCCACCCCCAGGCCCCCGATCACCTGTCTCTGGATGTCCTTACCACTGATGTAGTAATGTATCCCCACCCCCAGGCCGGGATCACCTGTCTCTGGATGTCCTTACCACTAATATAACAATGTCTCCCCTCCCCCAGGCCGGGATCACCTGTCTCTGGATGTCCTTACCACTGATATAACAATGTATCCCCACCCCCAGACCGGGATAACCTGTCTCTGGATGTCTTGACCACTGATAGAACAATGTATCCCCACCCCAGGCCGGGATCACCTGTCTCTGGATGTCCATACCACTGATATAAAAATTGTATCCCCCCCCCCAGGCTGGGATCACCTGTCTCTGGATGTTCTTACCACTGATATAGCAATGTATCCCCACCCCCAGACCGGGATCACCTGTCTCTGGATGTCTTTACCACTGATATAACAATGTATCCCACCCCCAGGCCGGGATCACCTGTCTCTGGATGTCCTTACCACTGATAGAACAATGTATCCCCACCCCCAGGCCGGGATCACCTGTCTCTGGATGTCCTTACCACTGATAGAACAATGTATCCCCACCCCCAGGCCGGGATCACCTGTCTCTGGATGTCCTTACCACTGATATAGCAATGTATCCTCACCCCCAGGCCGGGACCACCTGTCTCTGGATGTTCTTACCACTGATATAACAATGTATCCCCACCCCAGGCCGGGATCACCTGTCTCTGGATGTCCTTACCACTGATCTAACAATGTATCCCCACCCTCAGGCGAGGATCACCTGCCTCTGGATGTCCTTACCACTGATAAAACAATGTATCCCCACCCCCAGGCCGGTATCACGTGTCTCTGGATGTCCTTACCACTGATATAACAATGTATCCCCACCTCAGGCCGGGATCACCTGTCTCTGGATGTCCTTACCACTGATATAACAATGTATTTCCACCCCCAGGCCGGGATCACCTGTCTCTGGATGTTCTTACCACTGATATAACAATGTATCCCCACCCCCAGGCAGGGGTCACCTGTCTGTGGATGTCCTTACCACTGATGTAACAATGTATCTCCACCCCCAGGCCGGGATCACCTGTCCCTGGATGTCCTTACCACTGATATAACAATGTATCCCCACCCCCAGGCCGGGATCACCTGTCTCTGGATGTCCTTACCACTGATATAGCAATGTATCCCCACCCCCAGGCCGGGATCACCTGTCTCTGGATGTCCTTACCACTGATATAACAATGTATCCTCACCCCCAGGCCGAGATCACCTGTCTCTGGATGTCCTTACCACTGATATAACAATGTCTCCCCTCCCCCAGGCCGGGATCACGTGTCTCTGGATGTCCTTACCACTGATATAACAATGTATCTTCACCCCCAGGCCGGGATCACCTGTCTGGATGTCTTTACCACTGATATAACAATGTATCCCCACCCCCAGGCCGGGATCACCTGTCTCTGGGTGTCCTTACCACTGATATAACCATGTCTCCCCTCCTCCAGGCCGGGATCACCTGTCTCTGGATGTCCTTACTACTGATATAACAATGTATCCCCACCCCCAGGCCGGGATCACCTGTCTCTGGATGTCCTTACCACTGATATAACAATGTATCTCCACCCCCAGGCCGAGATCACCTGTCTCTGGATGTCCTTACCACTGATATAACAATGTATCCCAACCCCCAGGCCGGGATCACCTGTCTCTGGATGTCCTTACCACTGATATAACCATGTCTCCCCTCCTCCAGGCCGGGATCACCTGTCTCTGGATGTCCTTACTACTGATATAACAATGTATCCCCACCCCCAGGCCGGGATCACCTGTCTCTGGATGTCCTTACCACTGATATAACAATGTATCCCCACCCCCAGGCCGAGATCACCTGTCTCTGGATGTCCTTACCACTGATATAATAATGTCTCCCCTCCCCCAGGCCGGGATCACGTGTCTCTGGATGTCCTTACCACTGATATAACAATGTATCTTCACCCCCAGGCCGGGATCACCTGTCTGGATGTCCTTACCACTGATATAACAATGTATCCCCACCCCCAGGCCGGGATCACCTGTCTCTGGATGTCCTTACAACTGATATAACCATATCTCCCCTCCTCCAGGCCGGGATCACCTGTCTCTGGATGTCCTTACCACTGATATAACCATGTCTCCCCTCCTCCAGGCCGGGATCACCTGTCTCTGGATGTCCTTACTACTGATATAACAATGTATCCCCACCCCCAGGCCGGGATCACCTGTCTGGATGTCCTTACCACTGATTTAACAATGTATCCCCACCCCAAGGCCGGGATCACCTGTCTCTTGATGTCCTTACCACTGATATAACAACGTATCTCCACCCCCAGGCCGGGATCACCTGTCTCTGGATGTCCTTACCACTGATATAACAATGTATCCCCACCCCCAGGCCGGGGTCACCTGTCTGTGGATGTCCCTACCAATGATATAGCAATGTATTTCCACCTCCAGGCCGGGATCACCTGTCTCTGGATGTCCTTACCACTGATATAGCAATGTATCAACACCCCCAGACCGGGATCACCTGTCTGTGGATGTCCTTACCACTGATATAACAATGTATCCCCACCCCCAGACCGGGATCACCTGTCTCTGGATGTCTTTACCACTGATATAACAATGTATCCCCACCCCCAGACCGGGATCACCTGTCTCTGGATTTCCTTAACACTGATATAACAATGTATCCCAAGCCCCAGACCGGGATCACCTGTCTCTGGATGTCTTTACCACTGATAGGACAATGTATCCCCACCCCCAGGCCGGGATCACCTGTCTCTGGATGTCCTTACCACTGATATAACAATGTATCCCCACCCCCAGGCTGGGATCACCTGTCTCTGGATGTCCTTACCACTGATAGAACAATGTATCCCCACCCCCAGGCCGGGATCACCTGTCTCTGGATGTCCTTACAACTGATATAACAATGTATCCCAACCCCCAGACCGGGATCACCTGTCTCTGGATGTCTTTACCACTGATAGGACAATGTATCCCCACCCCCAGGCCGGGATCACCTGTCTCTGGATGTCCTTACCACTGATAGAACAATGTATCCCCACCCCAGGCCGGGATCACCTGTCTCTGGATGTCCTTACCACTGATAGAACAATGTATCCCCACCCCCAGGCTGGGATCACCTGTCTCTGGTTGTCCTTACCACTGATGTAACAATGTATCCCCACCCCCAGACCGGGATCACCTGTCTCTGGATGTCTTTACCACTGATATGACAATGTATCCCACCCCCAGGCCGGGATCACCTGTCTCTGGATGTCCTTACCACTGATAGAACAATGTATCCCCACCCCCAGGCCGGGATCACCTGTCTCTGGATGTCCTTACCACTGATAGAACAATGTATCCCCACCCCCAGGCCGGGATCACCTGTCTCTGGATGTCCTTACCACTGATATAAAAATGTATCCCCACCCCCAGGCTGGGATCACCTATCTCTGGATGTCCTTACCACTGATGTAACAAAGTATCCCCACCCCCAGGCCGGGATCACCTGTCCCTGGATGTCTTTACCACTGATATAACAATGTATCCCCACCCCCAGGCCGGGATCACCTGTCTCTGGATGTCCTTACCACTGATATAACAATGTATCCCCACCCCCAGGCCGGGATCACCTGTCTCTGGATGTCCTTACCACTGATGTAGCAATGTATCCCCACCCCCAGGCCGGGATCACCTGTCTCTGGATGTCCTTACCACTAATATAACAATGTCTCCCCTCCCCCAGGCCGGGATCACCTGTCTCTGGATGTCCTTACCACTGATATAACAATGTATCCCCACCCCCAGACCGGGATAACCTGTCTCTGGATGTCTTGACCACTGATAGAACAATGTATCCCCACCCCCAGGCCGGGATCACCTGTCTCTGGATGTCCTTACCACTGATATAAAAATTGTATCCCCCCCCCAGGCTGGGATCACCTGTCTCTGGATGTTCTTACCACTGATATAGCAGTGTATCCCCACCCCCAGACCGGGATCACCTGTCTCTGGATGTCTTTACCACTGATATAACAATGTATCCCACCCCCAGGCCGGGATCACCTGTCTCTGGATGTCCTTACCACTGATAGAACAATGTATCCCCACCCCCAGGCCGGGATCACCTGTCTCTGGATGTCCTTACCACTGATAGAACAATGTATCCCCACCCCCAGGCCGGGATCACCTGTCTCTGGATGTCCTTACCACTGATATAGCAATGTATCCTCACCCCCAGGCCGGGACCACCTGTCTCTGGATGTTCTTACCACTGATATAACAATGTATCCCCACCCCAGGCCGGGATCACCTGTCTCTGGATGTCCTGACCACTGATCTAACAATGTATCCCCACCCCCAGGCGAGGATCACCTGTCTCTGGATGTCTTTACCACTGATATAACAATGTATCCCCACCCCCAGGCCGGGATCACCTGCCTCTGAATGTCCTTACCACTGATGTAACAATGTATCTCCACCTCAAGGCCGGGATCACCTGTCTCTGGATGTCCTTACCACTGATAGAACAATGTATCCCCACCCCCAGGCCGGGATCACCTGTCTCTGGATGTCCTTACCACTGATAGAACAATGTATCCCCACCCCCAGGCCGGGATCACCTGTCTCTGGATGTCCTTACCACTGATATAGCAATGTATCCTCACCCCCAGGCCGGGACCACCTGTCTCTGGATGTTCTTACCACTGATATAACAATGTATCCCCACCCCAGGCCGGGATCACCTGTCTCTGGATGTCCTGACCACTGATCTAACAATGTATCCCCACCCCCAGGCGAGGATCACCTGTCTCTGGATGTCTTTACCACTGATATAACAATGTATCCCCACCCCCAGGCTGGGATCACCTGCCTCTGAATGTCCTTACCACTGATATAACAATGTATCCCCACCCCCAGGCCGGTATCACGTGTCTCTGGATGTCCTTACCACTGATATAACAATGTATCCCCACCCCCAGGCCGGGATCACCTGTCTCTGGATGTCCTTACCACTGATATAACAATGTATTTCCACCCCCAGGCCGGGATCACCTGTCTCTGGATGTCCTTACCACTGATAAAACAATGTATCCCCACCCCCAGGCCGGTATCACCTGTCTCTGGATGTCCTTACCACTAATATAACAATGTCTCCCCTCCCCCAGGCCGGGATCACCTGTCTCTGGATGTCCTTACCACTGATATAACAATGTATCCCCACCCCCAGACCGGGATAACCTGTCTCTGGATGTCTTGACCACTGATAGAACAATGTATCCCCACCCCCAGGCCGGGATCACCTGTCTCTGGATGTCCTTACCACTGATATAAAAATTGTATCCCCCCCCCAGGCTGGGATCACCTGTCTCTGGATGTTCTTACCACTGATATAGCAGTGTATCCCCACCCCCAGACCGGGATCACCTGTCTCTGGATGTCTTTACCACTGATATAACAATGTATCCCACCCCCAGGCCGGGATCACCTGTCTCTGGATGTCCTTACCACTGATAGAACAATGTATCCCCACCCCCAGGCCGGGATCACCTGTCTCTGGATGTCCTTACCACTGATAGAACAATGTATCCCCACCCCCAGGCCGGGATCACCTGTCTCTGGATGTCCTTACCACTGATATAGCAATGTATCCTCACCCCCAGGCCGGGACCACCTGTCTCTGGATGTTCTTACCACTGATATAACAATGTATCCCCACCCCAGGCCGGGATCACCTGTCTCTGGATGTCCTGACCACTGATCTAACAATGTATCCCCACCCCCAGGCTGGGATCACCTGTCTCTGGATGTCCTTACCACTGATGTAACAATGTATCTCCACCTCAAGGCCGGGATCACCTGTCTCTGGATGTCCTTACCACTAATATAACAATGTATCCCCACCCCCAGACCGGGATCACCTGTCTCTGGATGTCTTTACCACTGATATAACAATGTATCCCACCCCCAGGCCGGGATCACCTGTCTCTGGATGTCCTTACCACTGATAGAACAATGTATCCCCACCCCCAGGCCGGGATCACCTGTCTCTGGATGTCCTTACCACTGATAGAACAATGTATCCCCACCCCCAGGCCGGGATCACCTGTCTCTGGATGTCTTTACCACTGATATAACAATGTATCCCACCCCCAGGCCGGGATCACCTGTCTCTGGATGTCCTTACCACTGATATAACAATGTATCCCACCCCCAGGCCGGGATCACCTGTCTCTGGATGTCCTTACCACTGATAGAACAATGTATCCCCACCCCCAGGCCGGGATCACCTGTCTCTGGATGTCCTTACCACTGATATAGCAATGTATCCTCACCCCCAGGCCGGGACCACCTGTCTCTGGATGTTCTTACCACTGATATAACAATGTATCCCCACCCCAGGCCGGGATCACCTGTCTCTGGATGTCCTGACCACTGATCTAACAATGTATCCCCACCCCCAGGCGAGGATCACCTGTCTCTGGATGTCTTTACCACTGATATAACAATATATCCCCACCCCCAGGCCGGGATCACCTGTCTCTGGATGTCCTTACCACTGATATAACAATATATCCCCACCCCCAGGCTGGGATCACCTGCCTCTGAATGTCCTTACCACTGATGTAACAATGTATCTCCATCTCAAGGCCGGGATCACCTGTCTCTGGATGTCCTTACCACTGATGTAGCAATGTATCCCCACCCCCAGGCCGGGATCACGTGTCTCTGGATGTCCTTACCACTGATATAACAATGTATCCCCACCCCCAGGCCGGGATCACCTGCCTCTGGATGTCCGTACCACTGATGTAGCAATGTATCCCCACCCCCAGGCCGGGATCACGTGTCTCTGGATGTCCTTACCACTGATAAAACAATGTATCCCCACCCCCAGGCCGGTATCACGTGTCTCTGGATGTCCTTACCACTGATATAACAATGTATCCCCACCCCCAGGCCGGGATCACCTGTCTCTGGATGTCCTTACCACTGATATAACAATGTATTTCCACCCCCAGGCCGGGATCACCTGTCTCTGGATGTCCTTACCACTGATAAAACAATGTATCCCCACCCCCAGGCCGGTATCACGTGTCTCTGGATGTCCTTACCACTGATATAACAATGTATCCCCACCCCCAGGCCGGGATCACCTGTCTCTGGATGTCCTTACCACTGATATAACAATGTATCCCCACCCCCAGGCCGGGATCACCTGTCTCTGGATGTCCTTACCACTGATGTAGCAATGTATCCCCACCCCCAGGCCGGGATCACCTGTCTCTGGATGTCCTTACCACTAATATAACAATGTCTCCCCTCCCCCAGGCCGGGATCACCTGTCTCTGGATGTCCTTACCACTGATATAACAATGTATCCCCACCCCCAGACCGGGATAACCTGTCTCTGGATGTCTTGACCACTGATAGAACAATGTATCCCCACCCCCAGGCCGGGATCACCTGTCTCTGGATGTCCTTACCACTGATATAAAAATTGTATCCCCCCCCAGGCTGGGATCACCTGTCTCTGGATGTTCTTACCACTGATATAGCAATGTATCCCCACCCCCAGACCGGGATCACCTGTCTCTGGATGTCTTTACCACTGATATAACAATGTATCCCACCCCCAGGCCGGGATCACCTGTCTCTGGATGTCCTTACCACTGATAGAACAATGTATCCCCACCCCCAGGCCGGGATCACCTGTCTCTGGATGTCCTTACCACTGATAGAACAATGTATCCCCACCCCCAGGCCGGGATCACCTGTCTCTGGATGTCCTTACCACTGATATAGCAATGTATCCTCACCCCCAGGCCGGGACCACCTGTCTCTGGATGTCCTTACCACTGATATAACAATGTATCCCCACCCCCAGGCTGGGATCACCTGTCTCTGGATGTCCTTACCACTGATAGAACAATGTATCCCCACCCCCAGGCCGGGATCACCTGTCTCTGGATGTCCTTACAACTGATATAACAATGTATCCCAACCCCCAGACCGGGATCACCTGTCTCTGGATGTCTTTACCACTGATAGGACAATGTATCCCCTCCCCCAGGCCGGGATCACCTGTCTCTGGATGTCCTTACCACTGATAGAACAATGTATCCCCACCCCAGGCCGGGATCACCTGTCTCTGGATGTCCTTACCACTGATAGAACAATGTATCCCCACCCCCAGGCTGGGATCACCTGTCTCTGGTTGTCCTTACCACTGATGTAACAATGTATCCCCACCCCCAGACCGGGATCACCTGTCTCTGGATGTCTTTACCACTGATATGACAATGTATCCCACCCCCAGGCCGGGATCACCTGTCTCTGGATGTCCTTACCACTGATAGAACAATGTATCCCCACCCCCAGGCCGGGATCACCTGTCTCTGGATGTCCTTACCACTGATAGAACAATGTATCCCCACCCCCAGGCCGGGATCACCTGTCTCTGGATGTCCTTACCACTGATATAAAAATGTATCCCCACCCCCAGGCTGGGATCACCTATCTCTGGATGTCCTTACCACTGATGTAACAAAGTATCCCCACCCCCAGGCCGGGATCACCTGTCCCTGGATGTCTTTACCACTGATATAACAATGTATCCCCACCCCCAGGCCGGGATCACCTGTCTCTGGATGTCCTTACCACTGATATAACAATGTATCCCCACCCCCAGGCCGGGATCACCTGTCTCTGGATGTCCTTACCACTGATGTAGCAATGTATCCCCACCCCCAGGCCGGGATCACCTGTCTCTGGATGTCCTTACCACTAATATAACAATGTCTCCCCTCCCCCAGGCCGGGATCACCTGTCTCTGGATGTCCTTACCACTGATATAACAATGTATCCCCACCCCCAGACCGGGATAACCTGTCTCTGGATGTCTTGACCACTGATAGAACAATGTATCCCCACCCCCAGGCCGGGATCACCTGTCTCTGGATGTCCTTACCACTGATATAAAAATTGTATCCCCCCCCCAGGCTGAGATCACCTGTCTCTGGATGTTCTTACCACTGATATAGCAATGTATCCCCACCCCCAGACCGGGATCACCTGTCTCTGGATGTCTTTACCACTGATATAACAATGTATCCCACCCCCAGGCCGGGATCACCTGTCTCTGGATGTCCTTACCACTGATAGAACAATGTATCCCCACCCCCAGGCCGGGATCACCTGTCTCTGGATGTCCTTACCACTGATAGAACAATGTATCCCCACCCCCAGGCCGGGATCACCTGTCTCTGGATGTCCTTACCACTGATATAGCAATGTATCCTCACCCCCAGGCCGGGACCACCTGTCTCTGGATGTTCTTACCACTGATATAACAATGTATCCCCACCCCAGGCCGGGATCACCTGTCTCTGGATGTCCTGACCACTGATCTAACAATGTATCCCCACCCCCAGGCGAGGATCACCTGTCTCTGGATGTCTTTACCACTGATATAACAATATATCCCCACCCCCAGGCTGGGATCACCTGTCTCTGAATGTCCTTACCACTGATGTAACAATGTATCTCCACCTCAAGGCCGGGATCACCTGCCTCTGGATGTCCGTACCACTGATATAGCAATGTATCCCCACCCCCAGGCCGGGATCACGTGTCTCTGGATGTCCTTACCACTGATAAAACAATGTATCCCCACCCCCAGGCCGGTATCACGTGTCTCTGGATGTCCTTACCACTGATATAACAATGTATCCCCACCCCCAGGCCGGGATCACCTGTCTCTGGATGTCCTTACCACTGATATAACAATGTATTTCCACCCCCAGGCCGGGATCACCTGTCTCTGGATGTCCTTACCACTGATAAAACAATGTATCCCCACCCCCAGGCCGGTATCACGTGTCTCTGGATGTCCTTACCACTGATATAACAATGTATCCCCACCCCCAGGCCGGGATCACCTGTCTCTGGATGTCCTTACCACTGATATAACAATGTATCCCCACCCCCAGGCCGGGATCACCTGTCTCTGGATGTCCTTACCACTGATGTAGCAATGTATCCCCACCCCCAGGCCGGGATCACCTGTCTCTGGATGTCCTTACCACTAATATAACAATGTCTCCCCTCCCCCAGGCCGGGATCACCTGTCTCTGGATGTCCTTACCACTGATATAACAATGTATCCCCACCCCCAGACCGGGATAACCTGTCTCTGGATGTCTTGACCACTGATAGAACAATGTATCCCCACCCCCAGGCCGGGATCACCTGTCTCTGGATGTCCTTACCACTGATATAAAAATTGTATCCCCCCCCAGGCTGGGATCACCTGTCTCTGGATGTTCTTACCACTGATATAGCAATGTATCCCCACCCCCAGACCGGGATCACCTGTCTCTGGATGTCTTTACCACTGATATAACAATGTATCCCACCCCCAGGCCGGGATCACCTGTCTCTGGATGTCCTTACCACCGATATAACAATGTATCAACACCCCCAGACTAGGGTCACCTGTCTCTGGATGTCCTTACCACTGATCTAACAATGTATCCCCACCCCAAGACCGGGATCACGTGTCTCTGGATGTCCTTACCACTGATATAACAATGTATCCCCACCCCCAGGCTGGGATCACCTGTCTCTGGATGTCCTTACCACTGATGTAACAATGTATCTCCACCCCCAGGCCGGGATCACCTGTCCCTGGATGTCCTTATCACTGATATAACAATGTATCCCCACCCCCAGGCTGGGATCACCTGTCTCTGGATGTCCTTACCACTGATGTAACAATGTATCTCCACCCCCAGGCCGGGATCACCTGTCCCTGGATGTCCTTACCACTGATATAACAATGTATCCCCACCCCCAGGCCGGGATCACCTGTCTCTGGATGTCCTTACCACTGATATAGCAATATATCCCCACCCCCAGGCCGGGATCACCTGTCTCTGGATGTCCTTACCACTGATATAACAATGTATCCTCACCCCCAGGCCGAGATCACCTGTCTCTGGATGTCCTTACCACTGATATAACAATGTCTCCCCTCCCCCAGGCCGGGATCACGTGTCTCTGGATGTCCTTACCACTGATATAACAATGTATCTTCACCCCCAGGCCGGGATCACCTGTCTGGATGTCTTTACCACTGATATAACAATGTATCCCCACCCCCAGGCCGGGATCACCTGTCTCTGGGTGTCCTTACCACTGATATAACCATGTCTCCCCTCCTCCAGGCCGGGATCACCTGTCTCTGGATGTCCTTACTACTGATATAACAATGTATCCCCACCCCCAGGCCGGGATCACCTGTCTCTGGATGTCCTTACCACTGATATAACAATGTATCTCCACCCCCAGGCCGAGATCACCTGTCTCTGGATGTCCTTACCACTGATATAACAATGTATCCCCACCCCCAGGCCGGGATCACCTGTCTCTGGATGTTCTTACCACTGATATAACCATGTCTCCCCTCCTCCAGGTCGGGATCACCTGTCTCTGGATGTCCTTACTACTGATATAACAATGTATCCCCACCCCCAGGCCGGGATCACCTGTCTCTGGATGTCCTTACCACTGATATAACAATGTATCCCCACCCCCAGGCCGAGATCACCTGTCTCTGGATGTCCTTACCACTGATATAACAATGTCTCCCCTCCCCCAGGCCGGGATCACCTGTCTGGATGTCCTTACCACTGATTTAACAATGTATCCCCACCCCAAGGCCGGGATCACCTGTCTCTGGATGTCCTTACCACTGATATAACAACGTATCTCCACCCCCAGGCGAGGATCACCTGTCTCTGGATGTCCTTGCCACTGATATAACAATGTATCCCCACCCCCAGGCCGGGGTCACCTGTCTGTGAATGTCCCTACCAATGATATGGCAATGTATTTCCACCTCCAAGCCGGGATCACCTGTCTCTGGATGTCCTTACCACTGATATAGCAATGTATCAACACCCCCAGACCGGGATCACCTGTCTGTGGATGTCCTTACCACTGATATAACAATGTATCCCCACCCCCAGACCGGGATCACCTGTCTCTGGATGTCTTTACCACTGATATAACAATGTATCCCCACCCCCAGACCGGGATCACCTGTCTCTGGATGTCCTTACCACTGATATAACAATGTATCCCAAGCCCCAGACCGGGATCACCTGTCTCTGGATGTCTTTACCACTGATAGGACAATGTATCCCCACCCCCAGGCCGGGATCACCTGTCTCTGGATGTCCTTACCACTGATATAACAATGTATCCCCACCCCCAGGCTGGGATCACCTGTCTCTGGATGTCCTTACCACTGATAGAACAATGTATCCCCACCCCCAGGCCGGGATCACCTGTCTCTGGATGTCCTTACAACTGATATAACAATGTATCCCAACCCCCAGACCGGGATCACCTGTCTCTGGATGTCTTTACCACTGATAGGACAATGTATTCCCACCCCCAGGCCGGGATCACCTGTCTCTGGATGTCCTTACCACTGATAGAACAATGTATCCCCACCCCAGGCCGGGATCACCTGTCTCTGGATGTCCTTACCACTGATAGAACAATGTATCCCCACCCCCAGGCTGGGATCACCTGTCTCTGGTTGTCCTTACCACTGATGTAACAATGTATCCCCACCCCCAGACCGGGATCACCTGTCTCTGGATGTCTTTACCACTGATATGACAATGTATCCCACCCCCAGGCCGGGATCACCTGTCTCTGGATGTCCTTACCACTGATAGAACAATGTATCCCCACCCCCGGCCGGGATCACCTGTCTCTGGATGTCCTTACCACTGATAGAACAATGTATCCCCACCCCCAGGCCGGGATCACCTGTCTCTGGATGTCCTTACCACTGATATAAAAATGTATCCCCACCCCCAGGCTGGGATCACCTGTCTCTGGATGTCCTTACCACTGATGTAACAATGTATCCCCACCCCCAGGCCGGGATAACCTGTCTCTGGATGTCCTTACCACTGATATAACAATGTATCCCCACCCCCAGGCCGGGATCACCTGTCTCTGGATGTCCTTACCACTGATGTAGCAATGTATCCCCACCCCCAGGCCGGGATCACCTGTCTCTGGATGTCCTTACCACTAATATAACAATGTCTCCCCTCCCCCAGGCCGGGATCACCTGTCTCTGGATGTCCTTACCACTGATATAACAATGTATCCCCACCCCCAGACCGGGATAACCTGTCTCTGGATGTCTTGACCACTGATAGAACAATGTATCCCCACCCCCAGGCCGGGATCACCTGTCTCTGGATGTCCTTACCACTGATATCAAAATTGTATCCCCCCCCCCAGGCTGGGATCACCTGTCTCTGGATGTTCTTACCACTGATATAGCAATGTATCCCCACCCCCAGACCGGGATCACCTGTCTCTGGATGACTTTACCACTGATATAACAATGTATCCCACCCCCAGGCCGGGATCACCTGTCTCTGGATGTCCTTACCACTGATATAACAATGTATCCCCACCCCCAGGCCGGGATCACCTGTCTCTGGATGTCCTTACCACTGATATAGCAATGTATCTCCACCCCCAGGCCGAGATCACCTGTCTCTGGATGTCCTTACCACTGATATAACAATGTATCCCCACCCCCAGGCCGGGATCACCTGTCTCTGGATGTCCTTACCACTGATATAACCATGTCTCCCCTCCTCCAGGCCGGGATCACCTGTCTCTGGATGTCCTTACTACTGATATAACAATGTATCCCCACTCCCAGGCCGGGATCACCTGTCTCTGGATGTCCTTACCACTGATATAACAATGTATCCCCACCCCCAGGCCGAGATCACCTGTCTCTGGATGTCCTTACCACTGATATAACAATGTCTTTCCTCCCCCAGGCCGGGATCACCTGTCTGGATGTCCTTACCACTGATTTAACAATGTATCCCCACCCCAAGGCCGGGATCACCTGTCTCTGGATGTCCTTACCACTGATATAACAACGTATCTCCACCCCCAGGCCGGGATCACCTGTCTCTGGATGTCCTTACCACTGATATAACAATGTATCCCCACCCCCAGGCCGTGGTCACCTGTCTGTGGATGTCCCTACCAATGATATAGCAATGTATTTCCACCTCCAAGCCGGGATCACCTGTCTCTGGATGTCCTTACCACTGATATAGCAATGTATCAACACCCCCAGACCGGGATCACCTGTCTGTGGATGTCCTTACCACTGATATAACAATGTATCCCCACCCCCAGACCGGGATCACCTGTCTCTGGATGTCTTTACCACTGATATAACAATGTATCCCCACCCCCAGACCGGGATCACCTGTCTCTGGATGTCCTTACCACTGATATAACAATGTATCCCAAGCCCCAGACCGGGATCACCTGTCTCTGGATGTCTTTACCACTGATAGGACAATGTATCCCCACCCCCAGGCCGGGATCACCTGTCTCTGGATGTTTTTACCACTGATATAACAATGTATCCCCACCCCCAGGCTGGGATCACCTGTCTCTGGATGTCCTTACCACTGATAGAACAATATATCCCCACCCCCAGGCCGGGATCACCTGTCTCTGGATGTCCTTACAACTGATATAACAATGTATCCCAACCCCCAGACCGGGATCACCTGTCTCTGGATGTCTTTACCACTGATAGGACAATGTATCCCCACCCCCAGGCCGGGATCACCTGTCTCTGGATGTCCTTACCACTGATAGAACAATGTATCCCCACCCCAGGCCGGGATCACCTGTCTCTGGATGTCCTTACCACTGATAGAACAATGTATCCCCACCCCCAGGCTGGGATCACCTGTCTCTGGTTGTCCTTACCACTGATGTAACAATGTATCCCCACCCCCAGACCGGGATCACCTGTCTCTGGATGTCTTTACCACTGATATGACAATGTATCCCACCCCCAGGCCGGGATCACCTGTCTCTGGATGTCCTTACCACTGATAGAACAATGTATCCCCACCCCCAGGCCGGGATCACCTGTCTCTGGATGTCCTTACCACTGATAGAACAATGTATCCCCACCCCCAGGCCGGGATCACCAGTCTCTGGATGTCCTTACCACTGATATAAAAATGTATCCCCACCCCCAGGCTGGGATCACCTGTCTCTGGATGTCCTTACCACTGATGTAACAATGTATCCCCACCCCCAGGCCGGGATCACCTGTCCCTGGATGTCCTTACCACTGATATAACAATGTATCCCCACCCCCAGGCCGGGATCACCTGTCTCTGGATGTCCTTACCACTGATATAACAATGTATCCCCACCCCCAGGCCGGGATCACCTGTCTCTGGATGTCCTTACCACTGATGTAGCAATGTATCCCCACCCCCAGACCGGGATCACCTGTCTCTGGATGTCCTTACCACTAATATAACAATGTCTCCCCTCCCCCAGGCCGGGATCACCTGTCTCTGGATGTCCTTACCACTGATATAACAATGTATCCCCACCCCCAGACCGGGATAACCTGTCTCTGGATGTCTTGACCACTGATAGAACAATGTATCCCCACCCCCAGGCCGGGATCACCTGTCTCTGGATGTCCTTACCACTGATATAAAAATTGTATCCCCCCCCCAGGCTGGGATCACCTGTCTCTGGATGTTCTTACCACTGATTTAGCAATGTATCCCCACCCCCAGACTGGGATCACCTGTCTCTGGATGTCTTTACCACTGATATAACAATGTATCCCACCCCCAGGCCGGGATCACCTGTCTCTGGATGTCCTTACCACTGATAGAACAATGTATCCCCACCCCCAGGCCGGGATCACCTGTCTCTGGATGTCCTTACCACTGATAGAACAACGTATCCCCACCCCCAGGCCGGGATCACCTGTCTCTGGATGTCCTTACCACTGATATAGCAATGTATCCTCACCCCCAGGCCGGGACCACCTGTCTCTGGATGTTCTTACCACTGATATAACAATGTATCCCCACCCCAGGCCGGGATCACCTGTCTCTGGATGTCCTGACCACTGATCTAACAATGTATCCCCACCCCCAGGCGAGGATCACCTGTCTCTGGATGTCTTTGCCACTGATATAACAATATATCCCCACCCCCAGGCTGGGATCACCTGTCTCTGAATGTCCTTACCACTGATGTAACAATGTATCTCCACCTCAAGGCCGGGATCACCTGCCTCTGGATGTCCGTACCACTGATATAGCAATGTATCCCCACCCCCAGGCCGGGATCACGTGTCTCTGGATGTCCTTACCACTGATAAAACAATGTATCCCCACCCCCAGGCCGGTATCACGTGTCTCTGGATGTCCTTACCACTGATATAACAATGTATCCCCACCCCCAGGCCGGGATCACCTGTCTCTGGATGTCCTTACCACTGATATAACAATGTATTTCCACCCCCAGGCCGGGATCACCTGTCTCTGGATGTCCTTACCACTGATATAACAATGTATCCCCACCCCCAGGCAGAGGTCACCTGTCTGTGGATGTCCTTACCACTGATATAACCATGTATTTCCACCCCAGGCCGGGATCACCTGTCTCTGGATGTCCTTACCACCGATATAGCAATGTATCAACACCCCCAGACTGGGATCACCTGTCTCTGGATGTCCTTACCACTGATCTAACAATGTATCCCCACCCCCAGACCGGGATCACGTGTCTCTGGATGTCCTTACCACTGATATAACAATGTATCCCCACCCCCAGGCCGGGATCACGTGTCTCTGGATTTCCTTACCACTGATATAACAATGTATCCCCACCCCCAGGCAGGGGTCACCTGTCTGTGGATGTCCTTACCACTGATATAACAATGTATTTCCACCCCCAGGCCGGGATCACCTGTCTCTGGATGTCCTTACCACCGATATAACAATGTATCAACACCCCCAGACTAGGATCACCTGTCTCTGGATGTCCTTACCACTGATCTAACAATGTATCCCCACCCCAAGACCGGGATCACGTGTCTCTGGATGTCCTTACCACTGATATAACAATGTATCCCCACCCCCAGGCTGAGATCACCTGTCTCTGGATGTCCTTACCACTGATGTAACAATGTATCTCCACCCCCAGGCCGGGATCACCTGTCCCTGGATGTCCTTATCACTGATATAACAATGTATCCCCACCCCCAGGCTGGGATCACCTGTCTCTGGATGTCCTTACCACTGATGTAACAATGTATCTCCACCCCCAGGCCGGGATCACCTGTCCCTGGATGTCCTTACCACTGATATAACAATGTATCCCCACCCCCAGGCCGGGATCACCTGTCTCTGGATGTCCTTACCACTGATATAGCAATGTATCCCCACCCCCAGGCCGGGATCACCTGTCTCTGGATGTCCTTACCACTGATATAACAATGTATCCTCACCCCCAGGCCGAGATCACCTGTCTCTGGATGTCCTTACCACTGATATAACAATGTCTCCCCTCCCCCAGGCCGGGATCACGTGTCTCTGGATGTCCTTACCACTGATATAACAATGTATCTTCACCCCCAGGCCGGGATCACCTGTCTGGATGTCTTTACCACTGATATAACAATGTATCCCCACCCCCAGGCCGGGATCACCTGTCTCTGGGTGTCCTTACCACTGATATAACCATGTCTCCCCTCCTCCAGGCCGGGATCACCTGTCTCTGGATGTCCTTACTACTGATATAACAATGTATCCCCACCCCCAGGCCGGGATCACCTGTCTCTGGATGTCCTTACCACTGATATAACAATGTATCTCCACCCCCAGGCCGAGATCACCTGTCTCTGGATGTCCTTACCACTAATAGAACAATGTATCCCCACCCCCAGGCCGGGATCACCTGTCTCTGGATGTCCTTACCACTGATATAGCAATGTATCTCCACCCCCAGGCTGGGATCACCTGTCTCTGGTTGTCCTTACCACTGATGTAACAATGTATCCCCACCCCCAGACCGGGATCACCTGTCTCTGGATGTCTTTACCACTGATATAACAGTGTATCCCACCCCCAGGCCGGGATCGCCTGTCTCTGGATGTCCTTACCACTGATAGAACAATGTATCCCCACCCCCAGGCCGGGATCACCTGTCTCTGGATGACCTTACCACTGATAGAACAATGTATCCCCACCCCCAGGCCGGGATCACCTGTCTCTGGATGTCCTTACCACTGATATAAAAATGTATCCCCACCCCCAGGCTGGGATCACCTGTCTCTGGATGTCCTTACCACTGATGTAACAATGTATCCCCACCCCCAGGCCGGGATCACCTGTCCCTGGATGTCCTTACCACTGATATAACAATGTATCCCCACCCCCAGGCCGGGATCACCTGTCTCTGGATGTCCTTACCACTGATATAACAATGTATCCCCACCCTCAGGCCGGGATCACGTGTCTCTGGATGTCCTCACCACTGATATAGCAATGTATCCCCACCCCCAGGCCGGGATCACCTGTCTCTGGATGTCCGTACCACTGATCTAACAATGTATCCCCACCCCCAGGCCGGGATCACCTGTCTCTGGATGTCCTTACCACTGATAGAACAATGTATCCCCACCCCCAGGCCGGGATCACCTGTCTCTGGATGTCCTCACCACTGATATAAAAATGTATCCCCACCCCCAGGCTGGGATCACCTGTCTCTGGATGTCCTTACCACTGATGTAACAATGTATCCCCACCCCCAGGCCGAGATCACCTGTCCCTGGATGTCCTTACCACTGATATAACAATGTATCCGCACCCCCAGGCCGGGATCACGTGTCTCTGGATGTCCTTACCACTGATCTAACAATGTATCCCCACCCCCAGGCCGGGATCACGTGTCTCTGGATGTCCTTACCACTGATAAAACAATGTATCCCCACCCCCAGGCCGGGATCACGTGTCTCTGGATGTCCTTACCACTGATATAACAATGTATCCCCACCCCCAGGCCGGGATCACCTGTCTCTGAATGTCCTTACCACTGATGTAACAATGTATCTCCACCCCCAGGCCGGGATCACCTGTCTCTGGATGTCCTTACCACTGATATAGCAATGTATCCGCACCCCCAGGCCGGGATCACGTGTCTCTGGATGTCCTTACCACTGATAAAACAATGTATCCCCACCCCCAGGCCGGGATCACGTGTCTCTGGATGTCCTTACCACTGATATAACAATGTATCCCCACCCCCAGGCCGGGATCACCTGTCTCTGGATGTCCTTACCACTGATATAACAATGTATCCCCACCCCCAGGCAGGGGTCACCCGTCTGTGGATGTCCTTACCACTGATATAACCATGTATTTCCACCCCAGGCCGGGATCAACTGTCTCTGGATGTCCTTACCACCGATATAACAATGTATCAACACCCCCAGACTGGGATCACCTGTCTCTGGATGTCCTTACCACTGATCTAACAATGTATCCCCACCCCCACACCGGGATCACGTGTCTCTGGATGTCCTTACCACTGATATAACAATGTATCCCTATCCCCAGGCCGGGATCACGTTTCTCTGGATGTCCTTACCACTGATATAACAATGTATCCCCACCCCCAGGCAGGGGTCACCTGTCTGTGGATGTCCTTACCACTGATAGAACAATGTATTTCCACCCCCAGGCCGGGATCACCTGTCTCTGGATGTCCTTACCACCGATATAACAAGGTATCAACACCCCCAGACTAGGATCAGCTGTCTCTGGATGTCTTGACCACTGATAGAACAATGTATCCCCACCCCCAGGCCGGGATCACCTGTCTCTGGATGTCCTTACCACTGATATAAAAATGTATCCCCACCCCCAGGCCGGGATCGCCTGTCTCTGGATATCTTTACCACTGATATAGCAATGTATCCCCACCCCCAGGCTGGGATCACCTGTCTCTGGATGTCCTTACCACTGATATAGCAATTTATCCCCACCCCCAGGCCGGGATCACGTGTCTCTGGATGTTCTTACCACTGATATAACAATGTATCTCCACCCCAGGCCGGGATCACCTGTCTCTGGATGTCCGTACCACTGATCTAACAATGTATCCCCACCCCCAGGCCGGGATCACTTGTCTCTGGATGTCCTTACCACTGATAGAACAATGTATCCCCACCCCCAGGCCGGGATCACCTGTCTCTGGATGTCCTCACCACTGATATAAAAATGTATCCCCACCCCCAGGCCGGGATCACCTGTCTCTGGATGTCCTTACCACTGATGTAACAATGTATCCCCACCCCCAGGCCGAGATCACCTGTCCCTGGATGTCCTTACCACTGATATAACAATGTATCCCCACCCCCAGGCCGGGATCACCTGTCTCTGGATGTCCTTACCACTGATATAACAATGTATCCCCATCCCCAGGCCGGGATCACCTGTCTCTGGATGTCCTTACCACTGATATAGCAATGTATCCCCACCCCCAGGCCGGGATCACCTGTCTCTGGATGTCCTTACCACTGATATAACAATGTCTCCCCTCCCCCAGGCCGGGATCACCTGTCTCTGGATGTCCTTACCACTGATATAACAATGTATCCCCACCCCAAGGCCGGGATCACCTATCTCTGGATGTCCTTACCACTGATATAACAATGTATCCCCACCCCAAGGCCGGGATCACCTATCTCTGGATGTCCTTAATTACCACTGATATAACAATGTATCCCCACCCGCAGGCCGGGATCACGTGTCTCTGGATATCCTTACCACTGATATAACAATGTATCCCCACCCCCAGGCCGGGATCACCTGTCTCTGGATGTCCTTACCACTGATATAACAATGTATCCCCACCCCCAGGCCGGGATCACCTGTCTCTGGATGTCCTTACCACTGATATAGCAATGTATCCCCACCCCCAGGCCAGGATCACGTGTCTCTGGATGTTCTTACCACTGATATAACAATGTATCCCCACCCCAGGCCGGGATTACCTGTCTCTGGATGTCCTCACCACTGATCTAACAATGTATCCCCACCCCCAGGCCGGGATCACCTGTCTCTGGATGTCTTTACCACTGATATAACAATGTATCCCCACACTAGGCCGGGATCACCTGTCTCTGGATGTCCTTACCACTGATATAACAATGTATCTCCACCCCCAGGCCGGGATCACCTGTCTCTGGATGTCCTTACCACTGATATAACAATGTATCCCCACCCCCAGGCCGGGATCACCTGTCTCTGAATGTCCTTACCACTGATGTAACAATGTATCTCCACCCCCAGGCCGGGATCACCTGTCTCTGGATGTCCTTACCACTGATATAGCAATGTATCCCCACCCCCAGCCCGGGATCACGTGTCTCTGGATGTCCTTACCACTGATATAACAATGTATCCCCACCCCCAGGCCGGGATCACCTGTCTCTGAATGTCCTTACCACTGATGTAACAATGTATCTCCACCCCCAGGCCGGGATCACCTGTCTCTGGATGTCCTTACCACTGATATAGCAATGTATCCCCACCCCCAGGCCGGGATCACGTGTCTCTGGATGTCCTTACCACTGATAAAACAATGTATCCCCACCCCCAGGCCGGGATCACGTGTCTCTGGATGTCCTTACCACTGATATAACAATGTATCCCCACCCCCAGGCCGGGATCACCTGTCTCTGGATGTCCTTACCACTGATATAACAATGTATTTCCACCCCCAGGCCGGGATCACCTGTCTCTGGATGTCCTTACCACTGATATAACAATGTATCCCCGCCCCCAGGCAGGGGTCACCCGTCTGTGGATGTCCTTACCACTGATATAACCATGTATTTCCACCCCAGGCCGGGATCACCTGTCTCTGGATGTCCTTACCACCGATATGACAATGTATCAACACCCCCAGACTGGGATCACCTGTCTCTGGATGTCCTTACCACTGATCTAACAATGTATCCCCACCCCCAGGCCGAGATCACCTGTCCCTGGATGTCCTTACCACTGATATAACAATGTATCCCCACCCCCAGGCCGGGATCACCTGTCTCTGGATGTCCTTACCACTGATATAACAATGTATCCCCATCCCCAGGCCGGGATCACCTGTCTCTGGATGTCCTTACCACTGATATAGCAATGTATCCCCACCCCCAGGCCGGGATCACCTGTCTCTGGATGTCCTTACCACTGATATAACAATGTCTCCCCTCCCCCAGGCCGGGATCACCTGTCTCTGGATGTCCTTACCACTGATATAACAATATATACCCACCCCAAGGCCGGGATCACCTATCTCTGGATGTCCTTACCACTGATATAACAATGTATCCCCACCCCAAGGCCGGGATCACCTATCTCTGGATGTCCTTAATTACCACTGATATAACAATGTATCCCCACCCGCAGGCCGGGATCACGTGTCTCTGGATATCCTTACCACTGATATAACAATGTATCCCCACCCCCAGGCCGGGATCACCTGTCTCTGGATGTCCTTACCACTGATATAACAATGTATCCCCACCCCCAGGCCGGGATCACCTGTCTCTGGATGTCCTTACCACTGATATAGCAATGTATCCCCACCCCCAGGCCAGAATCACGTGTCTCTGGATGTTCTTACCACTGATATAACAATGTATCCCCACCCCAGGCCGGGATTACCTGTCTCTGGATGTCCTCACCACTGATCTAACAATGTATCCCCACCCCCAGGCCGGGATCACCTGTCTCTGGATGTCTTTACCACTGATATAACAATGTATCCCCACACTAGGCCGGGATCACCTGTCTCTGGATGTCCTTACCACTGATATAACAATGTATCTCCACCCCCAGGCCGGGATCACCTGTCTCTGGATGTCCTTACCACTGATATAACAATGTATCCCCACCCCCAGGCCGGGATCACCTGTCTCTGAATGTCCTTACCACTGATGTAACAATGTATCTCCACCCCCAGGCCGGGATCACCTGTCTCTGGATGTCCTTACCACTGATATAGCAATGTATCCCCACCCCCAGCCCGGGATCACGTGTCTCTGGATGTCCTTACCACTGATATAACAATGTATCCCCACCCCCAGGCCGGGATCACCTGTCTCTGAATGTCCTTACCACTGATGTAACAATGTATCTCCACCCCCAGGCCGGGATCACCTGTCTCTGGATGTCCTTACCACTGATATAGCAATGTATCCCAACCCCCAGGCCGGGATCACGTGTCTCTGGATGTCCTTACCACTGATAAAACAATGTATCCCCACCCCCAGGCCGGGATCACGTGTCTCTGGATGTCCTTACCACTGATATAACAATGTATCCCCACCCCCAGGCCGGGATCACCTGTCTCTGGATGTCCTTACCACTGATATAACAATGTATTTCCAACCCCAGGCCGGGATCACCTGTCTCTGGATGTCCTTACCACTGATATAACAATGTATCCCCGCCCCCAGGCAGGGGTCACCCGTCTGTGGATGTCCTTACCACTGATATAACCATGTATTTCCACCCCAGGCCGGGATCACCTGTCTCTGGATGTCCTTACCACCGAAATGACAATGTATCAACACCCCCAGACTGGGATCACCTGTCTCTGGATGTCCTTACCACTGATCTAACAATGTATCCCCACCCCCAGACCGGGATCACGTGTCTCTGGATGTCCTTACCACTGATATAACAATGTATCCCCACCCCCAGGCCGGGATCACGTTTCTATGGATGTCCTTACCACTGATATAACAATGTATCCCCACCCCCAGGCAGGGGTCACCTGTCTGTGGATGTCCTTACCACTGATAGAACAATGTATTTCCACCCCCAGGCCGGGATCACCTGTATCTGGATGTCCTTACCACCGATATAACAATGTATCAACACCCCAAGACTAGGATCACCTGTCGCTGGATGTCCTTACCACTGATCTAACAATGTATCCCCACCCCCAGACCGGGATCACCTGTTTCTGGATGTCCTTACCACTGATACAACAATATATCCCCACCCCCAGGCCGGGATCACCTGTCTGTGGATGTCCTTACCACTGATATAACAATGTATCCCCACCCCCAGGCCGGGATCACGTGTTTCTGGATGTCCTTACCACTGATCTAACAATGTATCCCCACCCCCAGGCCGGGATCACGTGTCTCTGGATGTCCTTACCACTGATATAACAATGTATCCCCACCCCCAGGCCGGGATCACCTTTCTCTGGATGTCCTTACCACTGATATAACAATGTATCTCCACCCCCAGGCCGGGGTCACCTGTCTGTGGATGTCCTTACCACTGATATAACAATGTATTTCCACCCCCAGGCCGGGATGACCTGTCTCTGGATGTCTTTACCACCGATATAACAATGTATCAACACCCTCAGACCGGGATCACCTGTCTCTGGATGTCCTTACCACTGATCTAACAATGTATCCCCACCCGCAGACCGGGATCACCTGTCTCTGGATGTCCTTACCACTGATAGAACAATGTATCCCTACCCCCAGGCCGGGATCACCTGTCTCTGGATATCCTTACCACTGATATAGCAATGTAACCCCACCCCCAGGCTGGGATCACCTGTCTCTGGATGTTCTTACCACTGATGTAACAATGTATCCCCACCCCCAGGCCGGGATCACCTGTCTCTGGATGTCCTTAATTACCACTGATATAACAATGTATCCCCACCCCTAGGCCGGGATCTCCTGTCTGTGGATGTCCTTACCACTGATATAACAATGTATCCCCCCCAGGCCGGGATCACCTGTCTCTGGATGTCTTTACGACTGATATAACAATGTATCCCCACCCCCAGGCCGGGATCACCTGTCTCTGGATGTCCTTACCACTGATATAACAATGTCTCCCCACCCCCAGGCCGGGATCACGTGTCTCTGGATGTCCTTACCACTGATATAACAATGTATCCCCACCCCCAGGCCGGGATCACCTGTCTCTGGATGTCCTTACCACTGACATAACAATGTATCCCCACCCCCAGGCCGGGATCACCTGTCTCTGGATGTCCTTACCACTGATATAACAATGTATCCCCACCCCCAGGCCGGGATCACCTGTCTCTGGATGTCCTTACCACTGATATAACAATGTATCCCCACCCCCAGGCCGGGATCACCTGTCTCTGGATGTCCTTACCACTGATATAACAATGTATCTCCACCCCCAGGCCGGGATCAACAGTCTGGATGTCCTTACCCCCGATATAACAATGTATCCCCTCCCCCAGGCCCGGATCACCTGTCTCTGGATGTCCTTACTACTGATATAACAATGTATCCCCACCCCCAGGTCGGGGTCACCTATCACTTGATTTCCTTACCGCTGATATAGCAATGTATCCCCACCCCCAGGCCGGGATCACCTGTCTCTGGATGTTCTTACCACTGATATAACAATGTATCCCCACCCCAGGCCGGGATCACCTGTCTCTGGATGTCTCTACCACTGATCTAACAATGTATCCCCACCCCCAGACCGGGATCACCTGTCTCTGGATATCCTTACAACTGATATAACAATGTATCCCCACCCCCAGACCGGGATCACCTGTCTCTTCATGTCCTTACCACTGATATAACAATGTATCGCCACCCCCAGGCCTTGATCACCTGTCTCTGGATTTACCTTACCACTGATATAACAATGTCTCCCCTCCCCCAGGCCGGGATCACCTGTCTGGATGTCCTTACCCCCGATATAACAATGTATCCCCACCCCCAGGCCGGGATCACCTGTCTCTGGATGTCCTTACCGCTGATGTAACACTGTATCTCCACCCCCAGGCCGGGGTCATCTGTCTGTGGATGTCGTTACCACTGATATAACAATGTATTTCCAACCCTGGCCGGGATCACCTGTCTCTGGATGTCCTTACCACTGATATAACAATGTATTACCACCCCCAGGCCACCGGGATCACCTGTCTCTGGATGTCCTTACCACCGATATAACAATGTATCCCGTCCCCCAGGCCGGGATCACGAGTCTCTGGATGTCCTTACCACTGATATAACAATGTATTCCCACCCCCAGGCCTGGATCACCTGTCTCTGGATGTCCTTACCACCGATATAACAATGTATCCCCTCCCCCAGGCCTGGATCACCTGTCCCTGGATGTCCTTGCCACTGATATAACAATGTATCTCCACCCCCAAGCCGAGATGACCTGTCTCTGGATGTCCTTACCACTGATATAACAATGTATCCCCACCACACACCCAGGCCGGGATCACCTGTCTCTGGATGTCCTTACCACCGATATAACAATGTATCCCCTCCCCCAGGCCTGGATCACCTGTCTCTGTATGTCCTTACCACTGATATAACAATGTATCCCCACCCCCAGGCCGGGATCACCTGTCTCTGGATGTCCTTACCACTGATATAACAATGTATCCCCACCCCAGGCCGGGATCACCTGTCTCTGGATGTCCTTACCGCTGATATAACAATGTATCTCCTCCCCCAGGCCGGGATCACCTGTCTCTGGATATCCTTACCACTGATATAACAATTTATCCCCACCCCCAGGCCGGGATCACCTGTCTCTGGATGTCCTTACCACTGATATAACAATGTATCTCCACCCCCAGGCCGGGATCACCTGTCTCTGGATGTCCTTACCACTGATATAACAATGTATCCCCACCCCAGGCCGGGATCACCTGTCTCTGGATGTCCTTACCGCTGATATAACAATTTATCCCCACCCCCAGGCCGGGATCACCTGTCTCTGGATGTCCTTACCACTGATATAACAATGTATCCCCACCCCCAGGCCGGGATCACCTGTCTCTGGATGTCCTTACCACTGATATAGCAATGTATCCCCATCCCAGGCCGGGATCACGTGTCTCTGGATGTCCTTACCACTGATATAACAATGTATCCCCTCCCCCAGGCCGGGATCACCTGTCTCTGGATGTCCTTAATTACCACTGATATAACAATGTATCTCCACCCCCAGGCCGGGATCACGTGTCTCTGGATGTCCTTACCACTGATATAACAATGTATCCCCTCCCCCAGGCCGGGATCACCTGTCTCTGGATGTCCTTAATTACCACTGATATAACAATGTATCTCCACCCCCAGGCCGGGATCACCTGTCTCTGGATGTCCTTACCACTGATAGAACAATGTATCCCCACCCCCAGGCCGGGATCACCTGTCTCTGGATGTCCTTACCACTGATATAGCAATGTATCTCCACCCCCAGGCTGGGATCACCTGTCTCTGGTTGTCCTTACCACTGATGTAGCAATGTATCCCCACCCCCAGACCGGGATCACCTGTCTCTGGATGTCTTTACCACTGATATAACAGTGTATCCCACCCCCAGGCCGGGATCGCCTGTCTCTGGATGTCCTTACCACTGATAGAACAATGTATCCCCACCCCCAGGCCGGGATCACCTGTCTCTGGATGACCTTACCACTGATAGAACAATGTATCCCCACCCCCAGGCCGGGATCACCTGTCTCTGGATGTCCTTACCACTGATATAAAAATGTATCCCCACCCCCAGGCTGGGATCACCTGTCTCTGGATGTCCTTACCACTGATGTAACAATGTATCCCCACCCCCAGGCCGGGATCACCTGTCCCTGGATGTCCTTACCACTGATATAACAATGTATCCCCACCCCCAGGCCGGGATCACCTGTCTCTGGATGTCCTTACCACTGATATAACAATGTATCCCCACCCTCAGGCCGGGATCACGTGTCTCTGGATGTCCTCACCACTGATATAGCAATGTATCCCCACCCCCAGGCCGGGATCACCTGTCTCTGGATGTCCTTACCACTAATATAACAATGTCTCCCCTCCCCCAGGCCGGGATCACCTGTCTCTGGATGTCCTTACCACTGATATAACAATGTATCCCCACCCCTAGACCGGGATCACCTGTCTCTGGATGTCCTTACCACTGATATAAAAATGTATGCCCACCCCCAGGCCGGGATCACCTGTCTCTGGATGTCCTTACCACTGATAGAACAATGTATCCCCACCCCCAGGCCGGGATCACCTGTCCCTGGATGTCCTTACCACTGATATAACAATGTATCCCCACCCCCAGGCCGGGATCACCTGTCTCTGGATGTCCTTACCACTGATATAACAATGTATCCCCACCCCCAGGCCGGGATCACGTGTCTCTGGATGTCCTTACCACTGATATAACAATGTATCCCCACCCCCAGGCCGGGATCACCTGTCTCTGGATGTCCTTACCACTGATATAACAATGTATCCCCACCCCCAGGCAGGGGTCACCCGTCTGTGGATGTCCTTACCACTGATATAACCATGTATTTCCACCCCAGGCCGGGATCAACTGTCTCTGGATGTCCTTACCACCGATATAACAATGTATCAACACCCCCAGACTGGGATCACCTGTCTCTGGATGTCCTTACCACTGATCTAACAATGTATCCCCACCCCCAGACCGGGATCACGTGTCTCTGGATGTCCTTACCACTGATATAACAATGTATCCCTATCCCCAGGCCGGGATCGCGTTTCTCTGGATGTCCTTACCACTGATATAACAATGTATCCCCACCCCCAGGCAGGGGTCACCTGTCTGTGGATGTCCTTACCACTGATAGAACAATGTATTTCCACCCCCAGGCCGGGATCACCTGTCTCTGGATGTCCTTACCACCGATATAACAAGGTATCAACACCCCCAGACTAGGATCACCTGTCTCTGGATGGCTTTACCACTGATAGAACAATGTATCCCCACCCCCAGGCCGGGATCACCTGTCTCTGGATGTCCTTACCACTGATATAACAATGTATCCCCACCCCCAGGCCGGGATCACCTGTCTCTGGATATCTTTACCACTGATATAGCAATGTATCCCCACCCCCAGGCTGGGATCACCTGTCTCTGGATGTCCTTACCACTGATATAGCAATTTATCCCCATCCCCAGGCCGGGATCACGTGTCTCTGGATGTTCTTACCACTGATATAACAATGTATCTCCACCCCAGGCCGGGATCACCTGTCTCTGGATGTCCGTACCACTGATCTAACAATGTATCCCCACCCCCAGGCCGGGATCACCTGTCTCTGGATGTCCTTACCACTGATAGAACAATGTATCCCCACCCCCAGGCCGGGATCACCTGTCTCTGGATGTCCTCACCACTGATATAAAAATGTATCCCCACCCCCAGGCTGGGATCACCTGTCTCTGGATGTCCTTACCACTGATGTAACAATGTATCCCCACCCCCAGGCCGAGATCACCTGTCCCTGGATGTCCTTACCACTGATATAACAATGTATCCCCACCCCCAGGCCGGGATCACCTGTCTCTGGATGTCCTTACCACTGATATAACAATGTATCCCCATCCCCAGGCCGGGATCACCTGTCTCTGGATGTCCTTACCACTGATATAGCAATGTATCCCCACCCCCAGGCCGGAATCACCTGTCTCTGGATGTCCTTACCACTGATATAACAATGTCTCCCCTCCCCCAGGCCGGGATCACCTGTCTCTGGATGTCCTTACCACTGATATAACAATGTATCCCCACCCCAAGGCCGGGATCACCTATCTCTGGATGTCCTTACCACTGATATAACAATGTATCCCCACCCCCAGGCCGGGATCACCTGTCTCTGGATGTCCTTACCACTGATATAGCAATGTATCCCCACCCCCAGGCCAGGATCACGTGTCTCTGGATGTTCTTACCACTGATATAACAATGTATCCCCACCCCAGGCCGGGATTACCTGTCTCTGGATGTCCTCACCACTGATCTAACAATGTATCCCCACCCCCAGGCCGGGATCACCTGTCTCTGGATGTCTTTACCACTGATATAACAATGTATCCCCACACTAGACCGGGATCACCTGTCTCTGGATGTCCTTACCACTGATATAACAATGTATCTCCACCCCCAGGCCGGGATCACCTGTCTCTGGATGTCCTTACCACTGATATAACAATGTATCCCCACCCCCAGGCCGGGATCACCTGTCTCTGAATGTCCTTACCACTGATGTAACAATGTATCTCCACCCCCAGGCCGGGATCACCTGTCTCTGGATGTCCTTACCACTGATATAGCAATGTATCCCCACCCCCAGCCCGGGATCACGTGTCTCTGGATGTCCTTACCACTGATATAACAATGTATCCCCACCCCCAGGCCGGGATCACCTGTCTCTGAATGTCCTTACCACTGATGTAACAATGTATCTCCACCCCCAGGCCGGGATCACCTGTCTCTGGATGTCCTTACCACTGATATAGCAATGTATCCCCACCCCCAGGCCGGGATCACGTGTCTCTGGATGTCCTTACCACTGATAAAACAATGTATCCCCACCCCCAGGCCGGGATCACGTGTCTCTGGATGTCCTTACCACTGATATAACAATGTATCCCCACCCCCAGGCCGGGATCACCTGTCTCTGGATGTCCTTACCACTGATATAACAATGTATTTCCACCCCCAGGCCGGGATCACCTGTCTCTGGATGTCCTTACCACTGATATAACAATGTATCCCCGCCCCCAGGCAGGGGTCACCCGTCTGTGGATGTCCTTACCACTGATATAACCATGTATTTCCACCCCAGGCCGGGATCACCTGTCTCTGGATGTCCTTACCACCGATATGACAATGTATCAACACCCCCAGACTGGGATCACCTGTCTCTGGATGTCCTTACCACTGATCTAACAATGTATCCCCACCCCCAGGCCGAGATCACCTGTCCCTGGATGTCCTTACCACTGATATAACAATGTATCCCCACCCCCAGGCCGGGATCACCTGTCTCTGGATGTCCTTACCACTGATATAACAATGTATCCCCATCCCCAGGCCGGGATCACCTGTCTCTGGATGTCCTTACCACTGATATAGCAATGTATCCCCACCCCCAGGCCGGGATCACCTGTCTCTGGATGTCCTTACCACTGATATAACAATGTCTCCCCTCCCCCAGGCCGGGATCACCTGTCTCTGGATGTCCTTACCACTGATATAACAATGTATCCCCACCCCAAGGCCGGGATCACCTATCTCTGGATGTCCTTACCACTGATATAACAATGTATCCCCACCCCAAGGCCGGGATCACCTATCTCTGGATGTCCTTAATTACCACTGATATAACAATGTATCCCCACCCGCAGGCCGGGATCACGTGTCTCTGGATATCCTTACCACTGATATAACAATGTATCCCCACCCCCAGGCCGGGATCACCTGTCTCTGGATGTCCTTACCACTGATATAACAATGTATCCCCACCCCCAGGCCGGGATCACCTGTCTCTGGATGTCCTTACCACTGATATAGCAATGTATCCCCACCCCCAGGCCAGGATCACGTGTCTCTGGATGTTCTTACCACTGATATAACAATGTATCCCCACCCCAGGCCGGGATTACCTGTCTCTGGATGTCCTCACCACTGATCTAACAATGTATCCCCACCCCCAGGCCGGGATCACCTGTCTCTGGATGTCTTTACCACTGATATAACAATGTATCCCCACACTAGGCCGGGATCACCTGTCTCTGGATGTCCTTACCACTGATATAACAATGTATCTCCACCCCCAGGCCGGGATCACCTGTCTCTGGATGTCCTTACCACTGATATAACAATGTATCCCCACCCCCAGCCCGGGATCACGTGTCTCTGGATGTCCTTACCACTGATATAACAATGTATCCCCACCCCCAGGCCGGGATCACCTGTCTCTGAATGTCCTTACCACTGATGTAACAATGTATCTCCACCCCCAGGCCGGGATCACCTGTCTCTGGATGTCCTTACCACTGATATAGCAATGTATCCCCACCCCCAGGCCGGGATCACGTGTCTCTGGATGTCCTTACCACTGATAAAACAATGTATCCCCACCCCCAGGCCGGGATCACGTGTCTCTGGATGTCCTTACCACTGATATAACAATGTATCCCCACCCCCAGGCCGGGATCACCTGTCTCTGGATGTCCTTACCACTGATATAACAATGTATTTCCACCCCCAGGCCGGGATCACCTGTTTCTGGATGTCCTTACCACTGATATAACAATGTATCCCCGCCCCCAGGCAGGGGTCACCCGTCTGTGGATGTCCTTACCACTGATATAACCATGTATTTCCACCCCAGGCCGGGATCACCTGTCTCTGGATGTCCTTACCACCGATATGACAATGTATCAACACCCCCAGACTGGGATCACCTGTCTCTGGATGTCCTTACCACTGATCTAACAATGTATCCCCACCCCCAGACCGGGATCACGTGTCTCTGGATGTCCTTACCACTGATATAACAATGTATCCCCACCCCCAGGCCGGGATCACGTTTCTATGGATGTCCTTACCACTGATATAACAATGTATCCCCACCCCCAGGCAGGGGTCACCTGTCTGTGGATGTCCTTACCACTGATAGAACAATGTATTTCCACCCCCAGGCCGGGATCACCTGTATCTGGATGTCCTTACCACCGATATAACAATGTATCAACACCCCAAGACTAGGATCACCTGTCGCTGGATGTCCTTACCACTGATCTAACAATGTATCCCCACCCCCAGACCGGGATCACCTGTTTCTGGATGACCTTACCACTGATATAACAATATATCACCACCCCCAGGCCGGGATCACCCGTCTGTGGATGTCCTCACCACTGATATAACAATGTATCCCCACCCCCAGGCCTGGATCACGTGTTTCTGGATGTCCTTACCACTGATCTAACAATGTATCCCCACCCCCAGGCCGGGATCACGTGTCTCTGGATGTCCTTTCCACTGATATAACAATGTATCCCCACCCCCAGGCCGGGATCACCTTTCTCTGGATGTCCTTACCACTGATATAACAATGTATCTCCACCCCCAGGCCGGGGTCACCTGTCTGTGGATGTCCTTACCACTGATATAACAATGTATTTCCACCCCCAGGCCGGGATGACCTGTCTCTGGATGTCTTTACCACCGATATAACAATGTATCAACACCCTCAGACCGGGATCACCTGTCTCTGGATGTCCTTACCACTGATCTAACAATGTATCCCCACCCGCAGACCGGGATCACCTGTCTCTGGATGTCCTTACCACTGATAGAACAATGTATCCCTACCCCCAGGCCGGGATCACCTGTCTCTGGATATCCTTACCACTGATATAGCAATGTAACCCCACCCCCAGGCTGGGATCACCTGTGTCTGGATGTTCTTACCACTGATGTAACAATGTATCCCCACCCCCAGGCCGGGATCACCTGTCTCTGGATGTCCTTAATTACCACTGATATAACAATGTATCCCCACCCCTAGGCCGGGATCTCCTGTCTGTGGATGTCCTTACCACTGATATAACAATGTATCCCCCCCAGGCCGGGATCACCTGTCTCTGGATGTCCTTACGACTGATATAACAATGTATCCCCACCCCCAGGCCGGGATCACCTGTCTCTGGATGTCCTTACCACTGATATAACAATGTATCCCCACCCCCAGGCCGGGATCACGTGTCTCTGGATGTCCTTACCACTGATATAACAATGTATCCCCACCCCCAGGCCGGGATCACCTGTCTCTGGATGTCCTTACCACTGACATAACAATGTATCCCCACCCCCAGGCCGGGATCACCTGTCTCTGGATGTCCTTACCACTGATATAACAATGTATCCCCACCCCCAGGCCGGGATCACCTGTCTCTGGATGTCCTTACCACTGATATAACAATGTATCCCCACCCCCAGGCCGGGATCACCTGTCTCTGGATGTCCTTACCACTGATATAACAATGTATCTCCACCCCCAGGCCGGGATCAACAGTCTGGATGTCCTTACCCCCGATATAACAATGTATCCCCTCCCCCAGGCCCGGATCACCTGTCTCTGGATGTCCTTACTACTGATATAACAATGTATCCCCACCCCCAGGTCGGGGTCACCTATCACTGGATTTCCTTACCGCTGATATAGCAATGTATCCCCACCCCCAGGCCGGGATCACCTGTCTCTGGATGTTCTTACCACTGATATAACAATGTATCCCCACCCCAGGCCGGGATCACCTGTCTCTGGATGTCCTTACCACTGATCTAACAATGTATCCCCACCCCCAGACCGGGATCACCTGTCTCTGGATATCCTTACAACTGATATAACAATGTATCCCCACCCCCAGACCGGGATCACCTGTCTCTTCATGTCCTTACCACTGATATAACAATGTATCGCCACCCCCAGACTTTGATCACCTGTCTCTGGATGTCCTTACCACTGATATAACAATGTATCCCCCCCAGGCCGGGATCACCTGTCTCTGGATGTCCTTACGACTGATATAACAATGTATCCCCACCCCCAGGCCGGGATCACCTGTCTCTGGATGTCCTTACCACTGATATAACAATGTATCCCCACCCCCAGGCCGGGATCACGTGTCTCTGGATGTCCTTACCACTGATATAACAATGTATCCCCACCCCCAGGCCGGGATCACCTGTCTCTGGATGTCCTTACCACTGACATAACAATGTATCCCCACCCCCAGGCCGGGATCACCTGTCTCTGGATGTCCTTACCACTGACATAACAATGTATCCCCACCCCCAGGCCGGGATCACCTGTCTCTGGATGTCCTTACCACTGATATAACAATGTATCCCCACCCCCAGGCCGGGATCACCTGTCTCTGGATGTCCTTACCACTGATATAACAATGTATCCCCACCCCCAGGCCGGGATCACCTGTCTCTGGATGTCCTTACCACTGATATAACAATGTATCTCCACCCCCAGGCCGGGATCAACAGTCTGGATGTCCTTACCCCCGATATAACAATGTATCCCCTCCCCCAGGCCCGGATCACCTGTCTCTGGATGTCCTTACTACTGATATAACAATGTATCCCCACCCCCAGGTCGGGGTCACCTATCACTGGATTTCCTTACCGCTGATATAGCAATGTATCCCCACCCCCAGGCCGGGATCACCTGTCTCTGGATGTTCTTACCACTGATATAACAATGTATCCCCACCCCAGGCCGGGATCACCTGTCTCTGGATGTCCTTACCACTGATCTAACAATGTATCCCCACCCCCAGACCGGGATCACCTGTCTCTGGATATCCTTACAACTGATATAACAATGTATCCCCACCCCCAGACCGGGATCACCTGTCTTTTCATGTCCTTACCACTGATATAACAATGTATCGCCACCCCCAGGCCTTGATCACCTGTCTCTGGATGTCCTTACCACTGATATAACAATGTCTCCCCTCCCCCAGGCCGGGATCACCTGTCTGGATGTCCTTACCCCCGATATAACAATGTATCCCCACCCCCAGGCCGGGATCACCTGTCTCTGGATGTCCTTACCGCTGATGTAACACTGTATCTCCACCCCCAGGCCGGGGTCATCTGTCTGTGGATGTCGTTACCACTGATATAACAATGTATTTCCAACCCTGGCCGGGATCACCTGTCTCTGGATGTCCTTACCACTGATATAACAATGTATTACCACCCCCAGGCCACCGGGATCACCTGTCTCTGGATGTCCTTACCACCGATATAACAATGTATCCCCTCCCCCAGGCCGGGATCACGAGTCTCTGGATGTCCTTACCACTGATATAACAATGTATTCCCACCCCCAGGCCTGGATCACCTGTCTCTGGATGTCCTTACCACCGATATAACAATGTATCCCCTCCCCCAGGCCTGGATCACCTGTCCCTGGATGTCCTTACCACTGATATAACAATGTATCTCCACCCCCAAGCCGAGATGACCTGTCTCTGGATGTCCTTACCACTGATATAACAATGTATCCCCACCACACACCCAGGCCGGGATCACCTGTCTCTGGATGTCCTTACCACCGATATAACAATGTATCCCCTCCCCCAGGCCTGGATCACCTGTCTCTGTATGTCCTTACCACTGATATAACAATGTATCCCCACCCCCAGGCCGGGATCACCTGTCTCTGGATGTCCTTACCACTGATATAACAATGTATCCCCACCCCAGGCCGGGATCACCTGTCTCTGGATGTCCTTACCGCTGATATAACAATGTATCTCCTCCCCCAGGCCGGGATCACCTGTCTCTGGATATCCTTACCACTGATATAACAATTTATCCCCACCCCCAGGCCGGGATCACCTGTCTCTGGATGTCCTTACCACTGATATAACAATGTATCTCCACCCCCAGGCCGGGATCACCTGTCTCTGGATGTCCTTACCACTGATATAACAATGTATCCCCACCCCAGGCCGGGATCACCTGTCTCTGGATGTCCTTACCGCTGATATAACAATTTATCCCCACCCCCAGGCCGGGATCACCTGTCTCTGGATGTCCTTACCACTGATATAACAATGTATCCCCACCCCCAGGCCGGGATCACCTGTCTCTGGATGTCCTTACCACTGATATAGCAATGTATCCCCATCCCAGGCCGGGATCACGTGTCTCTGGATGTCCTTACCACTGATATAACAATGTATCCCCTCCCCCAGGCCGGGATCACCTGTCTCTGGATGTCCTTAATTACCACTGATATAACAATGTATCTCCACCCCCAGGCCGGGATCACCTGTCTCTGGATGTCCTTACCACTGATATAACAATGTATCTCCACCCCCAGGCCGGTGTCACCTGTCTCTGGCTGCTGGCCATCACCGCCGCTTTAGCTGCTATCTACACACCCTTCGACAAGTTCAAGGAGAACGGAAACACGTGGTCAGACGATGCCCAAACAGCCTACAGTGTGCTGGCACCCATTGGCATGTCTCTCAGCATGTGCTGGGTCATCTTCGCCTGCGAGGCCGGATGGGGGGGTGAGCTGCAGATTGATGGAAATATATATATATCGACCTTGATCGGTTTTACATGGTTTTACATGGTCTTTGCATGACCATGTTAAAATAATATTTGGAGATTTTATTACATGAAAGTGACCATTCAAAGTGTTTTTTAAATCCGATAAAAGAGGTTCCCTTTTGTTTAACATTAAAGATGAGACAAAGGTTGTTTGGTTGGCCAATTTCGCATACTATCCCGTATTATAATCTTTTGATGGTGATATTTCGACCCTAACTTTCGATAGTTCCACGCATAAGTGTCCGAATGTATATGACCCTAAAAAGAAAAGCGCCATTCCTCCTTTTGTTTTGAGGAATAAATAATGTATGTCTCTTCTATTTCTGCAGGCATTGTACAGCAGATCCTTCGATGGCGCTTCTTCACTGCCTTTTCGCATTATGTGTTCACCACGGGTTTGATGATGGGGGCCCTGATGTCATCCAACATCAACGGCATGAAGGACCTGGTCTATATTACGGAAAATGACATGGTGAGATTATCCGGCTGGTGATCCACACTCCTTCATTTAATGCTATGCAAAAACACTGATTATCACAGATTGAAATGAAACAGGAAAAAAAAAGCGTCCACCTTGTTGTGACAGACCGGAAACGGGAAGAGCTAGTCCCTGATTGGTTCATATGCAATGTACGACATGCCGTGAGGCATGTAGTTCGATAATCGACTACCCCCCATAAATACGTTTTAACGTTGCAAAAACGTCTGTTGTTAAACATAATATGGTCAGTCGCTATTGATTTTTTAATTTGTGTTAACAGACAGCCATCAAGAGGGGAGACATTATGCTTCTACTGCTGTACGGCTTCATCATCAACCTGATCTGCCACTACCCCTGGTCGGTGGGTATCCGCGTCGCCTGCAGGAGTCAGACCCTCTACGAGGCCTTCCGCTACGGCAACCACCCAGAGGTCATCGACTCCATGGGTGACGAGGACGGGCTGGGCGACGACATCTACGACGACGTCTCCGACACTCTCAAAGATAATCTGCCGCTTGGCGGAGACGTGATAAGGGAGGTTAAGGGGTTGGACGACCATTCACGACACCCCCCAGATTACGACAACCACCGCCACTTCGATAAATTTGACCCGCCCTTGGCGATGGCGAACCTCTACGATCGGTTATAGAGACTTATGGATGGACGTCCTGGCGGCCAATGCGGCGTAACTCCCTGCAGTCACTTCGTGTCATCTCGCGAGACTTGAACAGTATGGCGGCGCTCTCACGAGACTTGGCTGCCAAGGCGGGGCTATCAGTGAGAGACTGCTTCGTCGTTATCAATGTTTGATTGTGATCTTGATCTTGTTATGCTCATTACCTGGACAACGTTGCAGGAGGGCGACATGCTATCACACGCTTGTGTTTTCTTTAACAATTATCGATTTTTTTTATTGTAGAGACTAGAGAAGGATATCGTTCGCTCTGGGTGAACTAATCGTCTACTCTATGGTGAACATATATCCCCATCATCATACAGCATCCACGCATATATATATAAAGCACATTAAATTGAAAAAGTGCCCACATGATATACCTCTCCAGCATATTAGCTGCCACAGCAGGTGCATATTACTTATCAGCTGCATTTGATAGATATGAGTTGTTATACAGGCAATGGACTGTGCATTATACATTCAATTATGTATATGTGTGTTCATAACTTGAGTGGGATGAAGCGTATTATCTCTGTAGTCGCATACTGATATTTTGATACAATCAAAATCAAGTTATTATCTCACGGAGATTAAATATATTCCGTGCTGAAGGATGGAAGAGGTGCATGTGTTGTACAACCGAGCCTAGTTATGGGTTAGTTCGAGTTAAACAATGTAGCCATGGGTACGTAGTTAAATTGAGATTTGTACATGTTTGACGCCTAGAATGTGAATGAATTGCAATAAAGTTCGGCTTTAAATATTGCCTGTTGACTGTTTCCTTTCTTCTTAAAATGAATCACTTTATGAAACATCATCATTTTGCGACCTTTCTAAGATTTTGTGGCTCCACAACTGTACGTGTGTAGTTGACTCCTCTAAAAAATACACTTCTGAATCAATGTCATATCACATGGCATCAGGGGGAAGATTCAAACCGAGAATGAGAACCCGAGGATCTCCGTTCCTATTGAGAAGATGAATGGATTGGTGGTTTTGGGCCACTCTTTGCAAAGTGATCTTTATCTCGTTCTATATGCATTAATTTAAAGCTATTCACTCAGTTAGGTCCGATCCCCGCCCCCCCCCCACCCACCCAAAGGAAAAACACGAGATATAATTAGCTTCCATGGAAACGCTCCTTCTTATATTTAGTGTATGCACCCGCCTTTTTTTTAACGGATACACACACAAAAGTCCCGAATTTGTTCTTTGGTTAATTAGGCATATCATATCATAATCGCACGAATGCAAATGACGAAACTGAGGGTATCAAATAGCGCAATAACATGGGGTTCACGTGTAATGCGTTTTATTACGAATTTGACCTCGCGCGGTTCAAAAATATAGTTGGTCTGGTATCTAGCGAAAGCGAGAAAATGTGTAAGTTAAGCCATTAGTGATTTTTTAAAACAATGGCATTTTGAACATTTGTTGAATGAGATTTTCCCCAAAATGTTCGCGTATGAATGTGGTAAGTATGTGGATTACATGGAGCTGAGGCACTGACACATTGGCGCAGGAAGATGTTTGGATTTGGTTGCGTGGTGGAGCAACATCCCGGAGGGAGTAACCGATTATTTCAGGGGGCGAGGGTTGGGGAGGGGAGGTAAAAAAAACATTCTCACCTTCTTAACACACGTATTGAAAGGCCGTGTAAGGACAGGTCCGGGACTCCTGTATTATCGCCATATCACGTTACGAAATTGCCCAGGTCTAAAATCACACGATAATGTTTCCTCTGTCCCCGTCCGGCGGGACAACCCTGCAGTGGAGTGCCCTGGAGTGCCTGGTAGATATGTGATTAAGACCTCTCGACCTCTCGACCTCTAGACCTCTAATGTGATCCAGAGGAGAAAAGAGGAGAGGATGAAAATAAACCGCAAAAAAAAGCTTTTTTTTTTTCAGTATCTATAGTTTTGGATACTGCATATAACCCAGGTTTTGGATACTGTATATAACCCAGATATATCCAGTATCTGACTGGCGTTATAATGTGACCTTGACTTTAATGTTCTAATAATGGGACGGTGTTCGGGTGACACGATTTCTTGAATAAATATGTCTCACATGGAGGGGGAGGGGCGGGAAGGGGCGTTTGGGGGGGGGGGGGCAAACAGCCTCGTCTACCACTTTCGCTATGGTCACTCTTTGCGAAGTGATCTTTATCTCGTACTATATGCATTAATTTAAAGCTATTCAATCAGTGAGGTCCGATCCCCCCCCCCCACCCTCCCACAACGAAATATAATTCTATCACTGTCGCCATGGCACACACCGCCTCGTCTATCACTGTCGCTATGGTACACACCACCTCGTCTATCACTGTCGCTATGGGACCCACCGCCTCGTCTACCACTGTCACTATGGTACACGCCACCTCGTCTCCCACTGTCTCTATGGTAGACACCGCCTCGTCTACCACTGTCGCTACGGTACACACCACCTCGTCTACCACTGTCTCTATGGTACACACCGCCTCGTCTACCACTGTCGCCATGGCACACACCGCCTCATCTACCACTGTCGCTATGGTACACACCGCCTCGTCTACCACTGTCGCTATGGTACACATCGCCTCGTCTACCACTGTCGCCATGGCACACACCGCCTCGTCTACCACTGTCGCTATGGTACACGCCACCTCGTCTCCCACTGTCTCTATGGTACACACCACCTCGTCTACCACTGTCGCCATGGCACACACCGCCTCATCTACCACTGTCGCTATGGTACACACCGCCTCGTCTACCACTGTCGCTATGGTACACATCGCCTCGTCTACCACTGTCGCCATGGCACACACCGCCTCGTCTACCACTGTCGCTATGGTACACGCCACCTCGTCTCCCACTGTCTCTATGGTACACACCACCTCGTCTACCACCGTCGCCATGGCACACACCGCCTCATCTACCACTGTCGCTATGGTACACGCCACCTCGTCTCCCACTGTCTCTATGGTACACACCACCTCGTCTACCACTGTCGCCATGGCACACACCGCCTCGTCTACTACTGTCGCTATGGTACACGCCACCTCGTCTCCTACTGTCGCTATGGTACACACCGCCTCGTCTACCACTGTCGCTATGCTACACACCACCTCGTCTACAACTGTCGCTATGCTACACACCCCCTCGTCTACCACTGTCTCTATGCTACACACCGCCTCGTCTACCATTGTCTCTATGGTAGACACAACCTCGTCTACCACTGTCGCTATATTACACACCACCTCGTCTACCACTGTCGCTATGGTACACATCGCCTCGTCTACCACTGTCGCTATGGTACACATCGCCTCGTCTACCACTGTCGCTATGGTACACACCGCCTCGTCTAGCACTGTCGCTACGGTACACACCGCCTCGTTTACTACTGTCTTTATGGTAGACACAACCTCGTCTACCCCTGTCGCTATGGTACACATCGCCTCGTCTACCGCTGTCGCTATGGTACACATCGCCTCGTCTACCACTGTCGCTATGGTACACACCACCTCGTCTACCACTGTCGCTATGGTACACACCGCCTCGTCTACCACTGTCTCTATGGTAGACACAACCTCGTCTACCACTGTCGCTATGCTACACACCGCCTCGTCTACCACTGTCGCTATGCTACACACCGCCTCGTCTACCACTGTCGCTATGGTACACACCGCCTCGTCTATCACTGACGCTATGGTAGACACCGCCTCGTCTACCACTTTCGCTATGGTAGCCACGACCTCGTCTACCACTGTCGCTACGGTACACACCGCCTCGTCTACTACTGTCTCTATGGTAGACACGACCTCGTCTACCACTGTCGCTATGGTACACATCGCCTCGTCTACCACTGTTGCTATTCTACACACCGCCTCGTCTACCACTGTCGCTATGGTACACACCGCCTCGTCTACCACTGTCGCTATGGTACACACCGCCTCGTCTACCACTGTCGCTATGCTACACACCGCCTCGTCTACCACTGTCGCTATGGTACACACCGCCTCGTCTACCACTGTCGCTATGGTACACACCGCCTCGTCTACCACTGTCGCTATGCTACACACCGCCTCGTCTACCACTGTCGCTATGGTACACACCGCCTCGTCTATCACTGTCGCTATGGTAGACACCGCCTCGTCTACCACTGTCGCTATGGTAGACACGACCTCGTCTACCACTGTCGCTACGGTACACACCGCCTCGTCTACTACTGTCTCTATGGTAGACACGACCTCGTCTACCACTGTCGCTATGGTACACATCGCCTCGTCTACCCCTGTCGCTATGGTACACATCGCCTCGTCTACCACTTTCGCTATGGTACCCACCGCCTCGTCTACCACTGTCGCTTTGGTACACATCGCCTCGTCTACCACTGTTGCTATTGTAAGGGGGGGGGGAGGGCAAGGTGTATTTCCGTTCCTCGGGAATGGGCTTTTCATTTCACCGTGAACGGGACATGAGGAAAATAATGCTGCGTGAACTGGGAATGGGATATTAGCCGACCCCCGTCATCAAGGTTTTTCATTGGTCGTGAACTGGGAATTTTATTATTAAATAACCGTGAATCGGGAAATCGTCAATTTACTATCATGTATACACCCTTCCTTTGTATACGAGGAGTTCTCTATTTAATTCATCGTGATCTGGAAATAAAAAAAATTATTCGTCGTGATCTGGGAACACGGCCGCCCCTTCTACATATTATAATTAATTTATTCAATGAAGTCAACATATTGATGTAGTATTTGCTCTTTCAAGTTGCAACTTCTCTACATTACCATTATTAAACAGGCAGCAGTATGAAAAGAAAAATACCCTGAGTACACATGCACTAGAGGCGCCCAACTGGATATTGTATCCACTCAAACCGCGACAATATGCTAATAACCATATGAGATATACATATATATATAGGTATATATATATCATATCAAGCCTGGTCTACATGGCTGATGTCTGCTTCAAGTACTCCTCAACACGATTACAAAGTCCTCATGAGATTATGACGAAAAGGGTCAAGAACATGTCTGCTATCTCAGAATGAAGATACCAGGTTAGCGGACTCACTGAGCACCCTCAACTGCCATATAGAGTATAATACACCGCCCAGACGTTGAGGGCCACGAGGCGTGCAGGCACCGCATAGAAGGGTAAACACCTTTTACATTTGCCAAATGGATACTCAGATAATTATATTAAAGTGGCTGGACAGTTAAGAGCAACGGCCATGCAAGATTAAATCCCCTCCTAGGTCGTCAAGTACTGGAGGGTTCTGGTATCTAACCAAATTTTAGTATCATCATGGCCGATCAGTTGTCAATCACTTGTTGACTAAATGCCGAAAAAAAGAGTTCGTTGAATGCGGGGTGATGGAATTTGTGTAACATCCTATCTCGTGAGTTTGGACTGCAGATAACAAATCACTTTCCTTATATATGTATCAATTAGTGTTGGGTAAAGCTGATACATGATACATAATAAAATAAGTATTTTCTTCTTTAAAAAAATATTTATAAGCGGATGTCAATGACCGACGAATTCATACAGTAACATGCACATGTGTAAAAGCCTATATATGTGTTTATGATCTCCCGTCAGCAGAGGTCGCTCATATTCCTTTTTATCATATATATGTCGTAATCTACGTCGGATAGGGTTCTGCATGCATGGACTAAATGGCGACAGGCGACACAGGCATATTTGAAAAGTCGACATTCGACTTTGACCCCCAAATTCCGACACTGGGGATCTGAAAAAGCGATATCGGCACAGATTTTTGAGAAAAAAAACGACACTGGACACTGGACCTCCAGTTCCAGAGGCCCTGACGGAATGCCATTTAAAAATTCATGATACCAATGGAAGATAATTATTGCACATTTATCTTACTTTTGCAAATGTAGTTGGATGCTGCCCTGTGTGTTCTTATGCAACGTCTGAAGAGCAGACTACCACATGTTAAACTACTAACTGTAACTCAGCCGTAGGGATTAAAACAACAACATAGGCAATAATAACAACGGCGTCCTTCTGTCACCAGCAAGACATGTTATGTGTGACTTCGCTGTAATTCGCCGTTTGTCATTTTGCTTCGAATAGTGTAGGTTTGAGTTGGGTGAGATCCAGGATTGTGTTGGGTGAGAACCCGGTTTGTGTTGGGGGAGATCCAGGTTGATGAGTGAGATCCAGGTTGCTGGGTGATTTCCAAGTTTGGGTTGAGTGAGATCCAGGTTTGGGTTGGGTGAGATCCAGGTTGGTGTTGAATGAGATCTAGGTTGGTGTTGAGTGAGATCTAGGTTTGTGTTGGGTGAGATCTCTGTTTCGGTTGGGTGAAATCCAGTTTGGTGTTAGGTGAGATCCAGGTTGGTGTTGGGTGAGATCCAGGCTGGTGTTGAGGGAGATCTAGGTTTGTGTTGAGTGAGATCTAGGTTTGTGTTGAGTGAGATCTAGGTTTGTGTTAGGTGAGATCTATGTTTGGGTTGGGTGAGATCCAGAATTGTATTGGCTGTGAAGTGATGCAATCGGAAGTGACGCATACTGTGAGAACAAAACAAGAGAGAGCGCGGAGACAATCATTGCAAGATATATATCAATTTGTTTGGACGCTATTTTCCATGAAACACTAACGTCATAGTATACTGCGCGGTTTGGCACTGCCGCAATTCACCCGCAAATCGCTTCGTTTCGTTTCCCCTGGGCCCTGGACAAGCGCCTCCACTGTCAAGAGTTCCTTTCTCGAGACAACTTTAACGCAAGGCGGCGCCACATGTAGCGTCACAATACGCATCTCTTCCTTAGTCAAAAAGGCGCGCTGCTCGACATTGATGGGGGCGGGTTGCCCTTAATTTTTTTCTCCTTAACTGTCCACCGAAACGAAGCGGTAATACCGGCCAATGTAATTCTAAGATGTAAACTTTAGATTAGATTAGAGTAGATTAGGTTTTACAGCCATTTTAAAGGGTAGGTTCCTGTATAACCTTCTGGTTTTACAGCCACTTTAAGGGAAAGCTTCTTGTATAACCTTCCGGTTTTACAGCCACTTTAAGGGAAAGGTTCTTGTATAACCTTCCGGTTTTACAGCCACTTTAAGGGAAAGGTTCTTGTATAACCTTCCGGTTTTACAGCCACTTTAAGGGAAAGGTTCTTGTATAACCTTCCGGTTTTACAGCCACTTTAAGGGAAAAGTTCTTGTATAACCTTCCGGTTTTACAGCCACTTTAAGGGAAAGGTTCTTGTATAACCTTCCGGTTTTACAGCCACTTTAAGGGAAAGGTTCTTGTATAACCTTCCGGTTTTACAGCCACTTTAAGGGAAAAGTTCTTGTATAACCTTCCGGTTTTACAGCCACTTTAAGGGAAAAGTTCTTGTATAACCTTCCGGTTTTACAGCCACTTTAAAGAGAAGGTTCCTGTATAACCTACCGTAATAATAATGCGGCATTAGTCGTAATGAACACTTGTTTAGCCGTAACGTTTCATTCGTTGTAACGCCACTGCCTAATGAACAAAACAGGGGGTATGGAGACATATACTAAACAGGTGCTTAAACCCCTTGCAAACACTTGACAAAACAAGAATGATGGCTGGCTGAGGGTGGGTGATAATGTTATTGACGTTATAACAATAAGGCATGTTGATATCCATCATCAAGGCGGTCAGCATACTATTGATGTGTGCTTCATGACAGTGGACGATATATCATGTTATAAAGATTACCATATATGGGTCACTCGCATAGCCTGATATCTCCGTTACATACAAATCTCTCACAAGCGCCCCATTTGTTTTGGTGGATGACCCTTATAATCACTGAGAGGAGACTTCTGTATCTAAATGGCGTGATAGGGGACAAAATAGACCACTGTTCTTTGATCCGTTTACAGAACACTTCACATGATAACCTTGTTCTGCTGATGTGGACGTTCAGCCTTATATGCACAACATTTATAATTTGTACATGAAATGTAAGCACTGTAGCACGCCTTTTGCCTGCCGAGTGGCCCGATTGTCAGGAGATGGCAGTAGGTCAGTTCCCCACCCACTCCCTCACCCGATTGTTTCCACATATTAGGAAATAGCATATTATTGGTAAAACAAATATCGGTATATATATTAAAAATCAGTAGCGGACCCTCGGAATTTACGAACGGGGGGTGGGGGGGGGGGATTTATTAGTACTATCCAGGCGCGGATCTAGTGAAAAACTTGCGACTGGGGGGTGCACACGAAGACACACGCCTGGAAGATGGCGCGTCTTATGTTTTTACTCAAGGAGAAGGCGGACGGCTGATAGCGAATAACGGACGTATCACTAACTGGCTGGGACAACTGGCCATGTTACTGTGACCAATGGGCGTCCATACTATATCATACACTTATATCTCGTCGAAGCAGAAGAGGCTTTCACAAGACTCTTCTGACACGCCGTGTTATCAGTCAAGCAATCGACGTGATATGATTGATACCAGTGGCAGTCTGCTCCTGTCGGCGTCTCAAGGATTTGGCTTGCCACCAGCAACGATTGCCAGCGTTCCATTTGGACTTTTTAGGGTGTTGGCGCTTGATATGTCGATGTTAATGGTGCTAAATCAACATCTGGTGGGTATTTGGGACAGTCGTACGCCGGTGCTCGTGCACCGATCTGATTGCGGCGCCAGACGGCGTAGACAGCGTACACATTTGGGCAGTGGTTGGGAGCTGTTTACATCTACGGCAGTTCATCTGTCTGTTGTCTCACGTTGAAGCAGCAGCAACTCGCGATTGGTGTGTGGCGAAAATATTTCTTCCCGCGCTTTTGTCATGGCGTCGTCTGCCGCGTTGCGCGCTTTGGCACTGGGAAGTGTTTTGTGTATGTTCGCCAGCTGCGCCTGGTCCGCGCGGTTGGATGGCCTGGCATGGCCCCACCCCAGACTCTTCCCTTCGCACGACGTCTACACAGAGCCGGAGTCGGGGGAAGGATTCCTTCCGGAAGAGGACGAGCTCAGCGAACACGAGGCCAAAATAAATTATATTCGGGAGGTATTCAGACACGCGCCGATGACGGATCTGCTCCGGAAGCACATCTACGAGAACCCAGACCCACTGGAATCCCCGGGGTTCTCTCTGGAGAACATCTGGCTGGAACTAGCGAGCCTGATGCAAGAGGATGAGGATGTCAAGATGGAACTGGCGGACGTGATTCAGGAATATTTGGCCACCCGCCGGACCGTGACTGTCGAGGGAAGAGCCAGGGATCGCTCCTCTTCGTCGCCAAGGCAACAGACGGAGGGATACGAAGCCTGTGCCATGGATTACAACTCTTACATACAGCCCGTTACAGACGGCATCTACCGTGACTTTGTGCTGAGGTTTAACCAATTTATAGACGACAACTGTCTTAATACACCGCCAGGCTGCAATTTTTTAAAGCTTCCAGTACCGGACCGTCCAGAACCAGCGACCTGGGCCATCCGACGTAAGCACAATATATATATATGTATATATGTATGCAAGGGTTCATGATTTTTAACGCACATTTGGTGTCGAAAGCCGTAGAAACCACACACATTGCACCGTGGTGCTGTCTGGTGAGGGGGTGCATAACAGTTATATAGATATTTGTTTATTGTTGGCACTTGTGAGGACAAGATGCATACATATCACAGAAAGAGCATAACACCTCAGTCAGCCAAAGTTGGCTTATAAACTGACTACCAATTTTAGATATAAAGCAAAAGAAAAAAATATATAACAGTCACTACTGTCGTTCGGTATGCGAAATTCAGCAATGGATTAGAAAGAGTCACGCTTTATTGGACTTACGTGGTTGATTCTGACCAGCTGCTAAGCGCATCCTGCTTTTCGAATATTTTAAAGTTAAAATTAATTTAATAATATAATTTAAACTGTAATAACAAAATATTACCAATGTTTTCAATTGTATAATAATTCAATTCAATTCAATTCAATTCTTTTATTTGGTCTACGACATGTAAATACACGCGTGTTGCCATGCAACGAAAACACAGAAAGAGAACATTTTACACACGTTGTTTTATGGCTACGTCGATAAATTTACCGACCGCAAACAGTGCCGCAGGGTGATCGCTTGAGAGCAGGTCATTTAAGCCTTTATGTCCCTCCCCACTAAAGGATAACCCCAACCCCATAATTTCGGTTTTAAGTATTTTTCTATGCTTAGAGAATTTTTCGCAATGCAACATAAAATGAATCTCATCTTTTACACACCCAGATGTACACTGTCTACATACACGTTCTGTGGCAGGTACTGGTATTGGCTTATTGTATCGGCCGAGCTCGATTTCGAGTTGGTGGCTTGATAGTCTGAGTCTGGCAAACCACCGTTGATATTTCTTAGGCAGTCCAGCACCGAGATAAGGTTCCATGGTGTAATTAGATTTTAAGGTTGCATATGTTCGTAATTTATTACCCCCTCCCGATGTGCCAGTGCTCGATCTTGTGACATAATTATAACAAAATGTCACTTATCATCTATTGTTTAATAATAATCAGTGATTCTGATAGGTAGGCCAGTGGGCGGGTCCCCGTGTCCCAAAGCAAAATTATGGGACATCCGAAAATACTATACATTAATAATTTTTTTTTTTTTTTTTTTTTTTTTTTTTTTTGTCCTTGATGCGTTACAGACATGAGCAGAGATTGTGGTAATACATTAACACATACATGACAATTATAATATAATTAATAATGTGTCACCATGTTCCCTCACAGCTCAATAAAATGCGTCACTTAAAACTTGTATACCACAAATGACGCAGGACGCGTACCAATCAGAATCGCAGAATAGTGATACCAACATGTTAATGATCATCATTGTTATAATATTTAACATATAATGTAACTATTTTATAGATATAATAAAAATAATGTAAATGTTATATTTGAAATCAGATGAGTTGCTATTATATTCACATGCACTACTATTCTTATGAATATTGACGCTGTTGGTGGTTTTCTTTTTGGGTTTAGTGCTGGACTCTAATGCAGCCATACCTCCATCGGGGGTTCTCCCCGGCAAGATGCACTACGTAGGCCAGGAGGAGGAGTGTCTGGGTACCACGGTCAACTACTCGGTCAACTCCACCGGCGTCGTAGAAGAGCGGGAGTTCAATGGCTACTACTGCCGCATAGATTTCACTCAGACCGTAGGTGTCCTCTCACTTCTAAGAAATGTTAAAGTTGCATGTGGAGTTGTTTCGCTGTTTTTGAACGCCAAATTTGCGTATAAGAACACAAACCTAAGGCCTTAAGTTTCATAACAGACAATAAACACCTACCATATCGCTCACCAATTATCTGCCAATGAGCAAAACATTTCAAATTCATGAATCGTCCGCCACAAAAATGAAAACTTGTGCTGATTTGAAACGTCATAAACGTGTGTACACAAGTCGTTTACCGGTGCTACCGACAGGGACCCAAGCGCTAAATTAAATGAGACAATAGAAGCGTCCGGAGCGCCACTTTTTCTTTATCGGTGGCCGTTGACACTGCTTGTGGTCAAAGGTAACATTTCCTGTTTATGTTTATTTTGGTACAGCCGTTGCAACGGCCAGCTCCACATGTAACTTTAATATAATAATTGTACACGAAGGAACATGTGACGTCATCAACGCGCACATTTCGCAGGGAACCAGCCAGCAGATCTTTTAAACGCTTGCTATCTCTTTTCCCGTAGTATAGCGGTATGTCAATATATACATATACATACATCAATATATCTGGAAAATCTATCAATACCTATCTGAGTTAATTTTAGCATTAAAATTACCCTACTTATGTAACCCTTATTTGGGGAGGTTGTATATTGCATATTGGTAAATATATAAGCTGATATATAATATATATATTATTTTAAATTAAAAAGGCGAGAAAAAACATTGGTAAAGAAGGAATAATTCAGTTATGTAGTGTCCTAAACCTTGTTATTTTGGATATATTGGAATGTTACGTTCACCCACAGAGCCGTAACACTACAATCTACCCCCTCCAAATTGGATTGTGTTTCCCGGACACCTGCACACAAGATAACATCACATACTACTTGGAACATGGTAGGTTATATTCCGGACTGTGGGGGCCTCCTCGATAGCTCAGTCGGTTAGAGCGCTCGCCTTGAGTGTTCGGGCCACCTGGGCGTTTAACGGCACGTGAATCGGTGGTTCGCGGTCCGCGGTGGCCATGTCTGCGAGGTCGCAGGATAAAGATCCCATGTCCTTCTTCGCAAAGAGTAGGGGGTTACCCCTGGGGACATAGCTCCACTCTCCCTTCCTTCTCCCATTGACGCGATATGACCAAAAGTGGTTAAAGCGTCCTGAATATACAACCAACCGATCAGCCGGACGCAGTGATGTATCATCACCCAGCGGCGATAGTAGTGCACCCAGCATTGTTCAAAAGGAGACGCGAGAGCCCCAGTCACGAGCGGGTCCAGGGGGGTGAGGCGTAGCGCCCCGTCTCTGAAACTGGGGCTGCCGCTCACCAGCTGACGTTGACGCTGGGACGCGACGCAATACACGTATAGGGAAGGGGGGGAGGGGGGTCAAACACGCAAGCAATCCCATTTTTTTTTTGTGGGGGGGGGGGGGGGCTTATGTGTCCTCCGGGTCTTATGTGTCCCTCGTCGCTATTTCACTCTACATATTATTGTTAGGCTCAGGGATTAAGGGTTAGGGGTCAGGGGATAATGCATTAGGGGTCATGGATCAGGCATTGGGTATCAGGGTTTAGGAATTGAGGGGTATGGGTCAGATGTTAGGGATTAGGGATCAATGATTAGGGGTCAGGGATTAAGGATTAGGAGTTAGGGCCTATGGATATGGCCCATGGCTTAAGGATAAGGGTTTGGTTTAAAACCCACACTTAGCGGTTGGAACGGCAATGAGGGACACATAAGACCAGGAGGACACACAAGCCCCCCCTAACGTTGAATGCACATTATTTGTATGCGTACAGTACAATACAGCACAGACAATTTAAAGAGTATACAAGACTGATACGATACTGTGCATATGTTTAATGGTATACTCTGTGTTAACTCTATTATGTTGGTCGTTATTATTCACATCCGTGGCGTTACGCATGACATTTGTCGAAAATCATTAAGACAACGTGCTCTAAATATATAATTATTATGTATCAAATATTTATTGTAATTACCATTTTATCATGTAATTGATGCTTGCGCACTTTCCTTATTTCCGCCACAGACAACCCGGTCACCTCCTTTATACTCAGGTTACTCAGCCGGAATATCACTGCAATGTACTGCGGTCATGAACTTGACATATACTCGGACCCCCCGGCGCTGGCGGCATTGTAAGAATCCAGTCACCTGTATCATAATGTCTAATTAAACACCCACCAAATCAACTTATCAACATATATTGTCTAAGATGTCCATGGCCACAGTAACCCCAAATTGCCTCCATGCGGTCTCAACTATTGTTTATTCTATGGCAGTTTATTTATTTAATTAACCGTTGAGCCACCATGTGATAAGTTAACATTAAAAGCCAGCAAATATGTTTCCAATACATTTCCCAAAAGATGGCCATGTGCAGTAGTTCCTTTAAGACCACATCAGTAACCGTAGACGACCCTGTAGTAGTGTTTGTTTCCTTACAGTTCATTGGTCCTTATCCTTGTCATTGTGATCATCATATCGAGCTGTTATGACGGTTGGGGTCGGAAAAACTACATCCAGCGTCAGATCAGGAAGCGAATCGGTAACCCAGACGACATCATCAAAAACGGTAAACATTGTGTGTTGCCATTAGCAAATAAAGTAATGAGCGCTCGTGGAAATTATTCTGGATTTGGATAAGCGATCCAAATAACGATGCAAGAAGCTCAATAACGTATGGCAAGCCGAAGTGGAATTTAATAGAGTACTTGCATATATGTTCAAATATTTGCATATATGTTCAAATATTTGCATATATGTTCAAATATTTGCATATATGTCCAAATGAATTACACATATGTGTGGACGTGGAATTTGAGGAGGTGGCAGTGGAGATGGAGGCGGAGGTGGAGGTGGAGATGGAGGTGGATTGCACATATGTTAAATTCAATTACACATATATCTAATTTAAATTTACATATGTCCAAATGAATTGTACATATGTGCAAATAATTGAACATATGTGCAAGTATTTGAACATATGTGCAAATATATAAGCGTATATTTGCAAATATTTGAACATATTTGCAAATACTCTATTAAATTCTACTTTGGCGTGCCATAATAACGCAGCTGAAGCTTGTGACCGGGGGATAGTGGGGGTGGGGGGGGGGGGGGCAGGCAAAACATTCCACCCTACCCCCTGCTTCCGACGGGGTTTGAAAGATCAAAAGTTCGAATTGTCGCAGTACTAAGATATAAATAGTAAATAAATATCTCCAGATAAGTAAATATCTTCCCGTGTCGTTGTAATTCTTGCATATTGTGCGGCATAGCTAATGCGTAAGGCAAGGCGAGTTGTGACAGAATATGGATGGTTGTTATTAGCTGTGCGCTTCATTAACTATTTTCTTTGGGACACAGAGAAGCGACCGAACCATGACGTCAGGGGTCGATTGGGAGTCCGATCGGGGAAAGCGCTGAAGGAATTGATGGAACAAAAACCATGTGAGTGCCTAAGAGGCCGAGTGACCCTACTTGAGCGACATTTCATGGCACTGCATGACACCTAGATCACTATCACCTATAAGAACTATTGACACATTCCAATATGGCATTTATGTATGTCATATGTCCATAACTACGTGAGCAACTGAATACGTTTTTGCCTGATTTGACTATTGCCACTTTAATTGTGTTTCCACGTCTTGCAGTTCTTCTGCCGTGATGATATCGTCACAACGACTTCTGTTTTGTCAAGTGCATCTTATTTGAAACAATCTGGTCACTCGAAGTGTAATGTCAGACCACTTTATCTAGTATTGGTGGTGACAGGCATGTCTTTCTACTTATTGCGTGTCTTTGCGATTGATAGTAAGATTTTCTGATTAAATTATCGACTGAGCCTTATTTCGTTGTCCTGTGAGGTTTCCTGACTCAGTTTAGTCTTCATACGCACAGAAGCGTTTTAAAACACCAGCATTTTTCATTATTTTCTGATCAAGGGATGTAAATAAAATGTGTGTTTAAAGCCGATTTCTTTACGTACAGCATAGAAACCTAACATCTGAATAGTTTTCGTGTACAAGCCCCTCCCGTTTCTCATTGTCCAGCGTTCATGGATCGATTGGAGGTATGCTGGGTCGGCTTCTCCGCTTACAGCAACCTGCGTCACCTCTTTAGTACCAAGGTGCGCAGTGATCACGTGAGAACGATGGACGGCATGCGCAGCCTCGCTCTCATCTGGCTCATCGCAGGCATGACCTGGGTGTACGGAATCGTTTACTTCGAGTGCTGGACCACGGGTTTGTCACAGTTTATATTAATAATAACGATAGACGCTGAAGCAGACACACGGGGTGCGCGTACGCCCATCTAAAAGACCCGCTGTGTTTAGTCGATAAATCTATTTAGAGTAGCTACATAGATTGGCAGGAAAAATGTCAGTAAGTAAATATTTATCGTTAGCCAATTAAAATGCAAAAAATAAATTAGAAGGCGTTAACGCTAAAAAACAATTGTAACTGGTATTTCTGGTGTATATTAATAATAAATAAAAAAATAGTATATATTGATATTCAATTAAGATTAAAAGCGGTATATGTTAATAATAAATGAAAATTAAAAGTCTCAATCTAGGAGTATTGACTATTTATAGTTTATTAAATTTCTAATTATAGCTAATCTCTTCATGGCGGCCGCAACCTATCCACAAGAGTGGAACTTCATGACAGTGCTTGGAGTTTATCACTGCAACGATCTATTTCTTGTTGTCAGGTAGGCCAATGGCATCTATATACTCTTTGAACGGCAGCATTTCTTGGCCTACAAGTGCATCTGTTGTGCGAAGGCAATGCCAAGGCATGTATCTATACAAATGACCTATACATGCACAATTCCGCGGTAATAAAAATAGATTATTATATTATTCACATCACCATGCTCACCCATTAGTTGTAATGTTGTATGGTTCAGTGGCGCCGTCTGTGTGCTGGCCTACTACCGGAGGTGGGAAGATCAAGGCCGCAAAATGACGCCCTGGTTCTTTTTCCGGTACTTCCTCCGCCGCTATTGGGCGTAAGTAACAATCCTAGTATCGTACTGAGGCATGCGTGTTATTATCTGTAATCCTGTAGTCTGAGTTGGGCCGCATTTCATCGCTTGTTCCGTACGCCGTATAGTGTACTGCCCCCCGCTGACCGAACCATTCAGTCATTCATATGTAGTTTGTCTGTGCCTGTTAGGCATGGGTGATTCCAGTGAAATGCGTATCCCGATCCTTTCTCATTTGTCAAATTTGTCTATAACCGCCGATGGTGGTGAAGTGGGTGGTCACGTGTTACAGCCAACGCGGGCTATATCTGTTGACCCTTGACCTTAGCATATATATTTATTGACTCTAGCCCTGGAGATATATGTTGAACTTTAGCCTTATGATAAAATTGTTGATCTTTGGCCTTTGGATATATCCTGACCTTGACCTTTGATTCGTTTGCCGTTGATCACGTGCACATTGTAGCCTTATGCCGCCGCTTATGCTGATGCTGTTTCTGTACGCGACGGCGTACATGTACCTTGGAGACGGTCCCCTTAACCCGCCCTACATCCAGGACGCCGAGAACTGTAAGAAGACCTGGTGGGTCGCCCTGCTGATGCTGCACAACATCGTCAAGACTGATGAACAGGTCCGTCACTAACTAACTTACTAGCTTACCTATCCCATCGCCGTCGGCGCCCCATGATATACATGAACTCCCCCAGTCGCGGTCCCGGTCCCGGCCCCGGCCCCGGTCCCGGTCTTGACCTTGGCGCTGGATCTGGTCCTGATCCTGGTCGCTAGTAAAACCCGCAGTCGCTCACTGTAGTTATTTTACCAGTTGGGATGTTTTGCAGATTAGAGTCAGTGTAATCGCGGTGGAGTTTGTAAGTCCCGGAACCTCTGGCTACCGTTCTACTGTCGCTCTTTAGCATCTTAGACAACGACACGTGTCACGTGTAACTGGCAACAACATAGACGCCGAACCTGCGGAACTGAGTTTGCGCAAATAACTGCAGGGTGTTTCTAACCAAGTTGTCAACATAATTACATTATTTGCCTCGTATCACTCATTTATTATTAACTTATGTTTGGGTTGGTCTATTTCACTTCCAGTGCTTCGCATGGACCTGGTACTTCGCCATGATCTTCCAACTCAACTTCGCATCATTCGTAGTTCTTGTCCCACTAGTTCTGTAAGTCAAAGTTCACGCCGCTTAAGTCTGGTCCTCGAAGTCCAACTGATCCAACTCTGCGTCTGTAACCTGATCCTTTAAGTCAAACTGCACCTCGTCCCATTATTTCTGTAAGTAAAAATCCACCTCGTTCCACTCTCTCTGTAAAACAAACAACGACCGATATTCTGTGGGGATAATTATTTAATGTTAAAGGGTATGCAATAATTATTTAATTATAATTATTTAATGTTAAAATGTATGCAATAATGATATCAATATCAATATATGATATCATGCCTCATCTTTCCTTTTTATTTTACAGGGTCCCTGCTGTTGGTTACTTCTTCATTTGCGCCTTCTTCGTGGCTGGTTTGATATCATCTGCAGTCATCAACGTGGATGCGTAAGTGCTGGCGACAGCGACATACCGTAGGCAGCTAATCCCGGAGCAAGGGTTATCTCACTTCGAAAAATGGATAACATATATTGACCAACTGTCTATCGGAGAAGGCGTAATATATACTAAGACTGGCTCCCAAATGGGTTATCCCTGTTCAGATGTGGTTAGGTAAATTGTGGCACTAACGGCTAGATCATGGTTCAGGTGATTTCATTTTGAGGCACCACTGCACGTGCGATGCATTCTGGGTTATTAATGTCAAGATGGCGACAACACATCCTGTATGTGTGGTCTGTGAAACGGAAAAAACGAAATCGTTGTATTTATCGCATAAATATTAAAGATAACACTAAAAACCAAAATATTGGCGCCAGTGACACCTTCTCCCACATATCGGATATTTGCGATGTTATGCATCATATGTGCCCTATTTGCGTCGGATGGATGCGGAATTGTCCTTCCTCGAATTTCATGAATGTCGTACAATATTCATTTGCTCAGCTTGGCATCTCTCTTGACGACATATCACCATCTTGCGCATGGGATTTTTGTTAACCTATTGGTAATTACCGGGACATTGAGCCAAAGTACACCGGGACGTGTTAATTCTTTAATTTGTTCTTAAGCCAACTCAAGATAAAGTCCGGATGTGTGTCCTGGTTATCACTGAAGACAGCTAATTGGTGGCATCTCTCTATATAGGGTCAGTGGGGATAAGAGCTGGTACTTTGACGTAATGCAAGCCCCCTGGTGCAACGCGACTCAGTACGCCATTGGCATGGCTCTCGGCGTATTGCTGCACAAGAAGAAAGGCAAGGCGAACATCCATCCTGTAAGTACACATGCGTACATACATGTTCAACATACTTGGTTTATGGCTATACAAGCAGTAAAGTAAATATAGCACTATGCAAATGGCAGGTGCAAAGTCATTTTTATCGACCATCCTGTTTCTGAGAATGAATAAAGAAGATAAACAATGGAGGAATGTGATATCTCGGATAAAAGACACCTAGAGCCTCGGGCTAAATGGGAATTTCCCTTGGCCTGGACGGTTGGTGTTCGCCCAGAATGCGAAGGGTCGCCGGTTCGAATCCCGACAGCTCGGGTTGTGAATTTGTCGACGTCCATTCGGGCCTTGGACCAGAAATACTGCAGGATTATCCCTTTTATTCCGGCGCCGAATGCCATAGAAACGGCCCGGGCTTGGCACTTTCAGAAATCTACAGATCACTCGTGGGTGACTTTAAATGACTCGTGCGGTACATGGCAGCATCTCACTGATGCGTCATCTCCCATGATTTCTCCTCGATTAGCATATAATGCGACCACCATGAAATTGCGTTTTTATGCTATCCATGCGCATGAAATCCATAACGTCTATGTATGTTCTCTGCCTTCCGTCGACTCTGTTCAGGCCTGGGTGACCATCCTGTGGGTGCTCGCACTGGCCGGTGTATTGACCGTCATCCTCACGCCGTGGGACAAGTTCAAGGAGAACGGAAACACGTGGTCTGACGAAGCCCAGGTGGCCTACAACGTCCTGGCCCCCATCCTGATGGCACTAAGCATTATGTGGATAATCTTCGCTAGCGACGTGGGCTATGGAGGTATGTAAATGCGGGGTTTGTTGTCATTATCTAACAGGCCATTATCTATGTCGCAGGCCACTGAGGTAGGTGTGTCTACGGTTCGCAATTATTATCTGTGATGTAGGTTACACACAGGTAGGGCAATGTTTGGTTTGTCGTCATTATCCATGACGCAGCCTGTGGAAGTATGTAGATCTAAGATTTGTGTCATTATCCATCGGGTTATTTTTGGAACATCCGCAACGGAGTTATGTAGGTATAAGGTTGTTGTCATTATCTATCAGTCCATTATCTATGACGTTGGGTATGCATGTCGAGGGCTCATTTTCATTATCCATCAGGCCATTATATATTACATCAATGTCTATCAGATCGTCACCCATCATGTCATTTTGTATCAATTAATTTTCTACTAGACCAGGTCACTTTCTATCACGTCATTATCTACAACTTCGACGTAGGACCGTACAGTTGTTGTCATTATCCCTCAGGTCATTATCTAAGATTTCTTCTTCGGAGCTGCAATGGATCTAAAATGTATTGTCATATTATAGTTCTATACCTGAAGCATTTTTTTGTATCGGGCTGGAGGTATACATAGTTTGAGTAAGTGAGGTTATTATCTATGCCATCGGCTACGGAGGTATGCTTAGGTTGCTTGCATAGTATATGGGGTCATTATCTTACGGGTCATTATCTATGGGGTCACTATATATGGATCATTATCTATGGGGTCATTATCTATGGGTATTATCTATGAGGTCATTATCTGTGGGGTTATCATTTATGGGGTCATTATACATGGGGCTATTATCCATGAGGTCATTATTTATGTTATTAATATCTACGCGGTCATTATCTACGGGTTTATTGTCTATTGAGCATTATCTATGGGGTTATTATATATGGGAATATTATTTATGGAGTCCTTACCTATGGGTTTTTTATTTATATCAACGGCTAGAGGTACCTGTAGTTTTTAATTTTGTATGGTAGACTCATATTTTTGACGTCGGCTCCAGGGTTAGCTTTGCTTTGCCGTTATTCACTATTGGGTTATTATCTGCGTCATCCTCTTGAGTTATGCATAGTATGCTGTTTTGGTATTTGAGGTCGTTATCTCGGGCCCCGACGACGGCACGATGTTTTGTTGCTTCATCACGTAGAGACCATGTTATTGTATGAACTTGGCTACAAAGATATGTAGCTTGTCGAGATATGCCACGAGGCTTATCTGTGACCTCGGCCACGGAGGTATATAGTGTGACTTGTCTAACAAGAGACACTATGTCTGATGTTACGGTCTTTGACCTCCGCTACGGAAGGCAGTTATGAAGTCATATAAATCATCATCTTTATTTGTTGAAGCTTAAGCCTTGGTAATGAGGTTTTGGGCAAAGTGTGATATCGGTTCAATAATCCACAGCAAATTGGATTTTGTTCTGACTTTTGGCAAGGTCATGTATGTCAATCGCTAGAATCGACGAATTGCCGTTTTTTCATGCAAAATCAAGCGTTCTGAGGCTTGGACCCCCCCACCAACCCCTGTCGTAATAAAACGGTCATTTTCCGCAAGCTTTCAGTAAACCCCCTCCCCCCTTTTGCAAATTCCTGGATCCGATGGTGCAAGCATATATGTAGCGTCCCTTCATACCCTTCGGAGAACAACCCTAAGACTAATGCGGGTCAATTGATTTATTTTGTTTTCCCAGGTGTGTTCCAAAAGCTGCTGCGCTGGAGATTTTTCACCGCCTTCAGTAACCTCGTGTACGGTACTGCAGTGTTCATGGGACCTGCCCTGATGACGTATGCTTATGGCAGGAAAACGCTGATATATATCCATCCTAATCATATGGTGAGTTCTTTGTGGCCCCAGTTCTGTGGCTGTAGGACCCTTCTAGCGCCACAGCTCGAACACCAAACCTGTGGCCCCTGAACGCCTTCAACGTCTTCAGGTTGCCGTCAACAAGAAGCTATGTAAAACAAACTAAGCAACACCCACCGCCAAATCCAGTACTTTTAAAATCCATGGTTGTTCCTCGGTAGCACCATGGATATCTTTGAAAACGCTCCATGTTTCATATCCACCGTTTCCCAAACAACAAATTTCGAATAGCCCGCCCCTTGCCACTGGTTTTGCCGGAAGTTGTGAGCTGCTCGCATCTCGCGCAGTCTGGCGTACAATACAATACACCGTTCATACAATATGTCAGCAACACATTTAAATAGAAACCATATATAGATTGAGAGGATGATTATCGTGGTTGGCAGTGTGAATACAATTACAATAACTGCGACATATATGGCTCACTCTTTATTTTTTCTCCCCCTCCCCCCCCCCACCCCCCGGCAGGTTGGATTGTTTCGATCCTACATCATCCGTTGTGTGATGTTTGGCCTCGTCATCTCCCTGCTGTTACTCTACCCCTTGTCGAAGGGCATTATCAAGGGTTTGTCTTGTCGCAACCTCTTCGAAGCCTTCCGCTACGGCCGTCACCCAAAGGTCCTGGACGAAATCGGTGACGAGGACGGCCTACGTGAGGACGACGGTGACGACGGTTCCCACAAGAGGTCGCCACGGGCGCCCTCTGGCCTCGTTAATGTCGGGGCCAGCTTCGGCGATTTGTCTAATGGTGGCGCCAAAAGCGCAGCGTCCAGCGGCAAGACGTCCAGCGTGGGCGGATTCGTGCCCTGCCAAGAGACAGACCGCTATTCCTTGAATGGTTCCAAAGACGTGCGGCCTCCAGATTATAATAATATTAACGAATACGAACGTTTGAGCGCCACGAGATCCTCACCGGAGATCATCATGAATACCGAACTATGAGAGAATAGTGCACGGGGCCGGGGCACGGGGGTCCGTGGCAGACTTTGGCTGTCTCGTTGTTAATGCAAATATATATAAATGTATATATAGACGAGTCACATGTGACCATAGGCTCCCACTAACTTCCGGTCTCGTGTGTCCAGCTAGCGCCATATTGGGAAAGAATATATCATTCTCGAACAGACTGTGTTGGCGTAGGCCCTATATTGGGCACTGTTAATGGCCTCATCAGTATGGTGAACATATAATGCAACTCAAAGAATCGTCACTTAGGATCGAATGGGCATATGTAAATTACTATATGGTTTAATTACAAGTAATAGTCGATGGGGTTCAAATAACTTAAAAAAGTCTAAAACATGACCTCAAAAACCTGAAGTCGAAAATATATATGTATGGACCTATAACATGTGTAACATATATATATATATTTCATTTTACTCCCTACAGTTAAAATGCAGTACTAAATTGCACATTGTAAATGCTAAAATTCAACATGAAGCGATGAAATAACGTTTTTTTCTACTTTTTGTATAATGTAGTAAATTCAGTTATATTCATTAATATTTAAATATTAGAGCAAACTAAATGCTCTATTTTCTAAAGAGAGATCGCTTATATGTAAATGTATGGGATACGCGACTGGATTGAATAAACATGTTTGAATGTGTATGTATGTACGAAGGTTTCATCAATAAAGTCCCTTATCGCAATGAAAGTTTTGAGTTAAATGTAATGCATTCTGAAAAGCGAAATAATATTAATGCCGAAATTTTACATTAATTCGAAGACAAGTGACTTACTGAAGTCCTACAATCTTCATCTCAGTTCAAACGGTTGATGTATATGCATGGCGTAAGAAGTGGAAAAATCCCATAAATAATAAATCTGGCTGACTTGAGACTTTATGAAGCCTGTTCGTGTGCCCGATGTGCGAAGACACCTCCACCCGTGAAGTCCGCTCTTCATTTCCCCGAAAACCTAATTGAAAGCCATCTTACGGGGGCGTCGGACTTGGGGAAGGTTCAACCACCTTAAGCAGGTAAAACCGCTGGTGAATCAATGGGCACTTCACGCCAGCTATGGTGGTGATTATTAACATGGCGGCTCCCCGATAGAGCCGTGAATACAAGGGTCAACAGGTGCTCTGTTTACCGGCCAGTTGCTGGCAGGCATGTTACCCACCCACCGACCTTGTCTGAGTGTTGGGGTGGGGGAGAGATGTCTCTGGTTTGACAAACTGGACTTGGAACGCCAAAATATGCGTCCACCAGCGAGCACAAATCGAGACCAATCGACAGGTCATCGATGCGACGACTGCCTTAAGCTCTGTCGGTCACAGATAGGCTTTCATAAGCGTAAATGCCACGTTACTAATCGTAAAACAAAGCTGTAAATCCATGACATCTGTAGACCGCACCCGCGATGGCCGAAGTAAAGGTCTTGGAGAGCCAGTTGGGAGTTCAATTATAAAGCTTTCGCATGGAAATTTACCAGAAACAGGGTTCTATACTATGCCTTAATTTCCCCATTAAACAAAATCGCCGTGCCCCTTTAGTGACTGCACAGATTTCGCAGAACGATGCAAAATATAGTTGTATCTCATGCAAATAAATATATAAAAATCACTGTTTGCACTTTTCGTGTTAATTCCTTCTCTTCGTCTCTGCCAATTTATTTATTTCATTTCCGTACTTTGCCATGTCGATACTGTCTTGTCTCTGGCCAATGGGGTGCCATCATACCCGGTTTGTTTGGAATTTTGTTATAATAACCACTTGAAGGTCCAGACGAAATCGATAACAATCCCTAGTCTAAGGGGTTTGGACTGGGCTTGGGGGGGAAGGGCGGGTGATCATTGGTAGGTTTATAATAATGCGATGACGAAGGCAATCGTTGCAAGACATATATATCAATTTGTTTCGATGCTGTTTCTTTATGAAAAACTAAGATCATGTTGCGACGTGAACTTTCGGTGCAGACTTTACCGCGAATTGACAGTTTACAGGTTTTATCGCGAAATGAAGTTTAGTTGACCGTATCTGCAGTTATTGGCCGCAGTCTGCGTACAGTGCAAGTTGCCATACAGCAGGCTGCTTAGAACACACGTCCTGTTTATTGGCATGTTGGTGCGAATGGTTAGTTTTAAATTTTGCCACGCACGGTTGTGCAACTTACGAAAAGTGGTGCATGACTGTCCAATGTGAGTGTTTATTTCCTCGTTCGGAGATAGATTATCGTAACGGTATTCCCCAGCTAAAAAAGACTTACTTACCCCCCTAAAGGCGTACCATTCAGGGTATTCACTGGCGGTGTGATTTAGCCCCTTGGCTCAGTGCGACAGTTTTTCCACAGTTTTAGTCAAATCGAACGTCGAGAGTCTATGTAGTCGGCTTTATGTGTGGGAAACCAATACTGCGTCGTCAGCGAATAGCAGTTCCCTTATTAGGAAGCGCCTCCGCTTGGACATCAGCGCGCAATCTTGAAAGGTTGTACAAGTTTCCATTCGATCGTGTATGCACCCTTCGCGTCCTCATCAACTGCGTGCGAAAGGAGCATAGAGAAGAAGATGTCGAATAAAGTTGGTGCTAGAACACATCCCTGCTTCACGCGATTTCTGACTGAAGCTCTCGGATGTAAATCCGCCCAACTATACTGTGCTGAACCAGTGCTCACGAAACTAGCGAATAAGCTTAAGTAGCCACGGGGGCAGCCAATAGCCAATAGACAAGTTTTTTACAATCCAGATCTGCTCCCAGTATCAAAAGTCTTGGTGAGATCAAGAAAAGCAAAGTAGAGGGGCTTGTGCTGCTCTGTACGTTTTATCTGGAGTTGACGTCACGAGAATATCATGCCAACAGTGGATCGTCCAGATATGACACCGCAATGCGCTTCCTTTTTCGGCAGACAGCGTAATGCGTCAAGCGCCGTTGTGATACATGAGTCTCAGGCGCCTACAGTGAAAAATAGTGTTCCACCCATGCTGTTTGCCACGATCAGTAATCAACTCGCCATCAAGTGACTTTTAGGGGACGTTTTTAGTGACCGTGGTATCCACGGCTTTCTAAATTCGGGTGTACCTTGTGCTGTACGATAAAAGCAATTCCGCAATAATGAAAAAAAGAAGTGATCATCTCTAAACTTATTTCGTTTATTATCATAGCTGCGGTCGCAAAACAAACGCGTGACGCTGTTGATACTATACGATATATGAAGTTATGTTCTCCGTCGTGCGGCGCTGCTGTCGCACGTTGTTTACAAAGTGAAATCGGACTCCGCGCACCATCCGGTTCCGGTGGCTCCCTGGAAGTGGCAGGGCAGAGAATCCAGAGAGACCTGGAAGTGGTCCGGATTAGGAGCCTGGTATCCTTCGGTAATTAGATCCAGAACGCGCTGTTTCATGTCCAGGACGCGCTGTTCCTGGTCTGCATCCTGTCCAAGGTCGTTCATCTCGTAGGGGTCATCTAAATGTAACAGGCGAAAACCACGTGGACGTATTTATTTAATTATCTGTAGATGATATCACTATGGTTATTCCGAAATGAAAATGCGTATGACCAGGACACAAGGAACATCAGCTAATTTAGCGTTTCCCTTCTGTCATTAATAAGCAAAACTGCTCAATAACTATAGGGATTATGTAAACCAGAGTTTCGGACCAGCGCTTATTATTACGTAGTTCATCGAAGCTACCGCGGACCGGACTTACCTTCCAGGTTGAAGAGGTGGTGAAGGCCCGAGTTGATGTCATCTGCGCTGAACATCTTGGCTTCGCTGATGGCACGTTGGAGGTACAACTCGTCTTCCGTGTAGCTGTACGCACTTCTCCTCTCGCGCTCGTGGCCCGGGGGGGCACCGCCGCAGGAAGAACCCACGGGGCGGGGTCCTATGGGGGCGGGGCTCACGGGGCTCGTTCCGGTCCACCCCACCAGGTCCTGGTTGGCTTTGATCTGCCAGTAGCGCGTCACGCTCAGGCCGTAACCGTCGGTGAAGCCCTCGGGACCCCAGATCAGCTTCCATGCTCCCTGTCTGTGTGTGGTAAGAAAGAGTAGGGTGTGGATTATTGTGTACATGTAGGTGCTCTTCAAATCCTCAATACCAAAGATCAGGTATGATTGGCTGCACAGTTGATTACAACATGTCTAGTAACGGCCAGGCTGCCTGAAGTCAAAGGAGCGTCAAATTTAGGGCCAAAATATATCGTAAGTCTAAATCTTATTTGATAACAATACCCTCCCCCCTCCCCCCACACAAACAATAATTGGTCAACCGTAACGAGCAATCCCTACCTGATGGCTGCCTGTCCGAACAGAGGTCCCTGGTCAACCTTGTAATTATCTCCGAAGATTTCGTTATCGATGTTGTAGATGATTTCGTCCCTGTGGGAGTCTCCATTGTTAAGGATCATGTCAGTCTGATCCACGCCGTCCATAGTAGAGTCTGCAAGAATTCATGACGTCATAAACATGACGGAGACGCCGTGATCATGATTGGCTAACGACGAAGGATTGTCGAGACAAAATTTATTGACGTCACGTATCGTGATATCGTGCATACCAAGCAAACAGCCATATATTTAATGCCCATGGTTGGTATTGATTCATACACGTAGGCAACCATATACACGCTCGGTGGCTATGCTTATTACATAGCTGCCTAGCTTTGGGTGAGTATTGTTACAGTTACGCACCTGGGGTACCGCCCGCCATGCTGATGAAGGTTGGTGCCCAGTCGACCTCGTGGATCAATCTGTAACCGTTGGTTAAAACCAGATGACTGAGCTTAACAATAACAGTTCTAACTGAATATTTCATCAAATACATAAATAATAAATTACATTTGTAGCTATTTGCCGGATTCTAATAGATGGTTCCCCAGAAATAACCCCAATTCCCCAAAAACTTCCCATTAAATTCTGTATTGATCAATTGGATAGTATTGGTTCCAATTATGGATGAGGCGTCCTTTCCTGGCCTTGTTGGTAGTGTGAGTGGTTAATCTTACCCTTCAGCCACAGATCCCTTGGCTTGTAGCAGCCCACCGGAGACGAAGCCGGTCACCCTAGCGCCACCCTCCCACAGAGAGGCCTTGGATCCACGCAGAGGGGAGTTGTCGGCAAAGCCACCGTCCTCGCCGCCGTTCTGTCAGAGGGAGGAGGTCACACATGGCGTCAAAAACATTCGTCGACCGAATACAAATCAGACGCTCATAAAAGTTAAAAAAATATTGATAATTGTGTATAGAAACTTTCCAATTGGATACTGCTAAATTAATGTTCTTGTAAGCCGTCACTCCCTTATCTTAGTCAATAACACACATATCTACGCTCTGTAATCTTCAAGCAATTTTTACTTTGAGCATCGGGTTTTGCTCAAAAGGGTTGCAAAATAGCTTACATCTGCAATGAAGACGAAGATGGTGTTGTCCCAGAGACTCTTGTCCTTCAGCGCCTGGACAACATCCCCAATGGCACTGTCCATGTGGGTCATCATGGCTGCAAGTGGAAGACAGCCTCGTATTATGCCAAACGCATCGCTGGATTATTGAAAGATCCGTTGAACCCTTGGGCCGAAGTTTTGTTCAGCAGGAAGCAGGATTGTTTAACATTTGATTCTCTCATTAAGCTAATTTTGTCAAAATTGTAGCATAATAACTATCGGCAAAGTAAGTGTGCCAGTACTTAAGATGGCAATTTATCACATTTTCCACCAGTATCAATCATGCGTCATCTGCAATAAGTCAACGAAACGAAGGGTTATATTGGTAACACAAAGATATTCGGGCCATACTCCATCTGACACTAGCATTTATATATAGAAAGAAAGGTATCAGCAGATCCAGTCGCAATAATGATAAAAATTTAATATTAATATTAACTGGCGACATGCACCAAGAAATACAAATTCCTTACCAAGGTATTTGGCTCTAACTGTATTGGTCAACAACAACTCTGGGTACATGTCAATGTATTCCTGGAGTTCCTGAAACCAATTACGGACAAGCGTGAGAAAGGTTTATGTAATCTAACCTTGCAGATGTTTATGCTCTGGTCTATAGCTTAGCACCTTGTGCTACATGACAAGAACATTTAAGTTAAACACAGACGAACATGCCAAAAATCTACTGCGTGACGGTATTTGGCATTCCGCGTGTTGGCAGCAGTCATCTTATTGATACCATGGAAGTAAGTTAGCGGCGACTTTTCTTTACCATGGGGGTAAGTTAGCGGTGACCTTACTTACATCATGAGGGGTGTGGACAGCAGTGAAGGTCATCATAAGGAACATCGGCGTCCCGTCATTGGCGTTGATGATGTCAACCATGTTGTCGCGAATCACATCCTGAAGAGAAATGATGCGCGAGATGACCACGTGAAGACGTCTGGGTTTAAAAAGACTGCCGGCAGTTATGCCGGTGCATGCCTAACCTTGGCATCGGTTGGCTTCCGTCTGTATGCGTAACATAATGTATTTGACCATTTTGCTGTTATGCTATCACCATGTCAGACCATAAATGGGAATTTTCACCTTTGCTCATGATAACAAAATCTTATAAAAGTCATTTAACAGAATAGTATCAGTCGACGATCCACGAAAGACAAGCTATTGCCATTAGTCTTAGATATAACATTCAGTGCCGATCGAGTGTTGGGGTGGAATGTAACTCACAGTAGTGTGGGTACCGTTGGAAGCGTAGTCAAGGTCCTCATTGGCGCGGAAGTCATAGCCACCGGCTACAATGAAAATGACCATCGTGATGAGGATATACCGGTGTATATGAATATATATATAATTATATGTAGCTGATGTCGCATAATTAACAACACGAATTAACATAGCCATTGCATAGCCATTGGACATGAATACCGATAGTACATAGATTACAGGCACATACAATAACAACTATAACTTGAAACCTTATATTATCTAGACAGGATGGCAGGTAATGCTAAACTTGATGAATCGCGAAGACTTATGACTGAAGCAACTCTCGTATGATATCACTTTCCACTCACTGTTAGACGCATGAATGAACTGCTTCCCCATCCCAGTCCACAGACCAGCAAAAGTATCGAAGCCCCTGTTGGTCGGGAGACAGGCTTCCTGACAATACCCCAAGTGCCATCTTAAGAGTAATTAATAACCCATATGTTAAACACGTTTGGGAAATCTGGGAAACTAGCTTGGTGTTATTAAACGTAATAAATGTCCTACTGATTCGCCTTATAATACGTGATTGCAGTACCAATATATATTTTAATGATATATAACCACGTGTCACATGGATATTTCTGAAATGTATCATGTTTTATCTCATGCTTTAAGGTAACGCGGGCAGCGTGGTTAGCATTATCTTATCTATTATATGTAGCATTTAATTCAATAGAGAGCCTACATAATCATATGTTATCTTTATTCATGATTTTACTTATTAAGTGACTTTCTAATTAGCGAGGTCACTTACTTTCCAGCCAGGTGAGTAGAGTAGCCGAGGTCTCTGAGGTAGTTGCCGAGGTAAGGAATATTGGTTGGTGTGCATTGCGGCATGGGATCCGCAAGAACGCCATGCTACAAGTTCAAAGATCAAAGATCAAATTTCAACTCGAAAATGTCTGTAACAAAGAATAGTCGTTAACTTAGTGACGTTCTTTGGAAACATACTAAAAACGTGGCTAATTATTCGTGTAATATGTATTAGACCAAACCATATTTTACAAGTTTTTATGTATTTAATTTGTCACGTAATATAATTTTCTGCGGCGTTCCATACCTGCATCCTGGTCTTGTATGGGTATTTGCCACTCAGCATGGTGTGTCGAGAACTGCAATGGGAAAACATTTTGTCATTTAATTCTTGGCTGCACTAAATTCCTCCATTTGTATTACTATACATGCTTCACTTGGGAAAGTTATCTTTAAACTTCGTTCGGGGTGCCGATAAGGATTGCTTGGCCAGGTTTTCGGCTCTGTATATATGCATTTGTTGCACTAATTTGTCACGATTTCGGCCTCTAGTTACTGTTCTTTTAATAAACTCACGGGGTGCAGACGGCGATGACGTAGTTATGATCCAAAATCATTCCTTCCTGTGTGGCCAGTGCGTCCAGATTAGGACTGATCACCTCGCTGTTCCGGAATCCGATATCATTGAATCCTGAAAGAACGCAACAAATACGCAAAGTGGAAGAGGCTAAACATGTTTGTTACAATTGCTATTTTTTGAAATATTATGACATCCATTACAAAACAAACAAAAAACATTCTGGATGTGTCCCAACACAAGTTACTTATAGGAATAATATTTGCCCCTGAAGCGATGTTTTATAGGTTATTACAAACTATTTTTATTGCGTATTGTATCAATTATGCCAAAATTATATATTTGTCCTGTTACCTACCGAGATCGTCGGCGAAGATGAAAACGATGTTAGGTTGATCCGCCGCTTTAAAGAAAGGACAACAATTTAAAATGAAATATCATAAAATAAAATAACTCTCTCTCTCTCTAAAACACTCAATATCATAATATAGGCGATATCAAGCAAATATTGTAGGTTAGTCTCAGAAAAGATATCTTTATTATTTATAACTATTGTTACATAGATACAGCATAATGACTATTTAACGTGGCAAATTTTTTAACAATTATTGTTCTTTCACTTAAACTCAGCGTGAGCCGTTTAAATAAATCTTTAAAATCGTGTTGTTCTCTTCTGTAATGTTTTGTTTATGGACGCTTCATTTAAGGAGGTTATCGACAGCCCACACATCTAATAACGGTCGCCGCATTCACGCTGTCGTCCATTCTGACACGTACCATTAGCGACAGCGGCGAGGGCCAAAGCCACCAAGAGACCGAGTGACACCGCCGACATTCTGAAACCGGTACATGACACCAACTAACTTGCAGATTTTGCCTAGTCGGATCCATAATTTTAAAGACGGGCATATTTTATGTTTAGTTGTCATGACGATCAGGATCGATTTTACCATGCCGGAAACATTGTAGGAAAATTTGTTGGTTGGAAAAAAAACGAAAGTTTCTCTGAAAAACTATTCATTGTATAAACAAAATATGTCGTATAAAATATAAATTAAAGAGATGAATAAATAACTGTAAATTCAAAAAATTGGGAAACATGTCCGATGCGCAGCGCTGAGACTCTAATATTAATATATGCATGTACCACCGACAAGGAAAGCAAAAAGAGAACATCAGAAACAAACAGCTCTGATCAATGACTCACCTGTACCGTGGACCTTGGCCGTATAGAAGAGGTGGCGGCCTAAAGCTGGACCAGGAACACCTAGGGGAGTAGGTCGAGTGGGATACGGCCTGTGTGTTGTAGCCTCTCCTTGTGAACAGGCCGCTTTATATACCGAGAACCCCCGGAAGATACAGCCGTTACCACCAGACAAAAGCTTCGATAAACCGGCCGTTACCACATTGTGTCAGGTGTCATATTGTGCGATCAAGGGGAAAGTGAAGCAACACATTGTTACCGCCTCAATTTCATTATTACGTAAGAACCGCTGAATTGTGTGATATCCTTTTCACGCCGATCGCTGGACAAAGTCATGTATTGCAGCAACTGAATAGTCGAGCGCTTAATGGGAGGGCCACAGTAGTCCAACTTGACGATTAGATCTTCGCAACTAATAATACAACTATTATCGTATACAATTACTTAATTCTCATATAATCAATAAATAACCCACATGGCCTGCGCCCGATACTTTTACACTATTCACCAAGTCGGTTGTAAACTTAGCTCTATGTTAAAGGCCAACATACCTATTGTACCATTCTTATAACTTTTAATTGAATTGAATTAAGGTTTAATTGCAACAATAGAGCTATACTGGATCCCTAGCGGAGTGTCGAATGCAGAAAGTGGCGTTTGAGGGTGTCTCGGAAAGATAAAACTAAATGCAAGACACGAAGTGATACACTAAACGGTGGCGGTTCCAGAGGGGTTTTGCCCCCCCCCCCCCACCCCTATCCCAGGATTTTTGGGAGAGTACACTCACTCTTCCTTCTTGGGATGCAATCACACCATTCTGGAATAGCAGCCTAATCGTCAGCATGAGATGATAATCTATTACATTCGATTGCTGAAGATGGAGCAAAAATGTCCCCTACCCCATAATAGGGTTGTTACTGCCCCCCCCCCCCACCCCACACCCATGCCCCGCCCAAACCTCTTAGTCTAGTTAGAGATTGTTACCGATTTCGTCTCGATATTCAAGTGGTTATTACAACAATAACAAATCCAAACAAACCGGGTATGATGGCATCACATTGGCCAGAGACAAAGCAGTACCTGGCGAAGTACGCCACATTGGCCAGAGACAAGGCAGTACCTGGCGAAGTACGCCACATTGGCCAGAGACAAGGGTGTACCTGGCCAAGTACGCCACATTGGCCAGAGACAAGGCAGTACCTGGCGAAGTACGCCACATTGGCCAGAGACAAGGCAGTACCTGGCAAAGTACGCCACATTGGCCAGAGTCAAGGCAGTACCTGGCGAAGTACGCCACATTGGCCAGAGACAAGGCAGTACCTGGCCAAGTACGCCACATTGGCCAGAGACAAGGCAGTACCTGGCGAAGTACGCCACATTGGCCAGAGACAAGGCAGTACCTGGCGAAGTACGCCACATTGGCCAGAGACAGTGCAGTACCTGGCGAAGTACGCCACATTGGCCAGAGACAAGGCAGTACCTGGCGAAGTACGCCACATTGGCCAGAGACAAGGCAGTACCTGGCGAAGTACGCCACATTGGCCAGAGACAAGGCAGTACCTGGCGAAGTACGCCACATTGGCCAGAGACAAGGGTGTACCTGGCCAAGTACGCCACATTGGCCAGAGACAAGGCAGTACCTGGCGAAGTACGCCACATTGGCCAGAGACAGTGCAGTACCTGGCGAAGTACGCCACATTGGCCAGAGACAAGGCAGTATCTGGCGAAGTACGCCACATTGGCCAGAGACAAGGCAGTACCTGGCGAAGTACGCCACATTGGCCAGAGACAAGGCAGTATCTGGCGAAGTACGCCACATTGGCCAGAGACAAGGCAGTACCTGGCGAAGTACGCCACATTGGCCAGAGACAAGGCAGTACCTGGCGAAGTACGCCACATTGGCCAGAGACAAGGGTGTACCTGGCCAAGTACGCCACATTGGCCAGAGACAAGGCAGTACCTGGCGAAGTACGCCACATTGGCCAGAGACAAGGCAGTACCTGGCGAAGTACGCCACATTGGCCAGAGACAAAGCAGTACCTGGCGAAGTACGCCACATTGGCCAGAGACAAGGCAGTACCTGACGAAGTACGCCACATTGGCCAGAGACAAGGCAGTACCTGGCGAAGTACGCCACATTGGCCAGAGACAAGGCAGTACCTGGCGAAGTACGCCACATTGGCCAGAGACAAGGCAGTACCTGGCGAAGTACGCCACATTGGCCAGAGACAGTGCAGTACCTGGCGAAGTACGCCACATTGGCCAGAGACAAGGCAGTACCTGGCGAAGTACGCCACATTGGCCAGAGACAAGGCAGTACCTGGCGAAGTACGCCACATTGGCCAGAGACAAGGCAGTACCTGGCGAAGTACGCCACATTGGCCAGAGACAAGGGTGTACCTGGCCAAGTACGCCACATTGGCCAGAGACAAGGCAGTACCTGGCGAAGTACGCCACATTGGCCAGAGACAGTGCAGTACCTGGCGAAGTACGCCACATTGGCCAGAGACAAGGCAGTATCTGGCGAAGTACGCCACATTGGCCAGAGACAAGGCAGTACCTGGCGAAGTACGCCACATTGGCCAGAGACAAGGCAGTATCTGGCGAAGTACGCCACATTGGCCAGAGACAAGGCAGTACCTGGCGAAGTACGCCACATTGGCCAGAGACAAGGCAGTACCTGGCGAAGTACGCCACATTGGCCAGAGACAAGGCAGTACCTGGCGAAGTACGCCACATTGGCCAGAGACAAGGCAGTACCTGGCCAAGTACGCCACATTGGCCAGAGACAAGGGTGTACCTGGCCAAGTACGCCACATTGGCCAGAGACAAGGCAGTACCTGGCGAAGTACGCCACATTGGCCAGAGACAAGGCAGTATCTGGCGAAGTACGCCACATTGGCCAGAGACAAGGCAGTACCTGGCCAAGTACGCCACATTGGCCAGAGACAAGGCAGTACCTGGCGAAGTACGCCACATTGGCCAGAGACAAGCAGTACCTGGCGAAGTACGAAAAAGAAGAAATAATAATTAGCAGACAAAGAGAAGGACTTAACACGAAAAGTGCAAACAGAGTGATTTTTATATATTTATTTGCATGAAATACAATAATATTTTGCATCGGTCTGGAAAATCTGTGAAGTGACTAAAGGGGCACGATGTTGTTTAATTGGGAAAATAAGGCATATTATAGAACCCTGTCTCTGGTAAATGTCAATGCGATAGCTTTAAAATTGAACTCCCAACTGGCTCTATACAACGTTCACTTTGGCCATCGTGGGTGCGAGCTGCTGAGGCCAAACTTTGTATGAACTAGTCGATGTGGACAAGTTGGGTTCCCCAGGCAGATTTTATACTTATTTTATAGTAGATTTTTAATGTATTTATTTATTTAGGTTCATAAATATTGATATGCTTACCGTATTTTACCAAAAACATTATGTATAAAAAACTGAAAAGCCGCATGAATACAAAACTTTCTGGTGCAACCAGAAAGGCATTATTTGCAGTCAGCGGGGTGCACGCCATGGAAATGTTAACATATCTTAACAATATATATTGATAATCGTCTATATTTAGCCGGGGAGATGGGTGGGGGGGGGGGGGGTGCGAGGAGCGAGGGCATCCCCAGTAACTTGGCTGAGAAAGTGTATCAGACTGGAGTGACGATGTCACGTGGCCAGATATAAACACATAGCCACGCAATAGATGGCCGATATAGACAAGCCCCGGCGATAGCGGCGAACGGTGTACAATATAGAAACCACGAAACTGACCGGCGGTGATCCCGTGTAGACGCCCCCGCCATCCTCAATTAAGACCCCTCTCTGCCCTTCTCCCCTCCCCCCCATCGGCTGGTTGGCGCACGTTAAAAATTAGCAATCTATAAATTAAACTAGGAGTTATACTTGCACATTAAAAGCACCGTAATGAAGGTTTTGTGTGAACGTTACAGCTAACAGCTTATCCGGAAACATTCACTGGCAGATCCAGCAGAACAGATTCATGGTTGAACCCCCCCCCCCCCCCCGCCCGGCCTTCCACCCCTATCCGCCCCCATGTCGCCGGCATCCCCTGGTCAGTCACGTATGTTAAACCGCAATAGCCCCACTCCACCCCCACCACACAAAGTTGAATTCCACCTCTATGAAGTGCAGTAACTCCTTGTTACCCGACCCCCACCCACCCGGTTACCTACAGGTTGAATCAACGAGTATAAATATTTTATGAAGCCATACAACATGAATCAACAGATACAAACACTTTATGATGGTGGCGGGTTGCCTTAATTTTTATCATTCGGCCGAAACGAAGCGTTACACTCGCCAATTTAATTTTAAGACGTAAACTGTCGGTGCAGCTAGATTAGGTTGGAAACCCACTTTAATAAATCTAACGGCAAGTCGACTTGAGTGTCAAGCCGACACTGAATCTGTTTGAAGTACATGTAGGCCTAGATCTACATAGTCATTGCAGCCTGGCGGACTGTGGTAGTAATGCGGATGTTGCTTGAATTGATGTAACGTGCATCTTATGCGCCCCTGGGAGTAGGGCCTACAACAGACTTGCCCAGGACCCTCTATATACATATCATATACGCCTGGGTGGAAATCAACATGTAACCCATCCACAATAACAATCTGTGTATTGGATATTCTTCCTAAATGCGTTGGGAGGGGGGTGGGGGGGGAGGGGCTCAGCGGCTCTTACATAACATTGAAACTGGGGAGCTAACAATGTGTTACTTCACGTTGCTGTCGTCGCACAATATGACACCTGCACCAGCGGTCGGGCTGATTGGTAAACGCCGGTTACTCGCGTAAAGCTTTTGTCTGTATTCAGGAAGGACGGGAGGGGGGCGGTTGAGGGAAGGGGGTGACCGGGGTGATCCCTTTTGTCACCTTTGGTCGGCCGGAAGAGGGTGGAGGTGGGGCTGGTAACAGGTGGATCCCTTCAGCTTTTGTCGGCCGAGAGGGGGTGGAGGGGGGACTGGTAACGGCTGTATCTTCCGGGGGTTCTCGGTATATAAAGCAGCCTGTTCGCAAGGAGAGGCTACAACACACAGGTCGTATCCCACTCGACCTACTCCCCTAGGCGTTCCTGGTCCAGCTTTAGGCAGCCACCTCTTCTATACGGCCAAGGTCCACGGTACAGGTGAATCATTGATCAGTGCTGTTTGTTTCTGATGTTCTTTTTGCTTTCTTTGTCGGTGGTACATGCATTTATTAATATTAGAGTCTCAACGCTGCGCTTCGGACATGTTTCCCAATTTCTTTGAATTTTGTTTTTTATTTAAATTTATATTTTATACGACATATTTTGTTCATTCCATATAGGGCCATATAGCAGATTGGTTTATTCTTCGCAATCTTGCTTCATCATTAGAAAAGTAGGAACAATTACATTCTATATCTCACCAGTAAAAATTATTATGCGCTTCGGGTTTTTTTTTTCAAGAAACAAACCGCCGGGTTCATATACATACAATTTTCCCGGCATGGTTAGATCGATCCTGATCGTCATGACAACTAAATATAAAGTATGTCCGTTAGTTAGTTGATGTCATGTATCGGTTTCAGAATGTCGGCGGTGTCACTCGGTCTCTTGGTGGCTTTGGCCCTCGCCGCTGTCGCTAATGGTACGTGTCAGAATGAACGACAGCGTGAATGCGGCGACCGTTATTAGATGTGTCGAGACCTCTTTAAATTAAGCGTATATAAAAGAGAACAGCACCACGTTAAAACTTTATCAAATCGGCTCACGCTGAAGTTTAATAAAACAACAATAATTATTTTATCACGTTAAATTGTCATCATGTAACAACATAAAGGCAAATTATATGTGATTATATAATGTATCCATGGAACAATGATTTATATCAATAAAGATATCTTTTCTGGCACTGCACTATTTGCTTGATATCGCAAATGTTGTGATAATAAGTGCTGTAGGATGAGTTTTATTGTCATTTTTGTCATTACTTTAAAGCGGCGGATCAACCTAACATCGTTTTCATCTTCGCCGACGATCTCGGTAAGCAATTGACAAGATAGACACATAATGTGTATCATAATAAAAGTTCTGGCGTCATAGTGGCGGATGACTTGTTTTCGACATTATCCTGTTACTGGAGACAATGCAAGAGACAATAATGTGTGAAAAGACAATAGTTCGTAATAACCTAAAATATTCCTTTAATGGCGAATATTAGTCCTATAAGTATCCTGTGTTGGGACGCATCAAGGGTAGTTTTTATTGTTTTGTAATGGATGTCATAATATTTAAACATTTAGCAACAACACAAATTCTTAGCCTATTCCACGTTACATATTGGTTGCATTTTTTCAGGATACAATGATATCGGATTCCGGAACAGCGAGGTCATTAGTCCTAATCTGGACGCACTGGCCACCGAGGAAGGGATGATTCTGGATCATAACTACGTCATTGCCGTCTGCACCCCGTGAGTTTATTAAAAGAACAGTAACTAGATGCCGAAATCGCGACAAATTAGTGCAACAAATGTATATATACAGAGCAGAAAACCTGGCCAAGCTGCCCTCATCGGCACCCCGGGGGCTTATTCTTTTAATGTACCTAACAACTGAAATGATACATTGGTCATTTATAGTTGCATTTATAGTTTTTTTGTATCAAAACAAAATATTTACAAAGTTTAAGGTTAACTTTCTCACGTGAATCTGTTATAGTAATACAAGTGGATGAATTCAGTGGAGCCAAGAATTAAATGACAAAATGTTTTTTGCAGTTCTCGACACGCCATGCTGAGTGGCAAATATCCATACAAGACCCGGATGCAGGTATGGCACGCTGTATATTACAGTATTATGCGACTAATTAAGTATATTTGAAATATGTATAATACATGTATATTACATGAACAATTAGCCAAATGTAGAATATTTGTTTCTGAAGAACGTTACTAATTTAACAAATATTTTTTGATACCAACATTTTTGTCTTCAGCGTTTGACCTTGTACCTTTGACATTGTAGCATGGCGTTCTTGCGGATCCCATGCCGCAATGCACACCGACCAATATTCCTTACCTCGGCAACTACCTCAGAGACCTCGGCTACTCTACTCACCTGGCTGGAAAGTAAGTGACCTCGCTAACTAGAAAGTCACTTAATAAGTCAAATCATGAATAAAGATAACATATGATATATGTACATATTTAGGCTCTCTATCTATTATTACATATAATAGATAACATAATACTAACCTCGCTGCCCCGCGTTACCTTAAAGCATGAGATAAAACGTGATATATTTCAGAAATATCCATGTGACACGTGGATATGTATCATTAAACTATATATTGATAATTCAATCACGTATTAGACAGCAAATCAGTAGGAAAGTTATTACGTTGAATAACACAAAGCTATTTTTCCCGATTTTGACATGTGGGTTATTAATCACTCTTCAGGTGGCACTTGGGGTATTGTCAGGAAGCCTGTCTCCCGACCAACAGGGGTTTCGATACCTTTGCTGGTCTGTGGACTGGGATGGGGCAGCAGTTCATCCATGCGTCCAACAGTGAGTGGAAAATGATATCATACGAGAGTTGCTTCAGGGCACCCCTGCTTCCGATTCATGTCTTCCCGATTCATCATTTTTTTCCATCTGGTCTTTATTGATAATATAAGGTCTCAAGTTATAGCTGTTATTGTATGTGCATGTAGTCTATGTACTGTCTGTATTCGTGTAGAATGGATGTACAAAGTTAGATCGTGTTGTTAATTAAGGCATGCAACACCAACTTGCTAGGCGGTATATCGTCATCCCGATGGTCATTTTCATTGTAGCCGGTGGCTATGACTTCCGCGCCAATGAAGACCTTGACTACGCTTCCAACGGGACCCACACCACTGTGAGTTGTGATTAGTGCCTAGCACAATATTCCACACCAACACCCCATCCGTACTGAGTTAAACTAATGGCTATAGCTCGTTCTTCATGGATCTTCGATTTAGACTATTCTGTTAAATGCCTTTTATCAGGATTCTCCGTCATGAGCAAAGCTGAAAATTACCAATATTTTTTGGAATGAAGCTCTCGTTTAAGTAAAAAAATTAATAAGTTAAATTAATCAATCCGAAGACACATTACAACAAAAAAATTGACATATACATCAACTTAAGCATACAGACGGAAGCAAACCGATGCCAAGGTTATGCATGCAATGCCGGCAATCTCTCTAAACCCAGACGCCTTCACGTGGTCATCCCGCGCATCATTTCTCTTCAGGATGTGATTCGTGACAACATGGTTGATATCATCAACGCCAATGACGGGACGCCGATGTTCCTTATGATGACCTTCACTGCTGTCCACACTCCTCATGATGTAAGTAAGGTCACCGCTAACTCACCTCCATGGTAAAGAAAATTAGCCGCTAAATCACTTCCATGGTTTCAATAAGATGATAACACACGGAATGCCAAATAACTAAAGTCACGGAGTAGATTTTTGACATGTGCGTCTGTGTTTAACTTAAATTGTCTTGTCATACAGCTCAGGGGGGTGCTTTGCCATAGATCAAAGCATAACCACCTCTAATGTGAGTTTACGTAAACCTTTTGCACGCTTGTCCATAACTGGTTTCAGGAGCTCCAGGAATACATTGACATGTACCCAGAGTTGTTGTTGACCAACACAGTTAGAGCCAAATACCTTGGTAAGGAACTTTATCTCTTGGTGCATGTCACCGGTAATTTTTAATATGTAATTGTCATAATTATTACATATGTATCAACTGATACATTTTATATATAAATGCTAGTGTCAGATGCAGTATTGCCCGAACATCTTCGTGTTACTAGTATAATGCACTTACTTAAAGTCATCTTGGTATCAGTATATATGAGAAGATAGCTGTCACATATTAACATTTTTGCTAATTATGTGCAAGAAGCGGGATACGCATGATTTTTAACTTTGTACATAGTTTCGTTGTCTTAATGTCGATGACGCATGATTGATATTGATGGAACATTTGACAAATTGCCATTTCATAGCACACTTACTTCGTCGATACTTTCTATGCTACAGTTTTGACTAAATTAGCTTAAAGCGGATGTCCAACCTAATCTAATCGCAATCTGCATCGAAAGTTTACATCTTAAAATCAAATTGGCGAGTTTTAACGCTTCGTTTGGGCCGACTGGTAAGGAAACAAAATTATGTCAATCAATGTCGAGCAGCGCACTACTTTGCCGGAGCAAGTGACGTATATTGTGACCCTTCATATGATACGTTATAACTGGAAGTTATCTCGCGGAGGGAACTCTTCACAGTGGAGGTAGCTTTTAGGGGAAACGCGTGAAACGTGAGATCAGGGCCGTGATTTAAGGATAGGATTAGATTCGCAGCCATTTACATTAGCGATGATCACGTGCTCTTGTTTTGCTTACGCAGTAGTTGTCATTTCCGGTTTGCATATAATTAGAGAATCGCCTCCTGTTTGGTCAATCCTCCAAAAAGGGATGCCGCCTGGTTATAAGCGACAATTTGGACAATAGACAATTCGGTAATATATGAATCGCTAAAGCAGCGTTAGAGGCCAGACTGACGGCCTACTTTAATGAGAGAATCAAATGTTAAACAATCGGCTTCCTGCTGAACAAAACTTCGACCCTGGGGTTCAATGGATCCTTCAATAATCCATCGATGCGTTGGACATAACACGATACTGTCTTCCACTCGCAGCCATGATGACCCACATGGATAGTGCCATTGGGGACGTCGTCCAGGCGCTGAAGGACAAGAGTCTCTGGGACAACACCATCTTCGTCTTCACTGCTGATGTAAGCTACTTTTGCAACCCGTTGAACAAGAACTGGTGTACAAGACATGGGAGTAACGGCTTAAAAAAAAATTACTTTAGTGGTATCCAACTGGAAAATGTCCATACAAAATGATCCATGTTTTTAAAGTTTGATGAGCGTCTGATCTGCCGTCTTTCGACGAATGTTTTTGACGCCATGTGTGACCTCCTGCCTCTGACAGAACGGCGGCGAGGACGGTGGCTTTGCCGACAACTCCCCTCTGCGTGGATCCAAGGCCTCTCTGTGGGAGGGTGGCGCCAGGGTGACCGGCTTCGTCTCCGGTGGGCTGGTACAAGCCAAGGGATCTGTGGCTGAAGGGTAAGATTAACCACTACCAATAAGGCTAGGACAGGACGCCTTATCCATACTTGGAACCAAAACATTATCCAAAATTGATCAATACAGTTTTTAAGGGGACATTTTGGGGGAATTGGGTTTATTCCTGGGGAATCATTTCTTACAATCCGACAAATAGCTGCAAGTGTATTTCATTATTTATGTATTTGATGAAATATTCAGTTAGAACTGTTATTGTTAAGCTCAGTCATCTGGTTTTAACCAACGGTTACAGATTGATCCACGAGGTCGACTGGGCACCAACCTTCATCAGCATGGCGGGCGGTACCCCAGGTGCGTAACTGTAACATTATACGTCCAAGACTATGCAGCTATATAATAAGCATACTAACTGAGCGCGCATAGGCATTGAAATATATGGCAGTTTCCTCGGTATGCACGACCATCACGATACGTGGCGTCACTACATTTCTCGACAACCCTTCGTTGTTAGCCAATCATGATAACGGCGTCACCGTCATGTTTATGATGTCATAAATTCTTGCAGACGCTACTATGGACGGCATGGATCAGACTGACATGATCCTCAACAATGGAGACTCCAACAGGGACGAAATCATCTACAACATCGACAACGAAATCTTGGGAGATAATTACAAGGCTGACCAGGGACCTCTGTTCGGACAGGCAGCCATCAGGTAGAGATTGCTCGTTACGATTGGCCAATTACTGTGTGCGTGTGTGTGTGTGTGGGAGGGGGGGGGGTATTATTATCAAATAAGATTTAGATTTCCGATATATTTTGGCCCTTTGGCGATCCTTTGACTCCAGGCAGCCTGGCCGCGCCCAGACATTGTTGTAATCCATAGTACAGCCAATCCCACCTGATGTTTGGTATTGAGGATTTCAAGGGCACATACATGTACACAATATTTTTGGTGTAAATCCTTAAAATCCTACAAATCCACTTGCCCATCTGTATTATTAAATGAACAATGTAATTGTAAAGTAACGTATCCGGCAACTGAAATATTATAATTGTATTACTTATGTCAAGCAAGAATTTTACCAAGTACCAAGTACCAAGGGATAAAATTGGATCCAAATCACCTTTATTTAGAGGATCTAAGGTGCAACTCCCCCACCACTGCCTCCCACGCGCATTTGACTCTCTACACTTTCTCACCACGCACAGACAGGGAGCATGGAAGCTGATCTGGGGTCCTGAGGGCTTCACCGATGGTTACGGCCTGAGCGTGACGCGCTACTGGCAGATCAAAGCCAACCAGGACCTGGTGGGGTGGACCGGAACGAGCCCCGTGAGCCCCGCCCCCATAGGACCCCGCCCCGTGGGTTCTTCCTGCGGCGGTGCCCCCCCGGGCCACGAGCGCGAAAGGAGAAGTGCGTACAGCTACACGGAAGACGAGTTGTACCTCCAGCGTGCCATCAGCGAAGCCAAGATGTTCAGCGCAGATGACATCAACTCCGGCCTTCACCACCTCTTCAACCTGGAAGGTAAATCCGAACCGCGGTATCTTCGATGAAGTAGGTAATACCAAGCGCTGGTCAAAAACTCTGGTTTATATAATCCCTATAGTTATTGAGTAGTTTTGCATATTAATGAAGGGAAACACTACATTAATTGCTGCTGAAGTTATCGTTATCGTTATGACCAAAGAGTTACAAACCCGTTAACAACAGTGCCTTGTGTCCTGGCCATAAGCAGACATTTCCATTTCGGAATACGGATAGCGATATCACCAACAGATAATTGAAGATAGATACGTCTACGTGGCTTTCCCTCTGCTACTTTCAGATGACCCCTACGAGATGAACGACCTTGGACAGGATGCAGACCAGGAACAGCGCGTCCTGGACATGAAGCAACGCGTTCTGGATCTAATTACCGAAGGATACCAGGCTCCTAATCCGGACCACTTCCAGGTCTCTCTGGATTCCCTGCCCTGCCACTTCCAGGGAGCCACCGGAACCGGATGGTGCGCGGAGTCCGATTTCACTTTGTAAACAACGTGCGACAGCAGCGCCACACGACGGAGAACATAACTTCATATATCGTATAATATCAACAGCGTCACGCGTTTGTTTTGCGACCGCAGCTATGATAATAAACGAATTTACGGTTAGAGAGGATCACTTCTTTTTTATTTCATTGCCGAATTGCTTTTATCGTTCAGCACAAGGAACACCTGAATTCAGAAAGCCGTGGGTACCACGGTCACTATAACAGCCCCCTTAAAGTCACTTGATGGCGAAGTGATTACTGATCGTAGCAACAACTTGGGTGGAACACTATGTTTCACTGTACGCGCATGAGACGCATGTATCGATAAGGGCGCTTGACGCATTACCCCGTCTGTCGAAAAGGAAGCGCAGTGCGGTGTCAGATCTGGACGAACTACCGTTACTTGATATTCTCGTTGCGTCAACTTCAGGAAAAATGTAGAGAGCAGCATAATCCCCTCTACCTTGCTTTTCTTGATCTCACCAAGGCTTTTGATACTGGGAGCAGGTCTGATTGCACAAAATCTTGGAGTCTATTGGCTGCCCCCGCAAACAACTTAACCTTATTCGCTCCTTTCGTAAGCACTCTTTCAGCACAGTATAGTTGGGCGGAACTACATCCGAGAGCTTCAGTCAGAAATGGCGTGAAGCAGGGATGTATTCTAGCACCAACTTTATTTGGCGTTTTCTTCTCTATGCGCCTTTCAAGATTGCTTGGAATGTCCAAGCGGAGGCGTTTCCTAACAAAAAGGGAATTGCTATTCGCAGACGCAGCAGTGTTGGTTGCCCACTCAAAACGCTGACTACAGAAACTCATGGATCGACTTCCGATTGGATCAAAAATATTTAAAAAACTGTCGCCTAGCTTGAGCCAAGGGGCTAAATCACACCGCCAGTGATTACCCTGATTAGTATGCCTGTAGAGGTGATAGGTAAGTTCTGTTATCTGAAAAGTACCGTACGTTACGATAATCTACCCATGAAAGAGGAAATAAACACTCAAATTGGAGAGATAGTCACCAACTTCGGTAGGTTGCACAAACGTGCGTGGCAAAATTCAAAACTAACCATTCGCACCAACATGCTAATCTACAGGGCGTGTGTTCTAAGAAGTCTGTTGTAGGACAGTGAAAGTTGTAGTACATACTGTGGCCAAGGCAATTTGAATTTTTGTTGGCAAACCAAAGGAAGAAATGCGGAAGGGACAGCCTGTCCAGCGTTCTTGCTCCTGTGAAACAAAGAGGTCTTTGTTCGTCTGGAATCGTTCATCGTATGCAAGATGAACGCATTCCAAAGACTGCTCTATTGCGAGCTTGCCGCCAGCAAACGGCCAACTGGATGGTCAAGTTTCAGGATGTTTGCAAACGTAACATGAAGACTTTCGGCATCGATTCGAATTCTTGAGAGGATCTAGCATCCCACAAGAGGGGATGGGCACGTCTCGTGCGAGAGGGAATGTCCCATTACCATGGACTCTGGTTTTAAAAACTGGTTTTGAAACCCCAATTCCTTTCCTATGATACAATTCCTTTCCAACCATAAATGCTTGTAATTCTTTCCCCCATCAAACTAGCTTCGGTATTTATGGGGGGTTGTCGATCATCGGTTACCTTTGTATAAACTATATGTCTCACGGTTTTTAGTTTTTATATACATTGTTTTTCAACCAATCTACGAAGACTAGCTCTTCACGTTTCCGGTTAGAGTGAGAACAAGGTGGACGTTTTTATTTTCCTGATTCACTTCAATCCGTGTTAATCAGTGTTTTTCTTTTCCCACATGCCATCCCTGTAATCGCGATTCCATATTCACGATTTGTTTATGGAATGTGATTGTAGATGTGTATCTTGTTTTTTGCCTTTATGCTTGCCTCTATACGCTGTACGTGGTCTTTAGAACCCCACCTTTGATGGGGTCAATTTATCTATTAACCGTCAAGAAACATTTAACTGGCCTTCCCTACCATACATGCTTGTAGTTCGGCCCCCTACCAGAAAGGCTTTGGTCCCGTGGTATTCCAACATACGACACGCCCACATAAATATATTTATACGCTCCATTGAGTCGATAAGTTCGTTGTCTCTGTAAGTAAGTAAGTCTCTGAAACTTTGCCTTGTGGCTTTCTCGGCCACTCTTCATTATTGTGAATCCTGAGATAGAGCATTTCGTGACTTTCTTCACTGTATTTGGCTAACATATGTCTATTTTGTCCCAGAGACTTGATCTGTGGATTTATCTATCGTCCAATACACCAGCAATTCGTTTTTTGCCAGGAGCAATCTTAGCGAACTCAGTCTTTCTTGCAACGTACTCTTCTATTACCCTTGGAATTATCGTGGCCAGCAGGGTCCGTGTTCATGAACCACACTCAGGCTAGGTCAACAGACTAGACTTTGGACCGCACTGTAGTTTTCCTCGCGTGAGTTGCTATGGCAACCATATACAGGTCCCCGCCTCTGTTTGAGCATGTTGAGTTCAGAGTTCAGGGTGGGTTTGAGTTTAGTAGTCAGTTGTAAGGGTGAGTTCGAGTATGCAACCGGACTAATCGGAGCAAATATTTGGAGCATGCGCACTCAAGCTTTGCGCTCGTGGGCGGATCAGGATAAACCGAACGGTCCGCGTGAAGGTTGCACTTGTTGAACTGCACAAATCATGAAGATTGTTAAACAGTAAGATAACCATCAACGGATAAGTTGCTGTCAGACTATCGCGCTATAGGGCTATAAAGTCTCGTTCGCTTAGACTTCCGGTTTACTCATTTTGGGGACAAACAAACGAAGCACGTGTTCGGAACGAGTTTAGAATCTCTGCGCACACTGGTATCCTGACTATCTGTGACGTAGGCGTGACGTGTATGTTACGCAAAGAGAGAGACTGGGAACCAGACTACCTGCGCCGCAAAAGCCAGGCGCCGAGGGGTGGGTCCATTGCGGAAGGCCTAGCGATATGATTAAGAATATTTAAGAAATATAGCTTCACAAGACGGATAGACCACATATTTTTTATTCGTTTGCGCCATCACAATGACGAATATTTGTTACGACGGGACAATACGTCACACGGATTCTCACCGGTGACAACGTTGGCGCTACGCTTCAAACAGAAAACTTACAAAAATGAAGATACTTGGTCTTTTTGTGATCCAAAAGTGATACGAAAACATCCAACTGGTCTTATTGTAGCTTTACCATGTTGTTTAATGACGCATCCGTGTGCTGTTACTCCATGTACTGCACATTTTGACAGCGGAATGGTTAAGTCGACCACTTGCTCTCGCCATTTTTGTTACCGCGGAGGCACGCGAATGTCTGTGACGTCACTCGCTGTTTGAGGAACTTGCGAAAGCTCGGGTGCAGGGCTAAATTTAGAACGTTATTTTTAGCTTTCGAGTGTTTTGAAGACGGATTTTTCCTCGTATATTCCCAAAGTTCTGCGCTTCATCGCCTCGAAATATTTTAACGTATATCTCCCATAGCCATGTTTAGTGAAATGGTACTCATAGTCTTTAGAATAAACCTGGAAAGAAATTGACTTACAGCTGCCTATACTTCAACATGGAGCACGTGTGTTTGTTTGTCCCCAAAACTGAAGTCTCGCGGCCCGATCGCGAGAACTGTATAGCCATATCGGACCACAATCTTCGCGTTCTGTTATGGACTCCGCGGAGTCCGCCTACTTCGCTCACAGACCCGAATTCATCCTTGGTCAGTGACCGGCGTAGTGGGAGGACGGGTTCTCGCACTCAGTGGCCTATGTTGACACCAGTTCCGGGAAAAACCCATCCGGATATACGTGTCAGAAATTGAGTTCTCATCATTAAGACGAAAATTTTCAATTTTCGTCTTATGTCGGTGTGTTCCGTTTTTCTGTGAGTCTGTCTGTTTGTCACATCGCGCATTATCTGTCGAATGCCTTAAGATATCGACTTCATAATTCACAAAAAAATGTGGAATGGCAATCGTCAGGCTAAGTTCGTAGATGGGCCATATAGGTCAAAGGTCAAGGTGACAGGAATTTTTCGAAATTCGCTTAACCATTGAAACATAGGACCAAAAAACGGTAAAATCGCTATAACGTTCGCAGTTTCTATTCAATCAAGCTGCAAATTATTTCACGTATTGGGCCCATTAGTACCTTCTATATGGTCTTTTATTTGTGCAAATCGCCCATATAGTTTTCCTGCTAAAAATTCCCAAAATTTAACATGGGACACTATGGGAGCATTTTGGCGGGAATCAGGCCTTCTTAATTTCTCCATGAAGGGGACATGTCAGACAAACAACACCTTGCATGAGAAATGACATTAGTATTTGAGCGTAAAATATTATATTGACCAAGGTTACGCTTCCAAGGTCAAGGTCACATCACGGTCAAGGTTACGAAACCTATTTTGCCGCGTAACTTCGTTAATATTTGGTCTAGAGATTCGCGATTTGTTTCAAAGTATTCTTCAGAGAGATGCGCAAAAGAAATATGCCCTCAGATTTCACCTCACATTTATAGTTTTCGAGTTATTGGACGATCAATTTTGACATTGTCGAAAGTGCAAAAAATTCGCTGTGACTACATCAATCCAGGTAGATGACTCATATGTGGTGGAATATGTACCCTTATTACTGGCATCATGTTTGCCAAATTGCATCAAAATCGAAGCAGTAGTTAGGACGCTAGCAAATAATCACACTTTAACATGGCCAAGCCCATTATAAGGCCTCGATACGCCAAATGAATGACGACGTGCCATGCCAACGTCATGAAATGGGCCTTAACATAGTCGAATTGGTCCCATAACCCCAATTTTCGTCTTCCTTCTCAAGCTTTGCTTGACCGTCTAGTATTGTGTTTCAGTTTGATAAAATATTCCACGTCAGCAAGTTTGGCGAATTAGAACCTAAAATTTACTTCGTAAAATCGATTTTAGCTTTCCAACTGTGCCTTCGTATGCGACCGCCATTCGCTTCACAGAACTTGTCACTCAGTGCTCATCACGGTATCAATGCGCTTAATATTTACATATATAATTCAACAAACTAATTTAACTTGAACTAGCTATGGAAATTAATTAAAAGATCTCAAATTATAGATTTTAATGTCTACAATATATGAGAGAAATATATTCAAAGAGAAAAAATCCTATTTTACCTAAAAGATGATTTCGTTACCGCTGTAGTAAGTAGATCTAAGAAGTTTTAGGACGTCACCCCTACACGGTCGCGTGCCACACTTAAACACAGTGTCGCTTACCGCTATCCAAACATATTTATAACTTAACTCGGATATACCGCCCTGCGGCGCAAGGGGCTGGCAGATAGTGATCTCACAGCTGTCCAGTAAGTTACGTACCGTTTAACGGAATTTTTAACGAGTTTGAATTGAATTTAAGGTTTAAATAAATTATAATTATCGAAACGTGACCACTGCGTTCGCCCCAGTTGCCTCGTCACCACCGTGTTTAAGCAAAGAGCGACTCGGAACAAACGCCGCCTTTAGAGTTGCCCCCAAGCAAGTTTAAGGTAAATTAAATAACACAACGAGAAGTAAGGTTGCAAGGTTAGAATTTAAGACCTCTTTCGAAATACCACAAAGCGATTATCGGGTTCAAAATAGAACAGTTTTTATCTAAGGGTTGGATTTTCTGAATTTAAAAAAGTACTGAATTAGGTTGAATAGGATTTCTTGATCATGAGCACCACCCCAACGAGCTGGGGAAGCTACGACGAAAATGAACTTTTCGTGAGTAAGCTACGTGTGGTTTACGAATACCGCCATTGTTGGATCTTGGTCAGGCACTTAGTCTATAATGGAGAACGGGAGGAAGGTATGGCTCTCTCGATCCATATCAGACCGTGGCTGACCACTGTTTCGGACAGAGCTCCATGTCTCTTCATCAATTAGTCTCATGTGATGATCATGTCGTGCATCACAGAAATCTACCATTTCACATGAACATTTGTGGTTCACATTAGCTCTCCTGCTTGCTCTCTGGTGACAAAGTCAATTGAGCTGCATATTTCTTGTTGCTGTCTTAATTATTTATGTAAACATTCTGACATTGTGTATACTCTTCTGACATGAAATATTAGGGACGGAACATATGTGCATCAGATGTATTGACAAATATAACCTGAAAGACAATGTTTGTCTGACAGTGTGTGTGGCCTGGAGAACTGGATTATAGTAACTTGATATTCTTGCAATAATAATCGGGCTATAAATGTGTTCGAATAAGTTTGATACGGACATGATTGCAGTTTCGATTGAACAGATCTGGCTCCGATAACGAAAATGAAAGGATTTGGCGTTTTATGACGCTCCTTTGCCTACAAGGGCCAAATTAGGTCAAATTAGGCCAAAGAACTTTTCCTTGAGGATGAACGATGCCCCAGGTGAGGGGTCGAGGAATCCATTGACCTGTTCAAAGATCTGCTGACTTGTTCCTAATCCAAGGACCTATTGGCCTGCAGTCGGAAGTGAACTAACCACTACACATAGTAACGCCCCCCCCCCACCAACTTCGAGACCGAAGCGTCAGATGACATCGAACATGATGAAAATAAGGAAGAAACTTCCCATAAATGAAGTTGCATAGCTTTATTGGAACAGCATTTTCAACAAAGAATTCTTTAAATAAAATAATTACGCGGGCACGATTAGGTTCCATCATGCAGGCTCATCATTAGATAAATATTATCATCTAGATTAAAAAGAAATACGCCCAATGCGTACACGTGTAACCCCAGGGATACCATATCAATCTCCGCCGTGGGGCGCTGTTTTTCACGTTGTTTACAAAGTGAAATCGGAATCCGCGCACCATCCGGTTCCGGTGGCTCCCTGGAAGTGACAGGGCAGAGAATCCAGGGAGATGGCGAAGTCGGAAGGATTAGGGGCCTCGTATCCGTCGGTAATCAGATCCAGAATGCGCTGCTTCATGTCCAGGACGCGCTGTTGCTGGTCCGCATCCTGACCAAGGTCGTTGGTCTCGTAGGGATCATCTGGTTGGAACAAAACATAAGTGTAGCAAACGAAGACATTAGCCTGACAGTAAGGCTTTGCTTCACATTGAATTTGTCTTCCTCATCTGGTTACTTGTTTACCAAAACTGCATTGAGCACTTGGGGAAAGTACCTCGTTGTACGAGTCATATATGGCCAAGGAACTACGTGATTCAACGGAAAAATGCAAACGCAAACTGTCTGTTTGTAACCAAAACCAGTAATACACTGCCTATGCACAGCCCAATACGCTTTAACGGTAGCTTCTAATGACACCTGCCTGTTTGTTAGACGCTGCCGGTTTGTAGAGAATAACTGAGACAACAAAAGATGACGGATCCCAATTTTAATGCAACATTTAGGCCATTTTATATATTTCGGAGCAGCCACCCGCCCGCCTCTCGGTCGCAAATTTCCAATGCCCTGCCCCCCTCCCGATCGCAAATTTCCAATGACCCCCCCTCCCCCATTCCGGTCTCAAGTTTGCAATGGACCCCCCCCTCCACCCTTTAAATTCCTGGTTCCGCCCCTGCAGCAATATCGAACTAGCGATTTACGGCCGCGAGGACTAGAGAGGTCGGTGTCATCTATAACGACGGATATATAATGTTCGTCCTTTATGATAATGTTGTGTACAAGAGGGTTTAACTGGGTCAAGAAGCCCCCCAGTATATAAAGTATGAACATGTCCAAGATGTTGTTATCGGGACGCGAACTCATTACCTGTTGAAGTTTAACCTGTTTGCCTACTGAGCTAAAGGAGGTTGGAAGGTGGAGGTGGGGGAAGAGAGACGGTTGACACAGAAATACTGCGGTGAATATCATGCACTGCCACAGATCGGAATTACCTTCCAGGTTGAAGAGGTGGTGAAGGCCGGAGTTGATGTCATCGGGGCTGAACATCTTGGCTTTGTTGATGGTACGCTGGAGGTACAACTCGTCTGGCGCGTAGTCGTAGTCACTTCTCTTCTCGCGGAATGGAGGGGCACCATCGCAGGCAGTACCCACGGGGATGGCCGGTAGCGGGGAGGGGGTTGGGAGCGTCCCGGTCCACCCTACCAGGTCCATGTTAGCTTGGATCTTCCAGTAGCGCGTCACGCTCAGGCCGTAACCGTCGGTGAAGCCCTCAGGACCCCAGATCAGCTTCCATGACCCCTGTCTGTGTGTGGTGAGATGGGGTCGGGAGTCAGGTGAGAGGGCGCCGCGGGGGAGAGGGAGGCATAAAAGCCGGTATTAAATTGATTCTGATAAGGTGTGTTTGCGGGCTTAATATTCAAAGATGTATTCCACAAACTTTCAGATGCGTTATTTAAGATATTTGTTTTATAAAATTGGTCATTATTTTGTTATTGTTTTGATGCCGAATAAGGCAAAAAACCGACCATGCAGCCTGATTACTCTGTTTAACCTTGTCTTTAGGACGTGAAGACACCACTTCAATCCCTGCACGTTTGATCGATATCTCGAATATCAGATGAAAGCCGGTCGGCTACTCCTTTTTTTTATAAGGACCATCATACCTCGACAAAACAATATTTCATAGCCAGTTATAATAACAGCAAGATTTCCAGACTACAACTGTAACGTTCAATCCCTACCTGATGGCTGCTTGCCCGAACAGAGGTCCCTGGTCGACAAAGTAGCTATCTCCGACGATTTCGTTATCAATGTTGTAGATGATTTCGTCCCTGTTGGAGTCTCCATTGTTGAGGATCATGTCAGTCTGATCCACACCGTCCATGGAAGCGTCTGCAAGAATTCATGACGTCATAAACATCACAAGTCGGGCGACGCCGTGACAACACGCCTACGGCATGCGAAAGGCCATTTCCGTGATATTCCGGTTTTTTAATGCATGAGCGCAGCCATACATGACCGTAACTACTGCATATTGGACAAAGCATCACTGGGGGTATTTTGGTGTATTCTTACATTTGTCTAGGGAAATAAATACAAATACACATAAATACATGTTCACGTTAATAGAACGTATAACATCACAAGTAAGCCTGTCTAAACTACATCTATAAAATATAACTTTTGCTTTACATAGATGACGATATCGTGCGTTTATAGAATGTCAGTGCAATATAGAGGCGGATCCAGGATTTGAAAAGAAACATAATTTTAATTGGCGAGAAAAGACTACTTAGTGACGTCATATATATGGTAATAAAGCGGTGCGTCCATTGACGTCACGTCACGTGATGATTGCATGGGGAGAAAACTGACATTTGCTTGTCGATGTTTCATGTTGGAAACAATTAGCGCTCGGCCGTTACTTGTGAGAGACGTTGGATGAATGGTACCAGAGTAACGCACCTGGGGTACCGCCCGCCATAGTGATGAAGGTTGGTGCCCAGTCGACCTCGTGGAACAATCTACAACCACGTCAATACATCAGCAGACGACACTTGAAGTATACGTTTCAAATATCATATCATCTTGTTACTAGGCAATAGCACACGTATAAGTCGGTATATAATTTTGCATGTTGTAAACACTGTCTTCAAAACTATGACGAATGTGTATCACTGTAAAATTTATAATTTCACGATTTTTTAGTATTGTATTGATAAGACAATAACAGTTCCAATATAAAGTTTTGGGATAACGTCTATTCATTATATACATTGTCTTACCCTTCAGCCACAGATCCCTTGGCTTGTACCAGTCCACCGGAGACGAAGCCGGTCACCCTGGCGCCACCCTCCCACAGAGAGGCCTTGGATCCACGCAGAGGGGAGTTGTCGGCAAAGCCACCGTCCTCGCCGCCGTTCTGTCAGAGAGAGGATATAACTCATGGGGTCATGAATAACCAGAAATTCCCAAAAATAGTTGTTCACTGACTAACGTGGGGCCTCGTACTATCAAACGTGGTGTTACATTTTATCGTTTGCAACGCTCTGACTACTTGTACTTCTTCCGGTGAAGGTTCAAAAATAGTACTTTGTTATGTCCCATTCAATATAGGTTAAAGTAAATGTATTGTGTTTCGCTGTTTCGATGGCGTTGCGGGCTATCCTAGCCCTGGTACGGAGCTAGGGTGAGAGCCATGCCGCTGACACGGCCGAAAACAAGAAATCGGCAGAAATCGCGGACCGGTGGCTCAAGTTGAAGTTCATAACAGAATAAATATACAGTACCTACCCGACAATGTGCGCCACGACGTTCCTAAAGCTTTTTGGACTTTCGTCGCACTTTCCTTTCTTTGCTTGGTAATGTATTTTCTTGTAATCCCGACAATTTATTTCACCTCTCGCGGCTCGCCGGAAGTAAACAATCTTAGCGTGAGCACTCGCTGCCAGGCGGCGTTTGTTTACTTCCGGCGAGCAGCGGAGCATTCAAAACGAAGCGAGAGGTGAAATAAATTGTCTGGATTACAAGAAAATACATTACCAAGAAAATAAATGAAAGTGCGACGAAAATCCAAAAAGCTTTAGGAACGTCGTGGCGCACATTGTCGGGTAGGCACTGTATATTTATTCTGTTATGAACTTCAACTTGAGCCACCGGTCCGCGATTTCTGCCGATTTCTTGTTTTCGGCCGTGTCAGCGGCATGGCTCTCACCCTAGCTCCGTTTACGGGCGTGGTAAGAGAGGCATGTACCAGGGCTAGGGCTATCCCAACCATTCGTTATCGTGGCGCTACAGTAGCCTACATCAGCAGTGAAGACGAAGATGGTGTTGTCCCAGAGACTCTGGTCCTTCATCGCCTGGACGATATCCCCAATGGCACTGTCCATGTGGGTCATCATGGCTGCAAGTGGAAGACATCATCGTGTAATGTGTAATGCCCAACGCTTTCTAGATCCCTTGATCGTCATGCAATTGTAACCTGATATATCGATTTAATTTTATTGGATTTATCACGTCGTTTTCAGTTATTGAAAGGAAGCCGACAGATCGTCTAAACATGCGTTAAATCGATAAAACGTCTACCAACTGTAACATTAGTTTATCAATTAACGACCTTTATCGCCGTGGATATATATGTTGTCACAATGGACAATATGGATGACCTGATATCATGATCTCTTCATGAAATGCACTAATGGATAGCGTAAAGCCCACTGAAGATATATCAGTCTCGTCTCGGATCTAAATGAGATATATCCTGTTGGCATACGCTGGATGATGCGAACCACATGTGAACACGAAATAACCAAAGACAATGCCACATCAGACGCCAGTTTTAGTGTCGACATAGTTTACCTAAGGTAACATATAACTCTGGCGCCCACTTATACCACTTAGACGGCCGCATGACGCGACCGCCTGACAAACAAAGCAAGATTCTCACCAAGGTATATGCCTCTCTGTGCATTGGACGTCTTCAGGTCTGGGTACATATCGATGTATTTCTGGACATCCTGAGACCATGGGACAGAAAACGAGAATGAAACGAGAAAAAAGGCAGATCCAGGAGTTTGAAATGGTGGGGAGGGGGGGGGGGGGTGACGGAATGAGTGATAGAAGAGGGTTGATCTCTCGAAGGGCGTAGACTAGGTTTACTTTGACTATGAAATGAGGGATAACGATATGTCTGATATGGCTGAACTTGGCTACCATATAAACGGCGTAGGCGATTTGCGGATGAATTGCGGCAGTTCCAAGCCGCGCAGTAGACCATGATCTTAGTGTTTCATGGAGAAATAGCACCCAAATATAAAAAAAATTGATATATGTCTTGCAACGATTGTCTCCGTCTTGTTTTGCTGTCAAGTAGGCGTCACTTCCGGTTTGAATATAATTAGAGTAGCTGATTGGTCGATCGCGGACACACACCTCCAAAAAAGGCTGCCGCCTAGTTAAGCGGCGAATTCGTGATTAGCGGTCATTCCTAAATGTTATTGTGAGCTACAAACAGGACGCAAAAATCTGTAAGTTGGAGGATAGAAACTTAGGTATTGCATGAATCGGTATGGCAGCGTTAGAGGCCAGGCTGGCTCCCTTCAAAGATATTCAAACAGTTCTTTCCCGCCAAAATCATGCCCGGTTCTAAAATTGTTGCATTTTAAAGCGTGATTTGTGAAGAATTAGTTAATTGTTATTACTTAGCTATCACTAACATGTATTGCCTGGAAACCTGCTCAGCATCCCTAGAATCGTGAAATAAACCGGTGATCTACACACATGCAGATCTGTTTTACTGGCGGGAAACAACTATTCGAATAACTTTAAGTCAGGCTAGATAACCACTTTCGCCATGTCCGACGTGAGTAGCGGTGACCTTTCATACCTCGTGAGGGCTGTGGACAGCGGTGAAGGTCAACATAAGGAACAACGGCGTCCCGTCATGGCCGTTGATGATGTCCACCATGGTGTCGCGAACCACATCCTGAGAGAGAGAAACACATAACGTCAGTATGTAAAGCTAACACAACGAAAACGACATCGTTGTGGTTAGAAGAAGCGAAACATAATTTGTTCAAACAGTGCTTAATCATTGTAACACTGTAGCTCAGGGTGAGAATTGGTAGATTAACTCACCGTGGTGTGTGTTCCGTTTGAAGCGTAGTCGAGGTCACCGTTAATGTGGAAGTCATACCCACCGGCTATATAGAAATGCATCAGTAACACTTTATACAGTTCAACCAGCAGGCCGAAAATCAATGAATAAATTATAATATGACCTATCATGGCATTGATGCAAATATAAGCACCAAGTAAGATATCATGAACGTAATATGACAATCATTGGATGCGTACAATACAAACTTGATGAGTCGGGGAGGGCTATGTTATGTGAATCAGATTCTTGTGGGTTGAAGCTCGGTGGCAAGCATTTGGTTTATTAAGACAACTCGACGTTCACTCACTGTTGGAAGTGTGCAGGAACTGTTCCCCCATACCCGTCCACAGCCCGTTGAAGGTATCGAAACCCCTGTTGTGTGGGAGGCAGGCTTCCTGGCAAAATCCTAAATGCCATCTGAAGATAGGTTTGTTAGTGATCTTTTACCTAGTACGGATAACATTAATAATAGCCATACTACTACTACAAGCTCAACACCAACACATATGAAACACGAGATTGCGTCGTAAAATGTAAAATCCGGATCATGTCTTCGGTCCACTACAATGGCCTTGACCTTAATAATTGACTGGACTGACTTTATTTGTGACGTATTGAGCCCCTCAGATCCAGATTTGACACCTTAAATACAGATTGACCCCTCAGAACTATATTTGGCATATTTGATACCTCAGATCCATATTGACCCCTCAGATCCGGCAGCTCTAAAACTGTCGCTATAGTGAACATCCTCTCAATTGTTGGCTCCATCCCAAAGGTAAATTCTTTCTTTAGTTTCTCCCAGGCTCAACGATCTCACTCGGTGGACAGCTAAAACCAAACTGCCCGTTCGGTCTACATTCCTAGTTTCTACATCCCTACCATGCACATTGGTTTCATAGCAACCAACCGAAAAATCCCACCACCCAGCTTGAACCCCCCGCCCCCCCCCCCCCTCCCCCGCCCCACCCCCACAACAGTATGCCTACACTGGCACCGCGGTCGCTGTCACAGCTCGTGACAGCGAAGAGCCTCACTGTAATGTTGTTATAATATTAGAAAATTAGCGAGCCGCGCTGTATTGACATATTGGTTTCATAGCAACCAATTCAATCATCCAACCACCCCAGCTTGAAACCCCTTCACCACACACAACAGTACACTCGCACCGCGGTCGCTGTCACCGCTCGTGACAGTCAACTTAATGATCCCACCATCCCGTCGCGCTTCGTTATGATATGATAAGGCATGCCGTGGTGTGGGGGCCCGGCAGGTCACCAGGCGGTAGAGATGGACCAGCTGTTCTTAATAGTTAATAGCTCTCGTAGGGTCCTGTGTTAAAATTGAGCAATTTTTTGCAGACAAACTAATAAGGCGATTTGCAAAATTCAAAGACGTGATACAAGTTACCGACGGGCTCAATACGTGACATAATGTACAGCGTCATTAAATGAACACTGTGAACGTTATAGCGACTTTCCCGATTTTTGGTCCTATCTACTAATGGTTAAGGAACAAACATAAAATTCCTGTGAACTTGACCTTTGATGTACATACCCCGCTATTAACGAACTTGACCGAGCCATGTCGAATACCTATCGATGGGTAAAGTTACAGAACGAAGTGTTGCGTTTTGCGACATACAGAGCGCGCGCACACACACACACACACAGACACAGACAAAACCAACGAAGTGATAGATGCCGTAAAATCGAAGATTTTACCTCATAACAATGTCCATAAGCAAATATAGAACATAAAACTGTTATGCAATTAAAACAATGCCTTAATATCGGCCACGATGTTAATATAGTGTATTCATGTCACATACTTTCCAGCCAGGTGAGTAGAGTAGCCGAGGTCTTTGAGATGGGAGCCGAGGTAAGGAATATTGGTCGGCGCACATTGCGGCATGGGATCCGCGAGAACTCCATGCTACATGGTGAAATGTCAAAGGTCAAAGTCAAATGTCAAATGTCAGAATCAAATGTCAAAATTTCAGCTCAAAGGTCAATGTATAAATATTATTTTGTTATTATAGAACAGGTTGTTACTACAGTAACAGGTTACGGAAAATAAAGTTTCTTTTGGTTGATTACCCCTGAACCATGTGCTTCATCTTGCACATTTCTCAAATACATTTTTAGAAAGCATTCGCGAGGTTGAAAGGACTAAGATATGTTTTTCGAGTCGAGTCACGCAGTAATGTACATATGGCAGTCCATACCTGCATCCGGCTCTTGTAGGGGTACCTGCCGCCCAGCATGGTGTGTCGGGATCTTGAAGTACAACATTTGCCGTGTTATAGTGATTTACTCATTTTATTGAGGACGTATTAAACGCTAAAGTCATAATTACAACTGATGTTAATGGTACTGTCGACTTTCATGCCCTTACTTCATCTTTCGGCATCTAGTTACTGTTCTTTTAATCAACTCACGGGGTGCAGACGGCGATGACGTAGTTATTATCCAGAATCATCCCTTCCTCGGTGGCCAGTGCGTCCAGATTAGGACTAATCACCTCGCTGTTCCGGAATCCGATATCATTGTATCCTAAAGGAATAAGGACAGTCATGAACAGAGATTGTTTACAGGTTGTTGTTATGCCTGGCCTAATGAAGATATGAAATATATGTTGAAATAAATATGGATTATTGAAGTATTGATTGTCTTAAGTCAATTCACTGGCGAATCTAGTGGGGGGATACGTTTCAAAGGGTAGATTTGCCCCACTTTTACTGTGGATGCCTTTTATATTACAAATTGTAGGCCTACTCCATTTTAAGTGTGTACCATTCATCCCATATTGTCTCAAGAATCACCCCCTATTTTGTGGCGGATCATTTTACTTGATGGTAATCAATGCCATGTCACTCATAAGCGGTCCCATTCCCAGAGACTGTGAGTGAACGCGCATGGTACATGGTATGTGGACTTTAATGATACTTTGACATATGTACAATTATTTAGAAATATGATGAAACAAATTAGTGATATGCGCAAAAAGTTGAATATATGTCCAATTATTTAAGCAGGTGTCTTCAAAAGGGATTGCCAAAGTCAACCTAAGCCTTTCTGTCGTGTTTATGCTATTGTTCGGTTAAGCATCTCTCCTGCTACTTACCGAGATCATCGGCGAAGACGAAGACGATGTTAGGCTGACTTGCCGCAGCTGAAGTAGCGGAAGAAATATAGACAGGATATATATCGCATATATGTATCTCGGCGAAATAAGATATATTTGACTAATTAAATAGACCTATGCACTGACATGAATTTCAATACATTGCATACATTTACGCTTAAATCTTTTATACGACAGTTTGAGTATAATTTTTTTAACTAGAAACTTTTATTTTTATTTAAAATGTTCCGTTCTCTTGTAAAAGTACCATTGGTTACAGCAACAATGACCAACGTCGCCAGGAAACCCACTGATGCCGTCGACATCCTGAAATCGAAAAATGTCACTCATTTCGAGAACTTCGACAGGATACTTCAGCTTAGATAGCTATTCCTGCTGTCATAATATAATTGGAGTTGCTTACACGTCTTATCATTGATATGATAAAAAAAATATAAAATTGCTACACTTGCTACGGCTGAGTCAGGAGGATATATGCAAAGACAAGTGATCCCATATGTGAGTTACGTGTGCATATAAAATATCATGTGCAAGATATTTGGAATGTAAATTAATTAAATAAATGTTAATGCACTGGAATGCACTTCTTCAACCAATATATAGGTTCCTTTAGGCACGTGCCTATGCTCGCTTCCAACGCAACAAGAGTATAACCCCGCTGCATGACTCACCTGTTTTGGACTGGATGCATATTATGAAAATGTTCGTGCGATCAGGAATGTCACCGCCTGGGGGAGTGGACCTAAGGAGATCTGGCCTCTGTAGCTGTGGGACCCTCCATCCTGGCCAGCCGCCTTATATACCGACGAACGCTGAGAGGGTGATGATGGTGCGCCCGTTGCAATCATCCCTACATCCAGGGGCTTCCATTAAACATAACATTGTTACGGTTTCAATGCAAAATGCTGTATCAATGAAATTTAGGAATGACATGTATCGAAGCCGTTTCATGGTGATGGACGGATAAGGCTCTCAAAGGAATCGCACACCTGTTCTGAATCATATTTGGGTGAGGGTAACAGGGATCCGCGAGGGTAATTCCATCCCCCTCCCCCTCAGAATCCCACCCGCATACGGTTTTCCTACTGTCACCTGAGTTCATTACCCACCTCCGGGTCATCCGTTTTTATGGGCGTCATTCCACCCACTCTCATTTTGCTTCCGATGCGTGATATTGGGCAATACTGCACAAATAAGGTATTGCACAATGGAGCAATTATAATGATTGTCCCAGCATCCATTCGTCCTGCTCCCCGTCCCATACACATACACAATCCATTGGTTCCAAACGCTATTGATAAAGCCCGTGGCGTTTACATAAATGATTTTGCATTTTGAAAGTCCATGAGGCGGAACAATCAGATTATAATCCTACTCTTGTAAATAGGCTTTCACAAACGTAACAAATAGTCGCAAGCTGCTAGTGGAGGACGTGGCACAGTGCCGAATGGTCTAATAGTTCCCGCGTTTGGCTCTGTCAAGTGTGCCCTGTCAGGCCAGCTTGTTCGTGAGGCAGACTAACATTCGCACTGGACAAATATCCTTCTTCGAAAAGAGTAGGGGGGTCACCCTCTGGGACATGCCCCTCTACCCTTGGTCGTTCCCATTGATGTGGTATGGTTTGCATAATTAACGTATCCTTCTCAAAACACACAGTGATTTCCCTGAAGAAGCGAGCGAGCGTGGCGAAATGCAAAGCAAAGCATTCGCACGACGGCAAATGTACAGGGCATGTACATTGTTTTGCAAAGATATGCCTAAAATATTTCGCAGGCAACGAAACTGTTCGGTTTTCTGTCTTGGCCACAATATGTATTTTCGCTATCATAAAACCGGGCGCTAAGAACACACGCCATGTGGACTAGCATGTTGGTGCAAATAGTTACAAATAGAGGTTTGCGAGTATTTATTTTCTCGTCCAGGGATCGATTATCCGAAACGGTACTTCCCGCTGCCTCAAACCAAAATGAGCTCAAACATCGTCCTTCCATGTTAGGGTAAACCGGCTGACGAATAGCTCACTTATTGCTCTGTCCTGGCATATATGCTACAATAATTGTTTGGGCTCTAAAATAGAAAACGGATCAATAATGAAGGAATAAATGTACTTTATTCCTCCATTTCCTGAAGAACTGTGTGAGTGACAGTTCGATCTCATGTTTGACTTCGTATTGCAAATATTTATATTTATATTTATGATACGGTGGTATGGTAATTTTTACAAGGTACATTTTATTCATCACATCGTTTAATTTCTATTTGTTGCGTATCACACCCTAGCCATATGTGACATTGTTGGTTTTGTGTGGAGCAATAAACGTCTCACATGGGACTAATCACTCTCGGCATCGCGAAGGGTGAGTTTCAGCGTATGTGAAGAAGGTACCCAAGACTCGTTTGGCGATTGCCTGGGGGCTTAATCTAGGCATGAATCCGCTTGGCAATGCTTGAATAATCATAACCATGTTGCATCCGATTGTAAACAATCAACTTCATATAAGCAATTGAATTGTTTAAGCAATATATAAGGAATGTGTTGCAGGTCATTATTGTGATCAAAGAACTTCGAGGCGTAGGCGAGCAGCTGTGAGATCCCAAGTAGAACCAGCAACTGTTCCTCATCTGGCTTAAAGGAAACGCCAGCCTGGCCTCTAACGCTGCTTTACTCATTCATATAATACCCAAGTGTCTATCTTCCAAATTACAGAATTTTTCGTCATATCCGTAGCTCACAATAAAATTTAGAAGTGACCGCCAGCCATGATTTCGCCGCTTAGCCAGGCGGCAGCCTGTTTTGGAGGTGTGTCCGCAATTGACCAATCAGGAGGCGATACTCAAACTGGAAATGACGCCTACTTTGTGAGTAAAACAACAGCGCGTGATCATCGAAATTTAAATAGCTGCGATTCTAATTCCAATCATGGCTTTTTTACGGAGACAATCGTTGCCAAAGATATATTAATATGTTTGGATGCTATTTTTCCATGAAACATTAAGAACATGGTCTATAACGTGGCTTGGAACTGCAAGTAAACCAAATCTGCATAGGATACTAAAATAAAAGATCGGCATGCACATACAACACAACTGTAATAGTTGCTTGAAATTGTCTAGGTAAACCTGCGATAAAAGGTATTTTTGCATGCCGGACAGCTACCATAAATTGAAAGCGGCGTGCATGACAGATTTGAGTGTAGTTCTCCGGTTTATCACACCATTTTTGGGGTGTCCATCGGGTGCCAGGCAACGAATTTTTCGTTATAATTCAGTGATAAGAATAGATCCTTTTTGCATTAATCAGGCCATAATATGTCATAGTTTTAGATCCTGACATGGTTTTGGATAGCTTTATGCAACATGCTATTGAGAGTTGGCGGCCTGATTTGTTCATCTTCATGTTACTACTGTACTTGATCTGATGACGTGTCGTTCTGCATATACCGATAGACAAATAAATTATATTCGCTTTTATGAATTCAGACATCGAGGCCAAGCTTTTGCCAGTGATCTAAAATACTAAAATATGGAAACTTGGTATTATTTATGCCAGAGAGCACGCATGTGTGCACTACATGTAATGCCAGACCCGTCGTACGCATAGGAAAATCGTCATGCGATGCAACTTTATTAGAAAATTAATTCCTATATAGATAATACATGCATGCCGCTCCCAATTACAGCTCTTGATTCACCCCAAATAATCCACTTTGCAAGCCCTTCCTCTTCCTGAGGCATGTTCACGCTCTGCTTGCCATACAATAATAGGGAACTTAAAGCGAGTTAACGAGGTAGGGAATAGTAGGGAAGCAATGGAACTCTTCATTTTGCTATAGGCACCAAAAATGGGCACTGAAAATGTGCGTTCATAGAGCGGGTTGCCGCGAAAAAATACAAGCGGATTTTGGCGGTGAAAAAGGGGGGATTTCTATCGGAACCCCCCCAAACCCAGGTATGTATAAATCCCCCCCCCCACCCCCACCTCGGAGGAGCCTGGCGTTATGTCAAACCATGGAGCGCGCACACGTGGCCCAAAACTTATTAGTCCATGCAAGCTGGTTCGCGAGCATAATTCCGCGCAACACAAACGCTTCCAGATGGCATACGGCATCATGTAACGGCACCTGGCGAGCACAATACAACCGGGGCATTGCCACACATGCAGTGCGGTCGTTTCAAACGCATGGCAGATATTAATATGCGCTTTCATGTTAAACAACATGTATACCAGAACACCACAGTGTAATCTTCTGAACCAGCCATCAGAGGGAGATACAATATATTGTACGGTATTGTGGCATTGTTCTGCCATAAATCAATCATCCAAACAGACATTGCGAGCGGAGAGCATTTACCCAGTCAGTCCAAACCCATTTGGCTGTATCTGAAATCATCTCCAAATCACCAAATCATGTACAACTTCGCCAATACGCTGACTGGAACAGGGAAACGGTTCAAAAGGACAACTCTTTTATTGGGGTTCATATCCAGTGTCCATTTTCCAAGGTAAATTTTTCAAAATTCTCATTGTCAAATGTCGATTTGTCACGACGTTCCATGTCGTTTTTTGGCTAAGTTTAGTTCGTTTTTGTTTTTTTTCTAAAATGTCACTATCTGTGTCGATGTCGCTTTTTCAGATCCTCAGTGTCGGAATGTGGGGTCAATGTCGAATGTCGATTTTTTTCGTATATGCCCGCGTCGCGTGCCGCCATTTACCCCTTCCAGACCCCTAGTATATATGGCTGAGGGTAATTAATCACTTCATTAATTAATCAATTAAGAGTCCCAGCCATGTGCGTCTCCTGGGACCGATCAAGAAGTCCAATCGTAATCATTTATATCTGTTGAATTAAAGAAGCATTTTGTTTTGAATTCGTTTATTCATTAATTACACCTACATACAGGCCTCGGAATTTGAAATACACACGAATATCCAGCAAAAATTATAGTCCTTACTTACCTCTTCGGGAAGGGGAGAGGCTACGGGTGTAAGGGCATCTCTACCCCACCCCTATACCTACACCCAATCCCTCACTATTCTGCTACACATTAACGCTCACTTCAAATTCACGTTCATAGTAACACACCCCAACAGGACCGCGCAAACAAGTAGTATACTTTTAGGTCTTTTTCACAATCAGTCACAATAAAAAAAATCCGTTGTATGCTGTTGTTTATTACGAACAACACTGATTTTTCATGCATGTCCTCTTAGAAGCCAGGATGCATTTGCAGAACAAAGTTCAGTGGCGAGTTAGTTAATTAGGGGCCGATTCCGTAATCAGGCCTTCCAAGGATGGTCGGGATGACATAGCATAAACTGTAGCCACCCATAATGGACAGGCTCAAAATCGCCATCCAACCACATTAATTGTCGTGGAATAAAGACGAAAATACGCGCCTTACGACTGCCGGGACCTAGGGGCACAGGTGCCGGTCATCCCATGGCTCACCAATATGTTTGACTGAAAGAACACCCAGTGTATGAAACAAACTTTAAGTTGGTCTTGTAAGATAGCAAGTACACTCGACCGGCTGTGGTATCACTAGACTGGATGAGGCCATGCAAAGTTAAGATCACCCTGAGAGGATAATCGAGAGGATAATCGAGATATGGCAAACGATGCTAATCGGCTGTCTGTACAGCGTGCCCTTTCATTATTACGTCACACGACAGGGAAAACTCACACAACACATTCGCTAGCCTGACACTGACAGTCACTCATGAAACAACTGCATTCTAGTTTATCAACTATCTAACCGCTCATATATTACATAAACCGACTATGGTGGTTATAATTCTGACATGCGCATTAAATTCAGTGGTTAATTGTGCATCCAAGGACAGCTTTAGCCGATATTTTCTGTGTGAAGCAAGTGAACAACCACCGGAAGGTAGGCAGCACAGGCCGTTGATGCTATAGCATTGAAGTAAGCATAAGTATGCCTGTCTCGTAGGTTCTCGATCAGATCCCGTAGTGACTGTACATCCCTATAGCTGGAATAGGTCAGGCAGCTCGCTCATGCCGTATTTTTTAATAAAAATAAAAGATTTGTATTGCTGAAACAATGTATCTGATAGTGCTTAAATTGCGTCGAAATTATTGTAGCCGTGGCCGAACGGGAGTGCTGACCCATGCTCTATAGGGCTATACAGTTCTCGCGATCGGGCTGCGAGACTTCAGTTTTGGGGACAAACAAACACACGTGCTCCATGTTGCAGTATAGGCAGCTATAAGTCAATTTCTTTCCAGGTTTATTCTAAAGACTATGAGTACCATTTCACTAAACATGGCTATGGGAGATATACGTTAAAATATTTCGAGGCGATGAAGCGCAGAACTTTGGGAATATACAAGAACAAATCCAGCTTCAAAGCACTCGAAAGCTAAAAATAACGTTCTAAATTTAGCCCTGCACCCGGGCTTTCGCAAGTTCACCAAACAGCAAGTGACGTCACAGAGTTTCGCGTGCCTCCGCGGTAACAAAAATAGCGAGAGCAAGTGATCGACTTAACTATTCCGCTGTCAAAATGTGCAGTGCATGGAGTAACAATACAGGGGTGCGTCATTAAACCACATGGTAAAGATAAAATAAGACCAGTTCGATGTTTTCGTATCACTTTTGCATCACAAAAAGACCAAGTTTCTTCATTTTTGTAAGTTAGTTTCTCAGTCGTCTGGTCCCGTCGTAACAAATATTCGTCATTGTGATGGCGCAAACGAATAAAAAATATGTCATCTATCCGTTTTGTGAAGGTATATTTCTTAAATATTCTTAATCATATCGCTAGGCCTTCCGCAATGGACCCACCCCTCGGCGCCTGGCTTTTGCGCAGGTAGTCTGGTTCCCAGTCTCTCTCTTTGCGTAACATGCACGTCACGCCTATGTCACAGATAGTCAGGATACCAGTGTGCGCAGAGATTCTAAACTCGTTCCGAACACGTGCTTCGTTTGTTTGTCCCCACAATGAGTAAACCGGAAGTCTAAGCGAACAAGACTTTATAGCCCTATCCACGCGCGTGGTCACAGCACGGCGATCAAGGTGCAGCGTGAAACTGAACATTAGGGTGCAGGCGGTGGGGTCTGACGTTTTCGTCACTACCATGACGTTTTGGGTAATTCTAACAGAAGTGAATTGATCTACATCCGCTTCTAGCCGGGCTTTTACTCGCCCTGTTATCAGGAGAACATGCGCCCAAATCATTTCCGTGATCTTTATTGTGAACCACACGATCAACTAAAGGAAGCGTGAGGCAATTCATATTCACCCAAGCTCCATTAATATAGCATTGTGAAGGTTCGTACTCTTCAATGTGTTGTGAACGCCACTGTTACAGTTTGAACCGTCCGGGCTGGCTGAATGGATACCACATCTGCTTCCATAAATACCGTTTATGTGTGAAAATGCAATAAAATTGGCATTGCGCACAAGGAGAGTCATACGAGTCATTCTCTAAATTAGTAACAAACGCGCCAAATTTTAGAAAAACAAATTCAGCTGCAAAAGTAAAATATTAAAATAACAAAAATTAAGGGGAGCTTAAGCAGGAAAAGAGAAGATGAAATAAATAATAATATTGACATTATAATTAAAAAACCTTAATTTGTAACGGATGTGACGCAGGACGTAACGGACGTGACGAGACATTGTAACGGATGTGACGCAGGACGTAACGGATGTGACGGGACATTGTAAGACGCTACAGTCTATCATTCGCTTATGCCCAGAATCACCACCGTTACACGTTTTACGGGAATATCGGTGACAACGATAAACACGAATTCCCTTTGTGTCAAGCTGCGTTCGGAAAACTCTTCTGCAGCTACATAGGTTTCTTGGAAGCTGTAGGGGTTTTCAGAATAGTAAGAAATTATCAAAACTTTCCCACTGATAACGGGTGTGACGGAAAACACGACAAGTGTATCATTCGCTTATGTCCAGAATCAGTACCGTTACACGCTTTCAGTGAATATCGGTGACAACGATAAACATGAATTCCCTTTTTGTCAAGCTGTGTTCGAAAAACTGTTTTGTAGCTACATAGGTTTCTTGAAAGCTGTAGGGATTTCAGAATAGCAAGAAATTATTACAACTTTCGTAATGATAACGGACGTGACGAAAGACCACATCGTATGAGTGCGATGTGTCATGAATCACTACCGTTACGCACATCGATGCTAAAGCCAGAAATATTAACTCATGACATAGAGTTTGTAACAATGTTGTTGCCAAGATGTAATATTAACCATGGTGAATTAATATACCACGAATAGTCATTGTGGTAAAGGATAGGGCGTAAAATGTATGTCCATAATCACTACCGTTACAACATCCCATTGTGTCGAAAATCACGACCGTTACCAAGCTGGTGGAGAAAGAATTTTATATCATCAGAAAGCGAAAAGTAAGAAGGTTTTGGAAGCATAATTCCTAAAGATATTCCATGTTGGATAATACAGCAAGAGCCATCTCGGAATCTTACTTGATAAAATAAATAATCGAGTAGCGTAATTTGTGAGCATCGAAATCGATAGCAGTGAATGGGAGCTGTAACACTAATTGGAAGACTACCGATTTAGATGTTGGACAGAAATAAATGTTATATTTAAGTATGATCTCCGGGCACAAAAATATGAATCATAGCGGACGGAATTGCATCACGTATCGTTACGATTCAGAAAGTTCTGAAAAAAGATATATAAACCGTTAAATATATACTAAGAGTCGACGGCAGATTATCATTTAGCAGTTTCCATGATAAGTGATGCCAGTTATAATGCTGAAGGCAAACTTTAAAGTGAGAGACTCGAGGGGCAAAATGTGGTTCCCAAACACCTTACCAATTTACGGCATAATTTTTTTACATAATACGCAAATAAATCCTTAGTTTAAAAGGTAAAACTAGTGTAATTTCGATAAAGTTGTTCGTAATATCAAATTAGGATGTTCTGCGACCATTGCATTACATAATCTTTCAATGGAAGTAATTGGTAAAATAGCCCGTTATTTGACAATCGGCATGCACAAAATTAGTCAATTTAGAGAATGACTCATATATATCTAGAAAATAGAAAACTGCCGTTCCGTGGATTCCGTTATAATGTTGCTTATATATGAGGCCATTGAAAATCGGCCGGATCTGCATGAATACTTGGTGCGTCGCATCCAGGTAAACATAGGCGAAATTTAGCCTTCATTATTACCCTACATGCACAACAATTGAAAGAGAGTAAATATTTACAATTTAATATCAAATTAATGCATCAGTTATTGTGTGGCATTAAAATGGCCCATGCAGCAATATTTTCCTGAAAAATGTGTTAAATGGAAACGAAGTATTCAAAGGCTCTTAGTTTATAAGAAAACAACTAATTTATGGATTAAATAACAAGTTATGTTGTAAAGCCACTTTAGTAATTTAGGATATCTATTTCGTACAGTTTAACATGCACACAGACAATGTGAGTTCGCGATACATATCATCCACAAAATTGAAAATCATAATATAGATGGACAATTTCTGTATAAGCAGCTTTAATTACTCTATTTCCAAAATGTTAACCTTTTTTGAGTAATAACGGACGAAACGGCACCCCGGGGTGGGGGGGGGGTACTTAATACATTGCTGGATTTTGGAGGTTCCTCGATCAGTAGAGCCCCCCGCCCCCCCCCCCCCCCCCCCCCCCGCCTTTTTCACTGTGACCTGGAAAAGCCGCTACTCGGAAGGGGCGTTTTACTGTCAAAATCCGCTCGGTAGGGGCTGTCCGCTCCCTCAGGCATCATGGGGGCCCCTCTGGATCCCCCCCCCCCTCAACCATATTCGTATCCCAGTGCCCTCCACCCCCAGCGGAAACTGCACCAGGCACGCTGCGGTACATGCAGCTTCTGTCTCAACATAAGTTTTATACATGTATGTATGTTTTATGGATAAATTTACAGATCGAAAGTGTCAGCATGGAGAAATATTCTTTGTGTCTTAAAAAAGGATAACCTTGCAGTAAACACGTATTAAAATTGCACGAAGTTGCTTTCTCACGTCAGTGAATTTCAGAGCGATCGCAACAAATTCGTGAAAAATATGGGCCGAAACGTGAGTCTATAGCATTTATGACTTTGACTTTATGTATCTAGTACTGTTAGACATCTGTGCATGAGTGCGTTTGGTAAACTGTCCTTGTATTGATATCTTAGTAGAACTGCATAATCGGCTAACGCTGTGCAATCTGTGCCCAAAGAGTATAACAAGGCTGCAGCGCAGGGGAGAAACGCAGCGCCACCTAGCGAATTTGGAGCTTGAGTTTAGAAAAGCGCGCCCTCTGCTGGGAGATTCGTGGTCTTGCTTGTATTATCGCCAACCAAACTTCTTAGCTGAGCAGACGGTATTTTTTTTCGTGGTTTATTTACATCTCTCATGTGTTCACCTAAATGACGAGCGAATTCAGACCTCCAACTCCAAGACTAAAACTTCACATGCAGCACTTTTAATAAGCTTAGTGTTTTCGATGCACTGGAATAGGCCTACTGAAGTTGGATTTTTATCCCAAAGCCCTAGCCTTACTCAAATTCATTAATGCCGTTCACACCCCTTTTGGCTGATATCTTCGTTAATATTAGAGCAATCACCCAGATATTTTCTGACCGGCTGCACTGAACTAAGACCCAGCAGATTTAGACTTACTTTCCTCTCTTTGCTGATTATTTCTTTCTGTGTTATCTGTAGAAATATTCCATATGATGAAGCTCCATTGACCACAAATGTCTGCCTCTTAATAAGCTAAAAGGAGGAGCACGTTCAGTGCAGCCAGTCAGAAAATATCTCGATGATTGCTCCAATATTCACGAAGATATCGGCCAAAAGGAGTGTGAACGGCATTAATGAATTTGAGTATAGACACTAAGACAGTATAATATATCTGTATATAGGCCTATAGTTCCATCTCCGAAACCTAGTGGCTCCGCAAGCTCCGCCAAAGTTGCCGGAGCGTGCGGAGCCACTAGGTTTTGGAGATGGAACTAGTTGGCGGAGCATGCGGAGCCACTAGGTTTTGGAGATGGAACTAATAGGCCTAGTGCTAAAGCAGTTTGGCCACTGTTGTGTACTGTACACAAGTGGCCAGACCCAGGGTGATTTAGCACTCGCCTAAAGTCAAAGTCATAAATACCGTAGCATGTCGTTTCGGCCCATATTTTCCATGAATTTGTCGCGATCGCTCTAAAAATCACTGACGTGAGAAAGCAACACCGTGCAATTTTAATGATACCAGACTTACGTGTATACGGCGAGGTTATCCTTTTTTAAGACACAAATAATATTTCTCCATGCTGACACTCCATTGCCAACAGACACTTTGTCGCCAATAGACTAAATCATATTGAAAGTGATTTATTGTTAACTTTCCTGACTTTCCCTATGTTTAACCTAAGTACCAGTATATGAATACTGGTAATATGAATATTTGATGTTTGATGTCAAGCAAGACGAATAAATATAGGCAAGGTCTTTTCAATGCCAAATAAAGATATGTTTAAACTAAGTATATGAATATAATGATTAAGGTAGGGGCCAGGAGAGCCAGCCACTGGTGTGACACCTGAAAAGAGGTGCGATCGGAGAGGGAGAGGAGAATGTTGTTAGTAGTCGCGACTGCTTGTATAAACAAATAATTGGTTTCGTTGGCGGGACTGGATGAAGCAGGGATACAGGGGGGGGGGGGGGGTTCTTGCAACGTACTCTTCTACCACCCTTGGAATTATAGTGGCCAGCAGGGTCCGTGTTCATGAACCACACTCAGGCTAGGTCAACAGACTAGACTTTGGACCGCACTGTAGTTTTCCTCGCGTGAGTTGCTATGGCAACCATATACAGGTCCCCGCCTCTGTTTGAGCATGTTGAGTTCAGAGTTCAGGGTGGGTTTGAGTTTAGTAGTCGGTTGTAAGGGTGAGTTCGAGTATGCAACCGGACTAATCGGAGCAAATATTTGGAGCATGCGCACTCAAGCTTTCCGCTCGTGGGCGGATCAAGATAAACCGAACGGTCCGCGTGAAGGTTGCACTTGTTGAATTGCACAAATCATCAAGATCGTTAAACAATAAGATAACCATCAACGGATAAGTTGCTGTCGGACTATCGCGCTATCGGACCACAATCTTCGCGTTCTGTTATGGACGGAGTCCGCCTACTTCGCTCACAGACCCGAATTCATCCTTGGTCAGTGACCGGCGTAGTGGGAGGACGGGTTCTCGCACTCAGTGGTCTATGTTGACACCAGTTCCGGGAAAAACCCATCCAGATATACGTGTCAGAAATTGAGTTCTCCTCATATAGTGTTTCAGTTTGATAAAATATTCCACGTCAGCAAGTTTGGCGAATTAGAACCTAAAAATTTACTTCGTAAAATCGATTTTAGCTTTCCAACTGTGCCTTCGTATGCGACCGCCATTCGCTTAACAGAACTTGTCACTCAGTGCTCATCACGTTATCAATGCGCTTAATATTTACATATATAGTTCAACAAACTAATTTAACTTGAACTAGCTATGGAAATTAATTAAAAAATCTCAAATTATAGATTTTAATGTCTACAATATATGAGAGAAATATATTCAAAGAGAAAAATGCTATTTTACCTAAAAGATGATTTCGTTACCGCTGTAGTAAGAAGATCTAAGAAGTTTTAGGACGTCACCCCTATACCCGGACACACGGTCGCGTGCCACACTTAAACACAGTGTCGCTTACCGCTATCCAAACATATTTATAACTTAACTCGATACTTATATACCGGATATACCGCCCTGCGGCGCAAGGGGCTGGCAGCTAGTGATCTCACAGCTGTCCAGTAAGTTACGTACCGTATAACGGAATTTGTAACGGGTTTGAATTGAATTTAAGGTTTAAATAATTATAATTATCGAAACGTAACCACTGCGTTCGCCCCAGTTGCCTCGTCACCACCGTGTTTAAGCAAAGAGCGACTCGGAACAAACGCCGCCTTTAGAGTTGCCCCCAAGCAAGTTTTAGGTAAATTAAATAACACAACGAGAAGTAAGGTTGCAAGGTTAGAATTTAAGACCTCTTTCGAAATACCACAAAGCGATTATCGGGTTCAAAATAGAACAGTTTTTATCTAAGAGTTGGATTTTCTGAAGTTAAAAAAGAACTGAATTAGGTTGAATATGATTTCTTAATCATGAGCACCACCACAACGAGCTGGGGAAGCTAGGACGAAAATGAACTTTTCGTGAGTAAGCTACGTGTGGTTTACGAATACCGCCATTGTTGGATCTTGGTCAGGCACTTAGTCTATAATGGAGAACGGGAGGAAGGTATGGCTCTCTCGATCCATATCAGACCGTGGCTGACCACTGTTTCGGACAGAGCTCCATGTCTCTTCATCAATTAGTCTCATGTGATGATCATGTCGTGCATCACAGAAATCTACCATTTCACATGAACATTTGTGGTTCACATTAGCTCTCCTGCTTGCTCTCTGGTGACAAAGTCAATTGAGCTGCATATTTCTTGTTGCTGTCTTAATTATTTATGTAAACATTCTGACATTGTGTATACTCTTCTGACATGAAATATTAGGGACGGAACATATGTGCATCAGATGTATTGACTAATATAACCTGAAAGACAATGTTTGTCTGACAGTGTGTGTGACCTGGAGAACTGGATTATAGTAACTTGATATTCTTGCAATAATAATCGGGCTATAAATGTGTTCGAATAAGTTTGATACGGACATGATTGCAGTTTCGATTGAACAGATCTGGCTCCGATAACGAAAATGAAAGGATTTGGCGTTTTATGACGCTCCTTTGCCTACAAGGGTCAAATTAGGTCAAATTAGGCCAAAGAACTTTTCCTTGAGGATGAACGATGCCCCAGGTTAGGGGTCGAGGAATCCATTGACCTGTTCAAAGATCTGCTGACTTGTTCCTAATCCAAGGACCTATTGGCCTGCAGTCGGAAGTGAACTAACCACTACACAAAGTAACGCCCCCCCCCCCCACCAACTTCGAGACCGAAGCGTCAGATGACATCGAACATGATGAAAATAAGGAAGAAACTTCACATAAATGAAGTTGCTTAGCTTTATTGGAACAGCATTTTCAACAAAGAATTTTTTAAATAAAATAATTACGCGGGCACGATTAGGTTCCATCATGTAGGCTCATCATTAGATAAATATTATCATCTAGATTAAAAAGAAATACGCCCAATGCGTACACGTGTAACCCCAGGGATACAATATCAATCTCCGCCGTGGGGCGCTGTTTTTTCACGTTGTTTACAAAGTGAAATCGGAATCCGCGCACCATCCGGTTCCGGTGGCTCCCTGGAAGTGACAGGGGAAGGAATCCAGGGAGATGGCGAAGTCGGAAGGATTAGGGGCCTCGTATCCGTCGGTTATCAGATCCAGAATGCGCTGCTTCATGTCCAGGACGCGCTGTTGCTGGTCCGCATCCTGACCAAGGTCCTTGGTCTCGTAGGGATCATCTGGTTGGAACAAAACATAAGTGTAACAAACGAAGACATTAGCTTGACAGTAAGGCTTTGCTTCACATTGAATTTGTCTTCCTCATCTGGTTACTTGTTTACCAAAACTGCATTGAGCACTTGGGGAAAGTACCTCGTTGTACGAGTCATATATGGCCAAGGAACTACGTGATTCAACGGAAAAATGCAAACGCAAACTGTCTGTTTGTAACCAAAACCAGTAATAAACTGCCTATGCACATTTAGGCCATTATATTATAATATTACCATTATATATTTCGGAGCAGCCACCCGCCCGCCTCTCGGTCGCAAATTTCCAATGCCCTGCCCCCCTCCCGATCGCAAATTTCCAATGACCCCCCCTCCCCCATTCCGGTCTCAAGTTTGCAATGGAACCCCCCCCCCCCTTCAAATTCCTGGTTCCGCCCCTGCAGCAATATCGAACTAGCGATTTAAGGCCGCGAGGACTAGAGAGGTCGGTGTCATCTATAACGACGGATATATAATGTTCGTCCTTTATGATAATTTTGTGTACAAGAGGGTTTAACTGGGTCCAGAAACCCCCCAGTATATAAAGTATGAACATGTCCAAGATGTTGTCGGGACGCGAACTCATTACCTGTTGAAGTTTAACCTGTTTGCCTACTGAGCTAAAGGAGGTTGGAAGGTGGAGGTGGGGGAAGATAGACGGTTGACACAGAAATACTGCGGTGAATATCATGCACTGCCACAGATCGGAATTACCTTCCAGGTTGAAGAGGTGGTGAAGGCCGGAGTTGATGTCATCGGGGCTGAACATCTTGGCTTTGTTGATGGCACGCTGGAGGTACAACTCGTCTGGCCCGTGGTCGTAGTCACCTCTCTTCTCGCGGAATGGAGGGGGACCGCTGCAGGGAGTACCCACGGGGATAGCCGGTAACGGGGAGGGGGTTGGGAGCGTGCCGGTCCACCCTATCAGGTCCATGTTAGCTTGGATCTTCCAGTAGCGCGTCACGCTCAGGCCGTAACCGTCGGTGAAGCCCTCAGGACCCCAGATCAGCTTCCATGACCCCTGTCTGTGTGTGGTGAGATGGGGTCGGGAGTCAGGTGAGAGGGCGCCGCGGGGGAGAGGGAGGCATAAAAGCCGGTATTAAGTTGACTCTGATAAGATGTGTTTGCTGGCTTAATATTCAAAGATATATTCCACAAACTTTCTGATGCGTTATTTAAGATATTTTTTTTTATAAAATTGGTCATTATTTTGTTATTGTTTTGATGCCGAATAAGGCAAAAAACCGACCATGCAGCCTGATTACTCTGTTTAACCTTGTCTTTAGGACGTGAAGACACCACTTCAATCCCTGCACGTTTGATCGATATCTCAAATATCAGATGAAAGCCGGTCGGCTATTCTTTTTTTTTATAAGGACCATCATACCTCGACAAAACAATATTTCATAGCCAGTTATAATAACAACAAGATTTCCAGACTACAACTGTAACGTTCAATCCCTACCTGATGGCTGCTTGCCCGAACAGAGGTCCCTGGTCGACAACGTAGCTATCTCCGAACATTTCGTTATCAATGTTGTAGATGATTTCGTCCCTGTTGGAGTCTCCATTGTTGAGGATCATGTCAGTCTGATCCACACCGTCCATGGAAGCGTCTGCAAGAATTCATGACGTCATAAACATCACAAGTCGGGCGACGCCGTGACAACACGCCTTCGGCATGCGAAAGGCGATTTCCGTGATATTCCGGTTTTTTAATGCATGAGCGCAGCCATACATGACCGTAACTACTGCATATTGGACAAAGCATCACTGGGGGTATTTTGGTGTATTCTTACATTTGTCTAGGGAAATAAATACAAATACACATAAATACATGTCCACGTTAATAGAACGTATAACATCACAAGTAAGCCTGTCTAAACTACATCTATAAAATATAACTTTTGCTTTACATAGATGACGATATCGTGCGTTTATAGAATGTCAGTGCAATATAGAGGCGGATCCAGGATTTGAAAAGAAACATAATTTTAATTGGCGAGAAAAGACTTAGTGACGTCATATATATGGTAATAAAGCGGCGCGTCCATTGACGTCACGTCACGTGATGATTGCATGGGGAGAAAACTGACATTTGCTTGTCGATGTTTCATGTTGGAAACAATAAGCGCTCGGCCGTTTCTTGTGAGAGACGTTGGATGAATGGTACCAGAGTAACGCACCTGGGGTACCGCCCGCCATAGTGATGAAGGTTGGTGCCCAGTCGACCTCGTGGAACAATCTACAACCACGTCAATACATCAGCAGACGACACTTGAAGTATACGTTTCAAATATCATATCATCTTGTTACTAGGCAATAGCACACGTATAAGTCGGTATATAGTTTCGCATGTTGTAAACACTGTCTCCAAAACTATGACGAATGTGTATCACTGTAAAATTTATAATTTCACGATTTTTTAGTATTGTATTGATAAGACAATAACAGTTCCAATATAAAGTTTTGGGATAAGGTCTACTCATTATATACATTGTCTTACCCTTCAGCCACAGATCCCTTGGCTTGTACCAGTCCACCAGAGACGAAGCCGGTCACCCTGGCGCCACCCTCCCACAGAGAGGCCTTGGATCCACGCAGAGGGGAGTTGTCGGCAAAGCCACCGTCCTCGCCGCCGTTCTGTCAGAGAGAGGATATAACTCATGGGGTCATGAATAACCAGAAATTCCCAGAAATAGTTGTTCACTGACTAACGTGGGGCCTCGTACTATCAAACGTGGTGTTACATTTTATCGTTTGCAACTCTCTGACTACTTGTACTTCTTCCGGTGAAGGTTCAAAAATAGTACTTTGTTATGTCCCATTCAATATAGGTTAAAGTAAATGTATTGTGTTTCGCTGTTTCGATGGCGTTGCGGGCTATCCCAACCATTCGTTATCGTGGCGCTACAGTAGCCTACATCAGCAGTGAAGACGAAGATGGTGTTGTCCCAGAGACTCTGGTCCTTCATCGCCTGGACGATATCCCCAATGGCACTGTCCATGTGGGTCATCATGGCTGCAAGTGGAAGACATCATCGTGTAATGTGTAATGCCCAACGCTTTCTAGATCCCTTGATCGTCATGCAATTGTAACCTGATATGTCGATTTAATTTTATTGGATTTATCACGTCGTTTTCAGTTATTGAAAGGAAGCCGACAGATCGTCTAAACATGCGTTAAATCGATAAAACGTCTACCAACTGTAACATTAGTTTATCAATTAACGACCTTTATCGCCGTGGATATATATGTTGTCACAATGGACAATATGGATGACCTGATATCATGATCTCTTCATGAAATGTACTAATGGATAGCGTAAAGCCCACTGAAGATATATCAGTCTCGTCTCGGATCTAAATGAGATATATCCTGTTGGCATACGCTGGATGATGCGAACCACATGTGAACACGAAATAACCAAAGACAATGCCACATCAGACGTCAGTTTTAGTGTCGACATAGTTTACCTAAGGTAACATATAACTCTGGCGCCCACTTATACCACTTAGACGGCCGCATGACGCGACCGCCTGACAAACAAAGCAAGATTCTCACCAAGGTATTTGCCTCTCTGTGCATTGGACGTCTTCAGGTCTGGGTACATATCGATGTATTTCTGGACATCCTGAGACCATGGGACAGAAAACGAGAATGAAACGAGAAAAAAGGCAGATCTAGGAGTTTGAAATGGTGGGGAGGGGGGGGGGTGACCGAATGAGTGATAGAAGAGGGTTGATCTCTCGAAGGGCGTAGACATGGTTTACTTTGACTATGAAATGAGGGATAACGATATGTCTGATATGGCTGAACTTGGCTACCATATAAACGGCGTAGGCGATTTGCGGATGAATTGCGGCAGTTCCAAGCCGCGCAGTAGACCATGATCTTAGTGTTTCATGGAGAAATAGCACCCAAATATAAAATTTATATATGTCTTGCAACGATTGTCTCAGTCTTGTTTTGCTGTCAAGTAGGCGTCACTTCCGGTTTGAATATAATTAGAGTAGCTGATTGGTCGATCGCGGACACACACCTCCAAAAAAGGCTGCCGCCTAGTTAAGCGGCGAAATCGTGGTTAGCGGTCATTTCTAAATGTTATTGTGAGCTACAGACAGGACGCAAATATCTGTAAGTTGGAGGATAGAAACTTAGGTATTGCATGAATCGGTACGGCAGCGTTAGAGGCCAGGCTGGCTCCCTTCAAAGATATTCAAACAGTTCTTTCCCGCCAAAATCATGCCCGGTTCTAAAATTGTTGCATTTTAAAGCGTGATTTGTGAAGAATTAGTTAATTGTTATCACTTAGATATCAGTAACATGTATTGCCTGGAAACCTGCTCAGCATCCCTAGAATCGTGAAATAAACCGGTGATCTACACACATGCAGATTTGTTTTACTGGCGGGAAACAACTATTCGAATAACTTTAAGTCAGGCTAGATAACCACTTTCGCCATGTCCGACGTGAGTAGCGGTGACATTTCATACCTCGTGAGGGCTGTGGACAGCGGTGAAGGTCAACATAAGGAACAACGGCGTCCCGTCATGGCCGTTGATGATGTCCACCATGGTGTCGCGAACCACATCCTGAGAGAGAGAAACACATAACGTCAGTATGTAAAGCTAACACAACGAAAACGACATCGTTGTGGTTAGAAGAAGCGAAACATAATTTGTTCAAACAGTGCTTAATCATTGTAACACTGTAGCTCAGGGTGAGAATTGGTAGATTAACTCACCGTGGTGTGTGTTCCGTTTGAAGCGTAGTCGAGGTCACCGTTAATGTGGAAGTCATACCCACCGGCTATATAGAAATGCATCAGTAACACGTTATACAGTTCAACCAGCAGGCCGAAAATCAATGAATAAATTATAATATGACCTATCATGGCATTGATGCAAATATAAGCACCAATAGCCATACATGACCATTACAAGAGAGCTCTCTGCTTGTAATGGTCATGTATGGCTAAAGCACCAAGTAAGATATCATGAACGTAATATGACAATCATTGGATGCGTACAATACAAACTTGATGAGTCGGGGAGGGCTATGTTATGTGAATCAGATTCTTGTGGGTTGAAGCTCGGTGGCAAGCATTTGGTTTATTAAGACAACTCGACGTTCACTCACTGTTGGAAGTGTGCAGGAACTGTTCCCCCATACCCGTCAACAGCCCGTTGAAGGTATCGAAACCCCTGTTGTTTGGGAGGCAGGCTTCCTGGCAAAATCCTAAATGCCATCTGAAGATAGGTTTGTTAGGGATCTTTTACCTAGTACGGATAACATTAAAAATAGCCATACCACTACTACAAGCTCAACACCAACACATATGAAACACGAGATTGCGTCACCCGTAGGGTGAAGATGACGTAAAATGTAAAATCCGGATCATGTCTTCGGTCCACTACAATGGCCTTGACCTTAATAATTGACTGGACTGACTTTATTTGTGACGTATTGAGCCCCTCAGATCCAGATTTGACACCTTTGATACAGATTGACCCCCCAGAACTATATTTGGCATATTTGATACCTCAGATCCATTTTGACCCCTCAGATCCGGCAGCTCTAAAACTGTCGCTATAGTGAACATCCTCTCAATTGTTGGCTCCATTCCAAAGGTAAAATCCTTCTTTAGTTTCTCCCAGGCTCAACGATCTCACTCGGTGGACAGCTAAAACCAAACTGCCCGTTTATTTACTTTCGGTCTACATTTCTAGTTTCTACATCCCTACCATGCACATTGGTTTCATAGCAACCAACCGAAAAATCCCACCACCCCAGCTTGAAACCCCCCCCCCCCCCTCCCCCGCCTCGCCCCCACAACAGTATGCCTACACTGGCACCGCGGTCGCTGTCACAGCTCGTGACAGCGAAGAGCCTCACTGTAATGTTGTTATAATATTAGAAGATTAGCGAGCCGCGCTGTGTTGACATATTGGTTTCATAGCAACCAATTCAATCATCCAACCACCCCAGCTTGAAAACCCTTCACCACACACAACAGTACACTCGCACCGCGGTCGCTGTCACCGCTCGTGACAGTCAACTTTATTGTCCCACCATCCCGTCGCGCTTCGTTATGATATGATAAGGCATGCCGTGGTGTGGGGGCCCGGCAGGTCACCAGGCGGTAGAGATGGACCAGCTGTTCTTAATAGTTAATAGCTCTCGTAGGGTCCTATGTTAAATTTGAGCAATTATTTGCAGACAAACTAATAAGGCGATTTGCAACATTCAAAGACGTGATACAAGTTACCGACGGGCTCAATACGTGACATAATGTACAGCGTCATTAAATGAACACTGTGAACGTTGTAGCGACTTTCCCGATTTTTGGTCCTATCTACTAATGGTTAAGGAACAAACATAAAATTCCTGTGAACTTGACCTTTGACGTACATACCCCGCTATTAACGAACTTGACCGAGCCATGTCGAATACCTATCGATGGGTAAAGTTACAGAACGAAGTGTTGCGTTTTGCGACATACAGAGCGCGCGCACACACACACACACACAGACACAGACAAAACCAACGAAGTGATAGATGCCGTAAAATCGAAGATTTTACCTCATAACAATGTCCATAAGCAAATATAGAACATAAAACTGTTATGCAATTAAAACAATGCCTTAATATCGGCCACGATGTTAATATAGTGTATTCATGTCACATACTTTCCAGCCAGGTGAGTAGAGTAGCCGAGGTCTTTGAGATGGGAGCCGAGGTAAGGAATATTGGTCGGCGCACATTGCGGCATGGGATCCGCGAGAACTCCATGCTACATGGTGAAATGTCAAAGGTCAAAGTCAAATGTCAAATGTCAGAATCAAATGTCAAAATTTCAGCTCAAAGGTCAATGTATAAATATTATTTTGTTATTATAGAACAGGTTGTTACTACAGTAACAGGTTACGGAAAATAAAGTTTTTTTTGGTTGATTACCCCTGAACCATGTGCTTCATCTTGCACATTTCTCAAATACATTTTTAGAAAGCATTCGCGAGGTTGAAAGGACTAAGATATGTTTTTCGAGTTGAGTCACGCAGTAATAGGGCTGTACAGTTCTCGCGGTTTCTATTTCCGGTTTAGGTCTTTTGGGGACCAACAAAAAAACACGTGCTCTTAGAACGAGTGCGCATCACGCTGGTGCCTTGCTGCAACTGCGTGACTCGCACTCATTGTAGTCAACGTTTTAGTGTTGGGAACCGGCCGGGTGCGCGGTTTGTGCGTGAAAAATCGAGTGGGTGTGAAACTATTTTTTGTTTGCTTTGGTCCAGGCATGGCTAACTATAAAATAATAATATCATTAAAGATAAGACATTTATCTCTCCATAATGCATGTGGTCCCTTCGATGAGGCTGTTGGAAGCGATGTATTTTGAGCCAAATCATCGATGTTTACAGTTCTACGACAGACGGAGCGCCATTGTCCTCACCTGCTCAGTCCATATAAGGAGCGTTGTTACGTAACCATACATACCGCGCGCAGACACGCGCGTCATGATGATTATTACGTCATACGACATGGAAAACCCCGCGCAGCACGTTAGATCGCCTGACACTGACAGTCACTCATGAGACAACCGCATTCTGGTTTATCAACTGCCTAACCGCTCATACATTACATAAATCTACTCGGATGGTAATAATTCGGATATGCACATAACTTCTGTGGTTATTTGTGCTTCCAAGGACAGCTTTAGCCGATCTTGTGTGTGAGGTGAGTGAAGGCAAACAACCGGAAGGTAGGCAGCACGTACAGGCCGTTGATGCTAGGCATTGACGTAGAGCATAGGTATCCCTGTCTCGTGGGGTCTCGATAAGATCCCGAAGTGACTGTACAGCCCTATGTACATATGGCAGTCCATACCTGCATCCGGCTCTTGTAGGGGTACCTGCCACCCAGCATGGTGTGTCGGGATCTTGAAGTACAACATTTGCCGTGTTATGAAACTTATTACAAGCGTCTATAAGTAATTTTATGCGGTATTAAACACCTCACTTATGTCTTCTCCTTTTTATGTACGCGATACCCTTTATGTCTGTTTACGATTTGGTCACTAAAGCCTTTATGTCCAGACTGTGTTGTAACTATGCTTTTGTGCCCAGTGCAAGGTTTTCAGTCCCGTCATAGCGTTCCTTCCATGCCAGGAAAGTCGCCCGCCGCCTGACGAGTATTTCACGCTACCGCCGCCTGGCGAGTATCTCACGCTCCGTGAGGAGCGCAACTTGTTCATCCGGCCGCGCATGCGTTATAGGCCCCCGGGGTGCGACCTATAAAACCCAGCCCTCATCTGGATTTCGCCCTCTCCTGGATCTGCGGCGGCCTGACTGGACCATCAACAAGCATCCACCCACCACCCCATCCGCACGCCTTTGTTTTTTGTTTTCTTTCGGGTTTTGGCCGGTTTGGTTCCCAACCTTGCCGGCCAAATCCATATATGGAATTACAAATTTGGCATATTTATGTATCTTGCCATATTTGGCAAATTTATTACGCAAGCATGCGGCATCATGTTGCGTAATGTCATTAATAAAATGACCATCAACCTCCAACCCTCAATTGTTATCCTTTTATTTTGTCCGTCAACTAGCTACGGTAACGTTAGCCGTGTTTTAAAGCAAGTATAAATAGTGATTTACTCATTTTATTGAGGACGTATTAAACGCTAAAGTCATAATTACAACTGATGTTAATGGTACTGTCGGCTTTCATGCCCTTACTTCATCTTTCGGCATCTAGTTACTGTTCTTTTAATCAACTCACGGGGTGCAGACGGCGATGACGTAGTTATTATCCAGAATCATCCCTTCCTCGGTGGCCAGTGCGTCCAGATTAGGACTAATCACCTCGCTGTTCCGGAATCCGATATCATTGTATCCTAAAGGAATAAGGACAGTCATGAACAGAGATTGTTTACAGGTTGTTGTTATGCCTGGCCTAATGAAGATATGAAATATATGTTGAAATAAATATGGATTATTGAAGTATTGATTGTCATAAGTCATTACACTGGCGAATCTAGTGGGGGGATACGTTTCAAAGGGTAGATTTGCCCCACTTTTACTGTGGATGCCTTTTATATTACAAATTGTAGGCCTACTCCATTTTAAGTGTGTACCATTCATCCCATATTGTCTCAAGAATCACCCCCTATTTTGTGGCGGATCATTTTACTTGATGGTAATCAATGCCATGTCACTCATAAGCGGTCCCATTCCCAGAGACTGTGAGTGAACGCGCATGGTACATGGTATGTGGACTTTAATGATACTTTGACATATGTACAGTTATTTAGAAATATGATGAAACAAATTAGTGATATGCGCAAAAAGTTGGATATATGTCCAATTATTTAAGCAGGTGTCTTCAAAAGGGATTGCCAAAGTCAAGCTAAGCCTTTCTGTCGTGTTTATGCTATTGTTCGGTTAAGCATCTCTCCTGCTACTTACCGAGATCATCGGCGAAGACGAAGACGATGTTAGGCTGACTTGCCGCAGCTGAAGTAGCGGAAGAAATATAGACAGGATATATATCGCATATATGTATCTCGGCGAAATAAGATATATTTGACTAATTAAATAGACCTATGCACTGACATGAATTTCAATACATTGCATACATTTACGCTTAAATCTTTTATACGACAGTTTGAGTATAATTTTTTTAACTAGAAACTTTTATTTTTATTTAAAATGTTCCGTTCTCTTGTAAAAGTACCATTGGTTACAGCAACAATGACCAACGTCGCCAGCAAACCCACTGACGCCGTCGACATCCTGAAATCGAAAAATGTCACTCATTTCGAGAACTTCGACAGGATACTTCAGCTTAGATAGCTATTCCTGCTGTCATAATATAATTGGAGTTGCTTACACGTCTTATCATTGATATGATAAAAAAAATATAAAATTGCTACACTTGCTACGGCTGAGTCAGGAGGATATATGCAAAGACAAGTGATCCCATATGTGAGTTACGTGTGCATATAAAATATCATGTGCAAGATATTTGGAATGTAAATTAATTAAATAAATGTTAATGCACTGGAATGCACTTCTTCAACCAATATATAGGTTCCTTTAGGCACGTGCCTATGCTCGCTTCCAACGCAACAAGAGTATAACCCCGCTGCATGACTCACCTGTTTTTGGACTGGATGCGTATTATGAAAATGTTCGTGCGATCAGGAATGTCACCGCCTGGGGGAGTGGACCTAAGGAGATCTGGCCTCTGTAGCTGTGGGACCCTCCATCCTGGCCAGCCGCCTTATATACCGACGAACGCTGAGAGGGTGATGATGGTGCGATACTGCACAAAAAAGGTATTGCACAATGGAGCAATTATAATGATTGTCCCAGCATCCATTCGTCCTGCTCCCCGTCCCATACACATACACAATCCATGATGATGGGGCAATAATGCACAAAAAAGGTATTGCACAATGGAGCAATTATAATGATTGTCCCAGCATCCATTCGTCCTGCTCCCCGTCCCATACACATACACAATCCATTGGTTCCAAACGCTATTGATAAAGCCCGTGGCGTTTATTTTTTGATTTTTTAAATGATTTTGCATTTTGAAAGTCCATGAGGCGGAACAATCAGATTATAATCCTACTCTTGTAAATAGGCTTTCACAAACGTAACAAATAGTCGCAAGCTGCTAGTGGAGGACGTGGCACAGTGCCGAATGGTCTAATAGTTCTCGCGTTTGGCTCTGTCAAGTGTGCCCTGTCAGGCCAGCTTGTTCGTGAGGCAGACTAACATTCGCACTGGACAAATATCCTTCTTCGAAAAGAGTAGGGGGGTCACCCTCTGGGACATGCCCCTCTACCCTTGGTCGTTCCCATTGATGTGGTATGGTTTGCATAATTAACGTATCCTTCTCAAAACACACAGTGATTTCCCTGAAGAAGCGAGCGAGCGTGGCGAAATGCAAAGCAAAGCATTCGCACGACGGCAAATGTACAGGGCATGTACTCTGTGCACTCTGATGTATGGGGATGTGTTACATTGTTTTGCAAAGATATGCCTAAAATATTTCGCAGGCAACGAAACTGTTCGGTTTTCTGTCTTGGCCACAATATGTATTTTCGCTATCATAAAACCGGGCGCTAAGAACACACGCCATGTGGACTAGCATGTTGGTGCAAATAGTTACAAATAGAGGTTTGCGAGTATTTATTTTCTCGTCCAGGGATCGATTATCCGAAACGGTACTTCCCGCTGCCTCAAACCAAAATGAGCTCAAACATCGTCCTTCCATGTTAGGGTGAACCGGCTGACGAATAGCTCACGTATTGCTCTGTCCTGGCACATATGCTACAATAATTGTTTGGGCTCTAAAATAGAAAACGGATCAATAATGAAGGAATAAATGTACTTTATTCCTCCATTTCCTGAAGAACTGTGTGAGTGACAGTTCGATCTCATGTTTGACTTCGTATTGCAAATATTTATATTTATATTTATGATACGGTGGTATGGTAATTTTTACAAGGTACATTTTATTCATCACATCGTTTAATTTCTATTTGTTGCGTATCACACCCTAGCCCTATGTGACATTGTTGGTTTTGTGCGGAGCAATAAACGTCTCACATGGGACTAATCACTCTCGGCATCGCAAAGGGTGAGTTTCAGCGCATGTGGAGAAGGTACCCAAGACTCGTTTGGCGGTTGCCTGGGGGCTTAATCTAGGCATGAATCCGCTTGGCAATGCTTGAATAATCATAGCCATGTTGCATCCGATTTTGAACAATCAACTTCATATAAGAAATTGAATTGTTTAAGCAATATATAAGGAATGTGTTGCAGGTCATTATTGTGATCAAAGAACTTCGAGGCGTAGGCGAGCAGTTGTGAGATCCCAAGTAGAACCAGCAACTGTTCCTCATCTGGCTTAAAGGAAACGCCAGCCTGGCCTCTAACGCTGCTTTACTCATTCATATAATACCCAAGTGTCTATCTTCCAAATTACAGAATTTTTCGTCATATCCGTAGCTCACAATAAAATTTAGAAGTGACCGCCAGCCATGATTTCGCCGCTTAGCCAGGCGGCAGCCTTTTTTGGAGGTGTGTCCGCAATTGACCAATCAGGAGGCGATACTCAAACCGGAAATGACGCCTACTTTGTGAGTAAAACAACAGCGCGTGATCATCGAAATTTAAATAGCTGCGATTCTAATTCCAATCATGGATTTTTTACGGAGACAATCGTTGCCAAAGATATATTAATATGTTTGGATGCTATTTTTCCATGAAACATTAAGAACATGGTCTATAACGTGGCTTGGAACTGCAAGTAAACCAAAGCTGCATAGGATACTAAAATGAAAGATCGGCATGCACATACAACACAACTGTAATAGTTGCTTGAAATTGTCTAGGTAAACCTGCGATAAAAGGTATTTTTGCATGCCGGACAGCTACCATAAATTGAAAGCGGCGTGCATGACAGATTTGAGTGTAGTTCCCCGGTTTATCACACCATTTTTGGGGTGTCCATCGGGTGCCAGGCAACAAATTTTCGGGATAATTCAGTGATAAGAATAGATCATTTTGCATTAATCAGGCCATAATGTGTCATAGTTTTAGATCCTGACATGGTTTTGGATAGCTTTATGCAACATGCTATTGAGAGTTGGCGGCCTGATTTGTTCATCTTCATGTTACTACTGTACTTGATCTGATGACGTGTCGTTCTGCATATACCGATAGACAAATAAATTATATTCGCTTTTATGAATTCAGACATCGAGGCCAAGCTTTTGCCAGTGATCTAAAATACTAAAATATGGAAACTTGGTATTATTTATGCCAGAGAGCACGCATGTGTGCACTACATGTAATGCCAGACCCGTCGTACGCATAGGAAAATCGTCATGCGATGCAACTTTAGTAGAAAATTAATTCCTATATAGATAATACATGCATGCCGCTCCCAATTACAGCTCTTGATTCACCCCAAATAATCCACTTTGCAAGCCCTTCCTCTTCCTGAGGCATGTTCACGCTCTGCTTGCCATACAATAATAGGGAACTTAAAGCGAGTTAACGAGGTAGGGAATAGTAGGGAAGCAATGGAACTGTTCATTTTGCTATAGGCACCAAAAATGGGCACTGAAAATGTGCGTTCATAGAGCGGGTTGCCGCGAAAAAATACAAGCGGATTTTGGCGGTGAAGAAGGGGGGATTTCTATCGGAACCCCCCCAAACCCAGGTATGTATAAATCCCCCCCCCCCCCACCCCCACCTCGGAGGAGCCTGGCGTTATGTCAAACCATGGAGCGCGCACACGTGGCCCAAAACTTATTAGTCAATGCAAGCTGGTTCGCGAGCATAATTCCGCGCAACACAAACGCTTCCAGATGGCATACGGCATCATGTAATGGATCCGTGCCGTTAGCGCGGCGGCACCTGGCGAGCACAATACAACCGGGGCATTGCCACACATGCAGTGCGGTCGTTTCAAACGCATGGCAGATATTAATATGCGCTTTCATGTTAAACAACATGTATACCAGAACACCACAGTGTAATCTTCTGAACCAGCCATCAGAGGGAGATACAATATATTGTACGGTATTGTGGCATTGTTCTGCCATGTACAACTGCGCCAATACGCTGACTGGAACAGGGAAACGGTTCAAAAGGGCAACTCTTTTATTGGGGTTCATATCCAGTGTCCATTTTCCAAGGTAAATTTTTCAAAATTCTCATTGTCAAATGTCGATTTGTCACGACGTTCCATGTCGTTTTTTGGCTAAGTTCAGTTCGTGTTTTCGTATCACTTTTGCATCACGAAAAGACCAAGTTTCTTCATTTTTGTAAGTTTTCTGTTTGAAGCGAAGCGTTTCTCAGTCGTCTGGTCCCGTCGTAACAAATATTCGTCATTGTGATGGCGCAAACGAATAAAAAATATGTCATCTATCCGTTTTGTGAAGGTATATTTCTTAAATATTCTTAATCATATCGCTAGGCCTTCCGCAATGGACCCACCCCTCGGCGCCTGGCTTTTGCGCAGGTAGTCTGGTTCCCAGTCTCTCTCTTTGCGTAACATGCACGTCACGCCTATGTCACAGATAGTCAGGATACCAGTGTGCGCAGAGATTCTAAACTCGTTCCGAACACGTGCTTCGTTTGTTTGTCCCCACAATGAGTAAACCGGAAGTCTAAGCGAACAAGACTTTATAGCCCTATCCACGCGCGTGGTCACAGCACGGCGATCAAGGTGCAGCGTGAAACTGAACATTAGGGTGCAGGCGGTGGGGTCTGACGTTTTCGTCACTACCATGACGTTTTGGGTAATTCTAACAGAAGTGACTTGATCTACATCCGCTTCTAGCCGGGCTTTTACTCGCCCTGTTATCAGGAGAACATGCGCCCAAATCATTTCCGTGATCTTTATTGTGAACCACACGATCAACTAAAGGAAGCGTGAGGCAATTCATATTCACCCAAGCTCCATTAATATAGCATTGTGAAGGTTCGTACTCTTCAATGTGTTGTGAACGCCACTGTTACAGTTTGAACCGTCCGGGCTGGCTGAATGGATACCACATCTGCTTCCATAAATACCGTTTATGTGTGAAAATGCAATAAAATTGACATTGCGCACAAGGAGAGTCATACGAGTCATTCTCTAAATTGGTAACAAACGCGCCAAATTTTAGAAAAAAAATTCAGCTGCAAAAGTAAAATATTAAAATGACAAAAATTAAGGGGAGCTTAAGCAGGAAAAGAGAAGATGAAATAAATAATAATATTGACATTATAATTAAAAAACCATAATTTGTAACGGATGTGACGCAGGACGTAACGGACGTGACGAGACATTGTAACGGATGTGACGCAGGACGTAACGGATGTGACGGGACATTGTAAGACGCTACAGTCTATCATTCGCTTATGCCCAGAATCACCACCGTTACACGCTTTACGGGAATATCGATGACAACGATAAACACGAATTCCCTTTGTGTCAAGCTGCGTTCGGAAAACTCTTCTGCAGCTACATAGGTTTCTTGGAAGCTGTAGGGGTTTTCAGAATAGTAAGAAATTATCAAAACTTTCACACTGATAACGGGTGTGACGGAAAACACGACAAGTGTATCATTCGCTTATGTCCAGAATCAGTACCGTTACACGCTTTCAGTGAATATCGGTGACAACGATAAACATGAATTCCCTTTTTGTCAAGCTGTGTTCGAAAAACTGTTTTGTAGCTACATAGGTTTCTTGAAAGCTGTAGGGATTTCAGAATAGCAAGAAATTATTACAACTTTCGTAATGATAACGGACGTGACGAAAGACCACATCGTATGAGTGCGATGTGTCATGAATCACTACCGTTACGCACATCGATGCTAAAGCCAGAAATATTAACTCATGACATAGAGTTTGTAACAATGTTGTTGCCAAGATGTAATATTAACCATGGTGAATTAATATACCACGAATAGTCGTTGTGGTAAAGGATAGGGCGTAAAATGTATGTCCATAATCACTACCGTTACAACATCCCATTGTGTCGAAAATCACGACCGTTACCAAGCTAGTGGAGAAAGAATTTTATATCATCAGAAAGCGAAAAGTAAGAAGGTTTTGGAAGCATAATTCCTAAAGATATTCCATGTTGGATAATACAGCAAGAGCCATCTCGGAATCTTACTTGATAAAATAAATAATCGAGTAGCGTAATTTGTGAGCATCGAAATCGATAGCGGTGAATGGGAGCTGTAACACTAATTGGAAGACTACCGATTTAGTGGTTGGACAGAAATGAATGTTATATTTAAGTATGATCTCCGGGCACAAAAATATGAATCATAGCGGACGGAATTGCATCACGTATCGTTACGATTCAGAAAGTTCTGAAAAAAGATATATAACCGTTAAATATATACTAAGAGTCGACGGCAGATTATCATTTAGCAGTTTCCATGATAAGTGATGCCAGTTATAATGCTGAAGGCAAACTTTAAAGTGAGAGACTCGGGGGGCAAAATGTGGTTCCCAAACACCTTACCAATTTACGGCATAATTTTTTTACATAATACGCAAATAAATCCTTAATTTAAAAGGTAAAACTAGTGTAATTTTGATAAAGTTGTTCGTAATATCAAATTAGGATGTTCTGCAACCATTGCATTACATAATCTTTCGATGGAAGTAATTGGTAAAATAGCCCGTTATTTGACAATCGGCATGCACAAAATTAGTCAATTTAGAGAATGACTCATATATATCTAGAAAATAGAAAACTGCCGTTTCGTGGATTCCGTTATAATGTTGCTTATATATGAGGCCATTGAAAATCGGCCGGATCTGCATGAATACTTGGTGCGTCGCATCCAGGTAAACATAGGCGAAATTTAGCCTTCATTATTACCCTACATGCACAACAATTGAAAGAGAGTAAATATTTACAATTTAATATCAAATGCATCAGTTATTGTGCGGCATTAAAATGGCCCATGCAGCAATATTTTCCTGAAAAATGTGTTAAATGGAAACGATGTATTCAAAGGCTCTTAGTTTAAAAGAAAACAACTAATTTATGGATTAAATAACAAGTTATGTTGTAAAGCCACTTTAGTAATTTAGGATATCTATTTCGTACAGTTTAACATTCACACAGACACTGTGAGTTCGCGATACATATCATCCACAAAATTGAAAATCATAATATAGGTGGACAATTTCTGTATAAGCAGCTTTAATTACTCTATTTCCAAAATGTTAACCTTTTTTGAGTAATGACGGACGAAACGGCACCCCGGGGTGGGGGGCGGGGGTACTTAATACATTGCTGGATTTTGGAGGTTCCTCGATCAGTAGAGCCCCCCGCCCCCCCGCCTTTTTCACTGTGACCTGGAAAAAAGCCGCTACTCGGAAGGGGCGTTTTACTGTCAAAATCCGCTCGGTAGGGGCTGTCCGCTCCCTCAGGCATCATAGGGGCCCCTCTGGACCCCCGCCCCCCCCCCCCCTCAACCATATTCGTATCCCAGTGCCCTCCACCCCCAGCGGAAACTGCACCAGGCACGCTGCGGTATATGCAACTTCTGTCTCAACATAAGTTTTATACATGTATGTCTGTTTTGTGGATAAATTTACAGATCGAAAGTGTCAGCATGGAGAAATATTCTTTGTGTCTTAAAAAAGGATAACCTTGCAGTAAACACGTATTAAAATTGCACGAAGTTGCTTTCTCACGTCAGTGAATTTCAGAGCGATCGCAACAAATTCGTGGAAAATATCATCTGTGCATGAGTGCGTTTAGTAAACTGTCCTTGTATTGATATCTTAGTAGAACTGCATAATCGGCTAACGCTGTGCAAGCTGTGCCCAAAGAGTATAACAAGGCTGCAGCGCAGGGGAGAAACGCAGCGCCACCTAGCGAATTTGGAGCTTGAGTTTAGAAAAGCGCGCCCTCTGCTGGGAGATTCGTGGTCTTGCTTGTATTATCGCCAACCAAACCTCTCAGCTGAGCAGACGGTATTTTTTTTCGTGGTTTATTTACATCTCTCATGTGTTCACCTAAATGACGAGCGAATTCAGACCTCCAACTCCAAGACTAAAACGTCACATGCAGCACTTTTAATAAGCTCAGTGTTTTCGATGCACTGGAATAGCGCATGCGCGAGGCTGGAGGTGTCTAGGTTTTTGCAGGCCAAGATATTCGGCACCTAAAAGATTTTATGCTAATTCAGGAGTGTAATCAGGGTTCCAGTAGTGAAATAAGATCCGGGGGAATGATTGGTGCAAATGATTAAATGGCAGAACTAGTATAATGTGCAATAATCTAAGTTGAACTGACGAGTCCTGTGGTTGCCACATACGCTTCACGGTAGGTCGAGCACCGGAAGTAAACAAAGCTGGTGCCAGTTGAGTCGAAATCTGATGTGACATTTGGAACCTGACATTTCTGTAAATTGTAGCAGCTGTATAATCTACTGGAATTGTTGGTAATCCACCTTTTTGTGACCTGTGTCTCCATTGCTGACCATTATCTCTCTCGTTGAAGCCTTGGGGTTACTATTAGGACTCTGTAGGAGCACGCTATCACTTTGGCTGTTACTAACACGGTCTCTTGGCAGACAACTGTTGTACCCCGATCGACCAGGGGGCGAAGATCCTTCACTTCTATAGAGAGAACAGGCTCTGGGCGACATTTTCTCAGTACAGTTAGATCTCTAGTGGGGTATAAAAAAAAAATTGTCTGTACATTGCACATTAGTTCTCGGAGAAACTCACTAAGTCTAAGAACCAATGGCTTCAACAAAAAATAAGGAAACTCGACCAGGGTCCAGATCAAGCTCAACCAGCGGTCTCCGTAAGAAAAGTGAAGGGCCTGCGGGTAAGAAAAAACACCAACCAGAGCATAAGGGGCAAGAAACAACAGCATGCATTTTCTGTCAACAGGTTTTCACAGAGGAAGGGGACAAACTTGTGGAATGTGAGAGATGCGAAGGATGGGTCTGCTTCAAATGTTCAGGAATGTCAGATGCAACATACAAAGTCCTATCTGAACCCAATTCCATGATTCACTGGTACTGCAATTCTTGTAATGAGGAAGCAGTGCAGGCCGTTAAAACTAGCAACCTCATTGAAACCAAATGTAAAGAGTATGTTGATGCCCTCCGGGAGGAGATGAATGAGAGAATGAAAAAGGTTGAAGAGACAGTAACCACAGTAGAATCTGAGCTAGCCACACACATAGCACATCAAGAACTTACTAATAAAGAACTAGACAAAAAAATTGAGAATAGCTCAGCTACCAGTGCTGATTCAGCGATAAAGGAAATAATGGAAAGAGAAAAGAGACTAAACAATGTTATGATATTTGGGGTTGAAGAGAGTGACAAGAGTGACATTGAGGACAGAAAAGCAGATGACCTTGAGAGATTAGACTATTTATGTCAGGACAAACTACAGGTGGAGGTCAACATCAAACAAGCAATCAGGCTTGGCAAGACTACAGAAGATACAACAAGACCATTGAAAATCACTCTTGCAAGTAGAATGGAGCAGGAAATGATTCTGAAATCTGCAAAAAAACTTGCAGATGCTGGAGAGGTATACTCCAGGATTAGCATAAAACCAGACCTAACCCCTTTAGAGAGGGCGCACCGGAGAGAACTCTTAGTGGAACGGGACAGGCGGCAGGCAGAGTCAATAGAAAAGGGAGAGCAGGCCAAGTGGAGTCTCAGAGGAGACATAATTAGTGAATCTCATGAGGAGGCAGCAAACTCTGTCACAGGAGAAGGAAACAAAAGAACCGAGAGATTAGATGGAAGAAAACTGAAGATTGTATATACAAATGTAGATAACCTGTTAAATAAACGCACTGAGCTATCACACTTAATATCACAGCACACACCAGATGTCATTTGCCTGACTGAGATTATGCCCAAGAATTGTAAACACCCAGTACAACCAGTCGAGCTGAAGCTTGATGGCTATGAGTGTATGAGCAACCTACATAATGCCAAACGAGGGGTCGCAATCTACACACTATTAGAACTAGGGGCAACACTTAGCAAAGAACAGGAGCAAGCAGATTTTGATGAAAGTATCTGGTGTGAGATAAAACTAAATGAAAGAGATAGACTCTTGCTTGGTGGGGTATACAGGTCACCGAACAGCTCAGACACTAACAACAGAAAGTTGCTTGAAGCGATAACCCAAATCTGCAACACAACCACAGCTTCGCACGTACTGATAATGGGTGACTTCAATATGCCCGGGATCGACTGGGGTGATAACTCCTCATCCGACGGAAATGGGACACAATCAGGGGCCTTCCTAGATATGGTCAGGGAGCTTGTCTCCATCGGCACAGGTACTGAGTGGAATCCCACAAGGTAGTGTACTCGGTCCGGCTCTCTTCGTCTGCTTCATAAACGACTTACCAGAATCAGTTGAATCCAGTTGCTCCATGTTCGCAGACGATACAAAGGTATATCGAACAGTTGCTAGTGAGGACGATCAGAGGTGCCTGCAAAATGACCTTGATAATATGTCTGACTGGTCCGCCTCGTGGCAGTTGAAGTTCAATGCTGGCAAGTGCAAAGTTATGCATTTGGGCAGAGCCAACCGGCAGGCAACCTACAAGATGGGATCTGCAGCAGGAGAGGTTACCCTCGAAACAACAAACCTTGAGAAAGATCTGGGTGTGCATTTTGACCCCGCACTGAAATTCTCCCACCACACTGAGTTACAGGTCAATAAAGCCAATCGCTTGTTAGGCCTAATCAGACGTTCTTATGAGTACCTGGACACGCAGTCTCTGAAACTATTGTACACATCCCTAGTGAGACCGCATCTTGAGTACTCGGTTTCCGTCTGGTCCCCAATGCTAATTCAAGATCGGAAACTTATTGAGGGAGTTCAAAGGCGAGCCACAAGGCTTCTGGCCGACTTGCGAGAAAAAACATACGAGGAGAGACTAAAAGACCTAAAATTGCCAAGTATGGCATACAGGAGAGCCAGAGGGGATATGATAGAGGTGTGGAAATATCTCCATGGGAAATACCAAACAATCTGCCCGCTCAAGTTACAGGGTGATAGCAACACAAGGGGACACAGCCTAAAGCTAGAGAAGGAGGCATGCAGGACGGCATTGCGCCAACACTTTTTTTCCCTTCGAGTAACCGAAACCTGGAACTCCCTACCGGACAATGTAGTAAAGGCCCCCTCACTGAATTGTTTCAAGGGAAGGTTGGACACACTCTGGCAACAACACCTCTACACCCAAGACTTGTATTTTCCCTCGTCAGTAAATCGATGAATCCTCCAGTCCTGCGGTATGTTTTGCACTGTCTATTAATGTAAAAGCGTTGGTTTAAAGCCACGACCAGCTGATAGGCTTCAAGCCTGATTATACAGCTGTATCAGATGTATGTATGTATGTATGTATGTAATAGACCTACTGAATTTGGATTTTTATCCCAAAGCCCTATCCTTACTCAAATTCATTAATGCCGTTCACACTCCTTTTGGCTGATATCTTCATTAATATTAGAGCAATCACCCAGACATTTTCTGACCGGCTGCACTGAACTAAGACCCAACAGATTTAGACTTACTTTCCTCTCTTTGCTGATTATTTCTTTCTGTGTTATCTGTAGAAATATTCCATATGATGAAGCTTCATTGACCACAAATGTCTGCCTCTTAATAAGCTAAAAGGAGGAGCACGTTCAGTGCAGCCAGTCAGAAAATATCTCGGCGATTGCTCCAATATTAACGAAGATATGGGCCAAAAGGAGTGTGAACAGCATTAATGAATTAAATTAAAATTGCATGGAGTTGCTTTCTCACGTTAGTGATTTTTAGAGTGATCGCGACAAATTCATGGAAAATATGGGCCGAAACGACACGCTACGGCATTTATGACTTTGACTTTAGGCCTAGCTTACAAGACAAGTTGTCCTCTGCAACACAAGTTTGGGGCTAGCACAAACTTGTGGTATTTCTAGTCTCTGGCCTGAATGGATGCCGAAAGTTACTACCCGTCCCTGGCAGGATTCGAACTGGCAACCTTCACATCCAGGGTGAACACATTACGCATTAGACCAAAGAGAACTTCCCATTTGGCCTGAGGCACTTGGTGTGTTTTATCCACTGGGCCTGGGTCGAGATATCAAACACTGCCACTGACACAGTTTATACTCATAGTCATAGCCCTGACCTACATGACTCTCATTAGGCATTACTCATACACACTGGCATATGCAGCCTGATCAGCTGACATCCATCAGTAGACAATTAACAGTCACTGCATAAGCCAAGGTACACCTTGTCTGACAGTAACGGATCACAGGCAGTAGCTAATCACTTAGCTGTTCACTGCTAAACTGCATCTATTAAAAGCTACTGAATGTAATAAATTAGGACTTATTTCAAAGATAATTAACCACTGACTTAATATAAGTTAAAAAATACAAGGTTTTACCATTGTTTACTATATACAGTTCACTTTAAGTAACGCTTTCTCTTCGCTCTGTGAGTAATAGTACGAAACAGCAACTTCCATTTTAACAAGCCACTCTTGCCAAACTGATGATGTCTGTATACAACTATCGTAATTTTTACATAGCTGGTTATACAGCTATGTAAAAATTACCTCAGTAACTGCCTGACTTCCTACCTTGCCAGACTTCCCCGAGCTTCCCATAACTTAAACCTTCCAAGAAAAAATCAGAATTGCTGTTGTCATCTAAATTGCAGTTACTGCTTTCTCTGCAGTAGCTGATCGGTGGCACTTGTCTTTGCCACCAAGCTTTACTGCCAGTTGGCATGGCATGAATATCCTATTGGCCCAATATCAGAAGCAGTACTCAGAACGTATTAAAATAAGCTAAGTAAATTACGCTCAGTATTAATCTTGGGATTGCAGCATATAAAGTTTCTTGTTGCAGATATGGGTAATTCAGCTGATATATACATAAATATGGCCTGAAGCAGCAATTAATTTATTTCTTATTGAATATGCATATTTCTGATGCCTTTACATTGCAGGGAATAGAAATGCTTTAGGAAAGATTGTTCACAGAAAACATGTCCCTGGGCATATCACTATACCACTTATGTCTTCAATGTGTTGGAGAAAGAATCCAACTATATTCAGAGGAATACTTTAAAGGTAATTTTTTAATACCTGTTTTAAGATTTCTATGTTTGTTAAATCTTTGTAAAACTTACATTATGATCGTTATGGTGAATTAACAACATTTATAATCAAGATAACCAGGTTAAAATTTTTAATACAAAGTAAAGATTGTGAGAGTTGCTCCTGTTTTAATTAATGCCAAGCACTACAGATTGTGGCACTATGACTGTGCAGAAGTCATATTGAAAGTGATTTATTGTTAACTTTCCTGACTTTCCCTATGTTTAACCTAAGTACCAGTATATGAATACTGGTAATATGAATATTTGATGTTTGATGTCAAGCAAGACGAATAAATATAGGCAAGGTCTTTTCAATGCCAAATAAAGATATGTTTAAACTAAGTATATGAATATAATGATTAAGTTAAGGTAGGGGCCAGGAGAGCCAGCCACTGGTGTGACACCTGAAAAGAGGTGCGATCGGAGAGGGAGAGGAGAATGTTGTTAGTAGTCGCGACTGCTTGTATAAACAATTAATTGGTTTCGTTGGCGGGACTGAATGAAGCAGGGATACAGGGGGGGGGGGGTTGAGGAGGGGGGGTCGAGAGGCCAAAGTCTGGGTGCGGCTTATAATATGTAGTTTTCCGGAAATGGTTCTGGGTGCCTGCCAACCCGGTTTTGAGGCCAAAGTTGGGGTGCGGCTTCTAATATGTATGCGGCTTCAAATAGGCAGTTTACGGTAGTTTATAAGTAACCTCTGTTCTGTCTTTTGATATCCTTCTCATGCAATCTATATTTCTAAAAAAGACTATGTATTATCTATACAACACTGTACATATTTCATCATTTTTCTATTTCATATTTTTAGGATTACCAACCTGCATAAAAAGGCATCTAGCCAAATATATAAGTGCCAAACAGCTGTTTCGATTGGAACACATTCTTCAAGAAGCAGGTAACAGTTCTGACAGGTTTTGATTAAGTGTTATTTATTTCCTCTCCAGAGTGTAGTTCAAGGCTACTGCATAGCAATCTATATAAATATATATCTCTCAACATCTTACAGAACAATCTGTCTCAATTAAACTGTGGTTTATTAAAACATTTTGTTATTATAAATAATCGTCTTAGTATCTCTTCTAATTTATTAGTCAGATTATTCTCATTATGATTATATTTCTTCTGTAGCAGGTACATTTAGTAGGATGCTAGCTATCCATCATAAGACTCCTATTTGTACTGATATTGTGACTTCTGGTCTATCACTTATCCTGGCTTAATTCTATTTAGATGTTGACCTCGCATTCCTCTGGAGATCTCATTTCGTAGCTCGCTGGCCTCACAGTTACCAGCAGCAGAATTTTGTTTTCAATGGCTGGTCATACAGCCCACGGCAGACCTACATTGACAAACATTTTCAAGAGGAATACAATGCAAGGCTTGCAGGAGAGTATGAACCCAATGGTACTTATGACGGTTACAGTAGATTTTTTTTTTTTACACCAATACCAACAATGTCAGGTAAAACTGAATGGTGACAGGAGGCTGGCTTAGCAAATTGTAGGTTTTAAACAATGTCATTTACCTCGACAGGAGGAATGTAGGGCATGTACCGACTGACTCAAACTTTACAAACATTAAATTGCCACAAGAACGCAGACTAGATGTATTTAGTAACATAACAACTTACTATCCGAACCGTTTAAAATGATACAATCAGTCACATTTAAATGGTGTAATCGTTTGTAAACTACAATAGGGACCTCCAGTAGTGAAGAACTCGCGCTTTGGGTCGATGAATTTGTGGAAATAATCCTCCCGCTAGAACAATGACGTCACTAACTATGGTTTAACCCACATATTATTATTTCATGTGTATCGTGTCTTCGTGTGTATCGTGTCTTCGTGTGTATAGTGTCTGCGTGTCATTCAGAACACAGTCGCGATCGGGCTTTCGGCGTGCCGCTGCACCACTTGGTGAAAGGCACCCTCCCCAGCGCCATGCGCGACCCACGCGAGAAGACGACGCTCATCGACTACCTGATGGAAATGGACGAGGAGGAGCCACAAGCCGGGGGTAGCTCTCCTGGCCTTTTATCCGACGCTGCCTCGGACTGGTCGTACGAGGACATCGGCGAGATGGTTGGCATGGCGGACGATGCCGACTCGTTCAGTAGTTTATCGAGCCTCGCCGAGGGCGTGAAGACGTTTACCCTCCAGGCTCGCCGCTGCCAACAGTTGCTTAACGACTCGGCTACGATGAAGGCTCTGTGTACCAATCTGCAAGTGCTGTCCGTCTCCCATATAACCGACTCTAACCTGGGAGACACGTTGGAGTTGTTGACCCGCCTCATGCGGCGCGGTTGTGTGGAGCAACTGGAAGTGCACGCCAGTGACCTGTCACGGGAGTCGGTGGCGCGCCTCGTGAAGACCTGCTCGGCGCGTACCGACAGCGGCGGCGGCGACGGCAGTGACGGCAACGCGTCTGGCGGTGACGTCACGCGTGGTGTTAAGGAGGCTGAGGCACCGCGGCGTGGCGCCACCGACAGACGCCAACGGGCAGAGGTCAGAGCAGCAGGGAACGTGGATGTTGCTCGCAACTGCTGCGGATCAGCCACAGATCTCACTCCCAGACATGAAACTAAAGACTATATCAAACAGAAGAGGAAAGGTCCACGTTGTTTCAAATCTAATTCAGATCCTCTCGCTTGCTACGCATCGCTTTTCAGTTCAGATGAGGATGAGAGCCAACCAAAGATACCCCGCATCAAAGTAGGTTCAAATGACTTAGCGAAGCTACGGGATCCACGCTGGAGACCGTTGACTGGCCTTCTGCTCTATAACCTTTTCCAAAACTATTCCGGGGAGTTTGTTCAAGCCCTACTAGCTTGGAGAGAGTTGAAGCGTTTATTTATCGCCGTGGACATCCCGCCAAACGGCGGTTTCCACGCGACAGAGGTGCTGGTTGAGCTGGTCCGACGAGGTCAGCTCGAAGATCTGCGTGTCTGCGAGACGTCCGCATCGCTGAACGACAACATAATATTACATCTCTTACAAGGGGTGTGTGATGAACACATTATGTGAGTAATTGATGCATTTCTTTTTTTTATTCTGTCTTTACGTGTGGTTATTTTTGCTTTGCGGTAACTGGTGTCTTAGTCCCTCGTGTTAGTAACTTTGCTACACATAATCGACAACAATACTCCTCATTACAGTTATGTGCACCTCTTAGCGTAGCAATGAGACAAATCCACAAATTACGTTTATGAATATGTAAGAGATACAATTTAAGGATAACAAAAATGGATAAGCATATAGATTTAAGCATATGAAAAGGAATAAGGATATAGATCTAGGCATATAAAAATGGATAAGGATATAGATCTAAGCATATAAAATTGGATAAGGATATGTGGTCTAAGCTATCTAAGATTCCTGTAACCATAGTACAGCGACGTTGTGTATATGTTTGTTTGCCTAATACGATAACATAACTACATTTGTACAAAATTTCTTCAACCCTAATGTCTTGCTGATGTTATCATGTCTTTTTTTTCAGGCCAACGATGAAACGGCTGGAGTTTCAAATGCTTGATCTGGCAGCGGCAGGTGCCTTGCCTGAAGTACAGGAAATACCAGTCGGTAAGGCCCGTTTAAATCGCTCGTCGTACGTACTGCTTCAGCTGCAAATGATGATGGATTTATTGCAAGGACTCTATAAACTTAATATTTTCACAGGTTGCAAAAAAAATATTCACTGGCAGCAGACTAACACTGCTGTGTGTTTTATTCTGCAGGGAGGTGCAGTGTGGTCGACGAACTGGAGGAGTTGAGTCTGATGCTACCCCAGGGCTCGGAGACTATCCTCAGGAGCTGCGTCCGTCACGTGATCCAGCGGCGCAAATGTCGTCTGCGGCGCCTCGTGGTCCGATTCGATGACCTGGTGCCTGGTGTCACACTGGTGCTTCAAGACGCCTTGACGGGTAGGTTTGAGGCGGTCACCGACTGTATGGTGCAACAGCCAACACTGGTGCTTCAAGACGCCTTGACGGGTAGGTTTGAGGCGGTCACCGACTGTATGGTGCCACAGCCCACACTGGTGCTTTAAGACGCTTTGATGGGTAGGTTTGAGGCGGTCACCGACTGTATGGTGCCACAGCCCACACTGGTGCTTTAAGACGCTTTGATGGGTAGGTTTGAGGCGGTCACCGACTGTATGGTGCCACAGCCCACACTGGTGCTTTAAGACGCTTTGATGGGTAGGTTTGAGGCGGTCACCGATAGTATGGTGCCACACCCCACACTGGTGCTTTAAGACGCCTTGACGGGTAGGTTTGAGGCGGTCACCGACTGTATGGTGCCACAGCCCACACTGGTGCTTCAAGACGCCTTGACGGGTAGGTTTGAGGCGGTCACCGACTGTATGGTGCCACAGCCAACACTGGTGCTTCAAGACGCCTTGACGGGTACGTTTGAGGCGGTCACCGACTGTATGGTGCAACAGCCAACACTGGTGCTTCAAGACGCCTTGACGGGTAGGTTTGAGGCGGTCACCGACTGTATGGTGCCACAGCCCACACTGGTGCTTTAAGACGCTTTGATGGGTAGGTTTGAGGCGGTCACCGACTGTATGGTGCCACAGCCCACACTGGTGCTTTAAGACGCTTTGATGGGTAGGTTTGAGGCGGTCACCGACTGTATGGTGCCACAGCCCACACTGGTGCTTTAAGACGCTTTGATGGGTAGGTTTGAGGCGGTCACCGACTGTATGGTGCCACAGCCCACACTGGTGCTTTAAGACGCCTTGACGGGTAGGTTTGAGGCGGTCACCGACTGTATGGTGCCACAGCCCACACTGGTGCTTCAAGACGCCTTGACGGGTAGGTTTGAGGCGGTCACCGACTGTATGGTGCCACAGCCCACACTGGTGCTTCAAGACGCCTTGACGGGTAGGTTTGAGGCGGTCACCGACTGTATGGTGCCACAGCCAACACTGGTGCTTCAAGGCGCCTTGACGGGTAGGTTTGAGGCGGTCACCGACTGTATGGTGCCACAGCCAACACTGGTGCTTCAAGGCGCCTTGACGGGTAGGTTTGAGGCGGTCACCGACTGTATGGTGCCACAGCCAACACTGGTGCTTCAAGACGCCTTGACGGGTAGGTTTGAGGCGGTCACCGACTGTATGGTGCCACAGCCCACACTGGTGCTTCAAGGCGCCTTGATGGGTAGGTTTGAGGCGGTCACCGACTGTATGGTGCCACAGCCCACACTGGTGCTTTAAGACGCTTTGACGGGTAGGTTTGAGGCGGTCACCGACTGTATGGTGCCACAGCCCACACTGGTGCTTCAAGGCGCCTTGATGGGTAGGTTTGAGGCGGTCACCGACTGTATGGTGCCACAGCCAACACTGGTGCTTCAAGGCGCCTTGACGGGTAGGTTTGAGGCGGTCACCGACTGTATGGTGCCACAGCCAACACTGGTGCTTCAAGGCGCCTTGACGGGTAGGTTTGAGGCGGTCACCGACTGTATGGTGCCACAGCCCACACTGGTGCTTCAAGGCGCCTTGACGGGTAGGTTTGAGGCGGTCACCGACTGTATGGTGCCACAGCCCACACTGGTGCTTCAAGGCGCCCTGACGGGTAGGTTTGAGGCGGTCACCGACTGTATGGTGCCACAGCCCACACTGGTGCTTTAAGACGCCTTGACGGGTAGGTTTGAGGCGGTCACCGACTGTATGGTGCCACAGCCCACACTGGTGCTTCAAGGCGCCTTGACGGGTAGGTTTGAGGCGGTCACCGACTGTATGGTGCCACAGCCCACACTGGTGCTTCAAGACGCCTTGACGGGTAGGTTCGAGGCGGTCACCGACTGTATGGTGCCACAGCCCACACTGGTGCTTTAAGACGCCTTGACGGGTAGGTTTGAGGCGGTCACCGACTGTATGGTGCCACAGCCCACACTGGTGCTTCAAGGCGCCTTGACGGGTAGGTTTGAGGCGGTCACCGACTGTATGGTGCCACAGCCAACACTGGTGCTTTAAGACGCCTTGACGGGTAGGTTTGAGGCGGTCACCGACTGTATGGTGCCACAGCCAACACTGGTGCTTCAAGGCGCCTTGACGGGTAGGTTTGAGGCGGTCACCGACTGTATGGTGCCACAGCCCACACTGGTGCTTCAAGACGCCTTGACGGGTAGGTTTGAGGCGGTCACCGACTGTATGGTGCCACAGCCCACACTGGTGCTTTAAGACGCCTTGACGGGTAGGTTTGAGGCGGTCACCGACTGTATGGTGCAACAGCCCACACTGGTGCTTCAAGGCGCTTTGACGGGTAGGTTTGAGGCGGTCACCGACTGTATGGTGCCACAGCCAACACTAGTGCTTCAAGGCGCCTTGACGGGTAGGTTTGAGGCGGTCACCGACTGTATGGTGCCACAGCCAACACTGGTGCTTCAAGGCGCCTTGACGGGTAGGTTTGAGGCGGTCACCGACTGTATGGTGCAACAGCCCACACTGGTGCTTTAAGACGCTTTGATGGGTAGGTTTGAGGCGGTCACCGACTGTATGGTGCCACAGCCAACACTGGTGCTTCAAGGCGCCTTGACGGGTAGGTTTGAGGCGGTCACCGACTGTATGGTGCAACAGCCCACACTGGTGCTTTAAGACGCTTTGATGGGTAGGTTTGAGGCGGTCACCGACTGTATGGTGCCACAGCCAACACTGGTGCTTCAAGGCGCCTTGACGGGTAGGTTTGAGGCGGTCACCGACTGTATGGTGCCACAGCCAACACTGGTGCTTCAAGACGCCTTGACGGGTAGGTTTGAGGCGGTCACCGACTGTATGGTGCCACAGCCAACACTGGTGCTTCAAGGCGCCTTGACGGGTAGGTTTGAGGCGGTCACCGACTGTATGGTGCCACAGCCCACACTGGTGCTTTAAGACGCTTTGATGGGTAGGTTTGAGGCGGTCACCGACTGTATGGTGCCACAGCCAACACTGGTGCTTCAAGACGCCTTGACGGGTAGGTTTGAGGCGGTCACCGACTGTATGGTGCCACAGCCCACACTGGTGCTTTAAGACGCTTTGATGGGTAGGTTTGAGGCGGTCACCGACTGTATGGTGCCACAGCCCACACTGGTGCTTTAAGACGCTTTGATGGGTAGGTTTGAGGCGGTCACCGACTGTATGGTGCCACAGCCAACACTGGTGCTTTAAGACGCCTTGACGGGTAGGTTTGAGGCGGTCACCGACTGTATGGTGCCACAGCCCACACTGGTGCTTCAAGACGCCTTGACGGGTAGGTTTGAGGCGGTCACCGACTGTATAGTGCCACAGCCCACACTGGTGCTTCAAGGCGCCTTGATGGGTAGGTTTGAGGCGGTCACCGACTGTATGGTGCCACAGCCCACACTGGTGCTTTAAGACGCTTTGATGGGTAGGTTTGAGGCGGTCACCGACTGTATGGTGCCACAGCCCACACTGGTGCTTTAAGACGCTTTGATGGGTAGGTTTGAGACGGTCACCGACTGTATGGTGCCACAGCCCACACTGGTGCTTTAAGACGCTTTGATGGGTAGGTTTGAGGCGGTCACCGACTGTATGGTGCCACAGCCCACACTGGTGCTTTAAGACGCCTTGACGGGTAGGTTTGAGGCGGTCACCGACTGTATTGTGCCACAGCCCACACTGGTGCTTCAAGACGCCTTGACGGGTAGGTTTGAGGCGGTCACCGACTGTATGGTGCCACAGCCAACACTGATGCTTCAAGACGCCTTGACGGGTAGGTTTGAGGCGGTCACCGACTGTATGGTGCCACAGCCCACACTGGTGCTTCAAGGCGCCTTGATGGGTAGGTTTGAGGCGGTCACCGACTGTATGGTGCCACAGCCCACACTGGTGCTTTAAGACGCTTTGACGGGTAGGTTTGAGGCGGTCACCGACTGTATGGTGCCACAGCCCACACTGGTGCTTCAAGGCGCCTTGATGGGTAGGTTTGAGGCGGTCACCGACTGTATGGTGCCACAGCCAACACTGGTGCTTCAAGGCGCCTTGACGGGTAGGTTTGAGGCGGTCACCGACTGTATGGTGCCACAGCCAACACTGGTGCTTCAAGGCGCCTTGACGGGTAGGTTTGAGGCGGTCACCGACTGTATGGTGCCACAGCCAACACTGGTGCTTCAAGGCGCCTTGACGGCTAGGTTTGAGGCGGTCACCGACTGTATGGTGCAACAGCCCACACTGGTGCTTTAAGACGCTTTGACGGGTAGGTCTGAGGCGGTCACCGACTGTATGGTGCCACAGCCCACACTGGTGCTTCAAGACGCCTTGACGGGTAGGTTTGAGGCGGTCACCGACTGTATGGTGCCACAGCCAACACTGGTGCTTCAAGGCGCCTTGACGGGTAGGTTTGAGGCGGTCACCGACTGTATGGTGCAACAGCCCACACTGGTGCTTTAAGACGCTTTGATGAGTAGGTTTGAGGCGGTCACCGACTGTATGGTGCCACAGCCAACACTGGTGCTTCAAGGCGCCTTGACGGGTAGGTTTGAGGCGGTCACCGACTGTATGGTGCCACAGCCCACACTGGTGCTTTAAGACGCTTTGATGGGTAGGTTTGAGGCGGTCACCGACTGTATGGTGCCACAGCCAACACTGGTGCTTTAAGGCGCCTTGACGGGTAGGTTTGAGGCGGTCACCGACTGTATGGTGCCACAGCCCACACTGGTGCTTTAAGACGCTTTGATGGGTAGGTTTGAGGCGGTCACCGACTGTATGGTGCCACAGCCCACACTGGTGCTTCAAGGCGCCTTGACGGGTAGGTTTGAGGCGGTCACCGACTGTATGGTGCCACAGCCCACACTGGTGCTTCAAGGCGCCTTGACGGGTAGGTTTGAGGCGGTCACCGACTGTATGGTGCCACAGCCAACACTGGTGCTTTAAGGCGCCTTGACGGGTAGGTTTGAGGCGGTCACCGACTGTATGGTGCCACAGCCCACACTGGTGCTTCAAGGCGCCTTGACGGGTAGGTTTGAGGCGGTCACCGACTGTATGGTGCCACAGCCCACACTGGTGCTTCAAGGCGCCTTGACGGGTAGGTTTGAGGCGGTCACCGACTGTATGGTGCCACAGCCAACACTGGTGCTTTAAGGCGCCTTGACGGGTAGGTTTGAGGCGGTCACCGACTGTATGGTGCCACAGCCCACACTGGTGCTTCAAGGCGCCTTGACGGGTAGGTTTGAGGCGGTCACCGACTGTATGGTGCCACAGCCAACACTGGTGCTTTAAGACGCTTTGATGGGTAGGTTTGAGGCGGTCACCGACTGTATGGTGCCACAGCCAACACTGGTGCTTTAAGACGCTTTGATGGGTAGGTTTGAGGCGGTCACCGACTGTATGGTGCCACAGCCAACACTGGTGCTTTAAGACGCTTTGATGGGTAGGTTTGAGGCGGTCACCGACTGTATGGTGCCACAGCCAACACTGGTGCTTTAAGACGCTTTGATGGGTAGGTTTGAGGCGGTCACCGACTGTATGGTGCCACAGCCAACACTGGTGCTTTAAGACGCTTTGATGGGTAGGTTTGAGGCGGTCACCGACTGTATGGTGCCACAGCCCACACTGGTGCTTCAAGGCGCCTTGACGGGTAGGTTTGAGGCGGTCACCGACTGTATGGTGCCACAGCCAACACTGGTGCTTTAAGACGCTTTGATGGGTAGGTTTGAGGCGGTCACCGACTGTATGGTGCCACAGCCAACACTGGTGCTTTAAGGCGCCTTGACGGGTAGGTTTGAGGCGGTCACCGACTGTATGGTGCCACAGCCAACACTGGTGCTTTAAGACGCCTTGACGGGTAGGTTTGAGGCGGTCACCGACTGTATGGTGCCACAGCCAACACTGGTGCTTTAAGACGCCTTGACGGGTAGGTCTGAGGCGGTCACCGACTGTATGGTGCCACAGCCAACACTGGTGCTTCAAGGCGCCTTGACGGGTAGGTTTGAGGCGGTCACCGACTGTATGGTGCCACAGCCCACACTGGTGCTTCAAGGCGCCTTGACGGGTAGGTTTGAGGCGGTCACCGACTGTATGGTGCCACAGCCCACACTGGTGCTTTAAGACGCTTTGATGGGTAGGTTTGAGGCGGTCACCGACTGTATGGTGCCACAGCCCACAGTGGTGCTTTAAGACGCTTTGATGGGTAGGTTTGAGGCGGTCACCGACTGTATGGTGCCACAGCCGACACTGGTGCTTTAAGACGCTTTGATGGGTAGGTTTGAGGCGGTCACCGACTGTATGGTGCCACAGCCCACACTGGTGCTTTAAGACGCTTTGATGGGTAGGTTTGAGGCGGTCACCGACTGTATGGTGCCACAGCCAACACTGATGCTTCAAGACGCCTTGACGGGTAGGTCTGAGGCGGTCACCGACTGTATGGTGCCACAGCCCACACTGGTGCTTCAAGACGCCTTGACGGGTAGGTTTGAGGCGGTCACCGACTGTATGGTGCCACAGCCCACACTGGTGCTTCAAGACGCCTTGACGGGTAGGTTTGAGGCGGTCACCGACTGTATGGTGCCACAGCCTACACTGGTGCTTCAAGGCGCCTTGATGGGTAGGTTTGAGGCGGTCACCGACTGTATGGTGCCACAGCCCACACTGGTGCTTTAAGACGCTTTGACGGGTAGGTTTGAGGCGGTCACCGACTGTATGGTGCCACAGCCCACACTGGTGCTTTAAGACGCTTTGACGGGTAGGTTTGAGGCGGTCACCGACTGTATGGTGCCACAGCCAACACTGGTGCTTCAAGGCGCCTTGACGGGTAGGTTTGAGGCGGTCACCGACTGTATGGTGCAACAGCCCACACTGGTGCTTTAAGACGCTTTGACGGGTAGGTTTGAGGCGGTCACCGACTGTATGGTGCCACAGCCCACACTGGTGCTTTAAGACGCTTTGACGGGTAGGTTTGAGGCGGTCACCGACTGTATGGTGCCACAGCCAACACTGGTGCTTCAAGGCGCCTTGACGGGTAGGTTTGAGGCGGTCACCGACTGTATGGTGCAACAGCCCACACTGGTGCTTTAAGACGCTTTGATGGGTAGGTTTGAGGCGGTCACCGACTGTATGGTGCCACAGCCAACACTGGTGCTTCAAGGCGCCTTGACGGGTAGGTTTGAGGCGGTCACCGACTGTATGGTGCCACAGCCAACACTGGTGCTTCAAGACGCCTTGACGGGTAGGTTTGAGGCGGTCACCGACTGTATGGTGCCACAGCCAACACTGGTGCTTCAAGGCGCCTTGACGGGTAGGTTTGAGGCGGTCACCGACTGTATGGTGCCACAGCCAACACTGGTGCTTCAAGACGCCTTGACGGATTAGGTTTGAGGCGGTCACCGACTGTATGGTGCCACAGCCAACACTGGTGCTTCAAGACGCCTTGACGGGTAGGTTTGAGGCGGTCACCGACTGTATGGTGCCACAGCCCACACTGATGCTTCAAGACGCCTTGACGGGTAGGTTTGAGGCGATCACCGACTGTATGGTGCCACAGCCCACACTGGTGCTTCAAGGCGCCTTGACGGGTAGGTTTGAGGCGGTCACCGACTGTATTGTGCCACAGCCCACACTGGTGCTTTAAGACGCCTTGACGGGTAGGTTTGAGGCGGTCACCGACTGTATGGTGCCACAGCCCACACTGGTGCTTTAAGACGCCTTGACGGGTAGGTTTGAGGCGGTCACCGACTGTATGGTGCCACAGCCCACACTGGTGCTTTAAGACGCCTTGACGGGTAGGTTTGAGGCGGTCACCGACTGTATGGTGCCACAGCCCACACTGGTGCTTCAAGGCGCCTTGACGGGTAGGTTTGAGGCGGTCACCGACTGTATGGTGCCACAGCCCACACTGATGCTTCAAGACGCCTTGACGGGTAGGTTTGAGGCGGTCACCGACTGTATGGTGCCACAGCCCACACTGGTGCTTTAAGACGCCTTGACGGGTAGGTTTGAGGCGGTCACCGACTGTATGGTGCCACAGCCCACACTGGTGCTTCAAGGCGCCTTGACGGGTAGGTTTGAGGCGGTCACCGACTGTATGGTGCCACAGCCCACACTGGTGCTTTAATACGCCTTGACGGGTAGGTTTGAGACGGTCACCGACTGTATGGTGCCACAGCCCACACTGGTGCTTTAAGACGCCTTGACGGGTAGGTTTGAGGCGGTCACCGACTGTATGGTGCCACAGCCCACACTGGTGCTTCAAGGCGCCTTGACGGGTAGGTTTGAGGCGGTCACCGACTGTATGGTGCCACAGCCCACACTGGTGCTTTAAGACGCCTTGACGGGTAGGTTTGAGGCGGTCACCGACTGTATGGTGCCACAGCCCACACTGGTGCTTTAAGACGCCTTGACGGGTAGGTTTGAGGCGGTCACCGACTGTATGGTGCCACAGCCAACACTGGTGCTTTAAGACGCTTTGACGGGTAGGTTTGAGGCGGTCACCGACTGTATGGTGCCACAGCCCACACTGATGCTTCAAGACGCCTTGACGGGTAGGTTTGAGGCGGTCACCGACTGTATGGTGCCACAGCCCACACTGGTGCTTCAAGGCGCCTTGACGGGTAGGTTTGAGGCGGTCACCGACTGTATGGTGCCACAGCCCACACTGGTGCTTTAAGACGCCTTGACGGGTAGGTTTGAGGCGGTCACCGACTGTATGGTGCCACAGCCCACACTGGTGCTTTAAGACGCTTTGATGGGTAGGTTTGAGGCGGTCACCGACTGTATGGTGCCACAGCCAACACTGGTGCTTCAAGACGCCTTGACGGGTAGGTTTGAGGCGGTCACCGACTGTATGGTGCCACAGCCAACACTGGTGCTTCAAGGCGCCTTGACGGGTAGGTTTGAGGCGGTCACCGACTGTATGGTGCCACAGCCAACACTGGTGCTTCAAGACGCCTTGACGGGTAGGTTTGAGGCGGTCACCGACTGTATGGTGCCACAGCCAACACTGGTGCTTCAAGACGCCTTGACGGGTAGGTTTGATGCGGTCACCGACTGTATGGTGCCACAGCCAACACTGGTGCTTCAAGACGCTTTGATGGGTAGGTTTGAGGCGGTCACCGACTGTATGGTGCCACAGCCAACACTGGTGCTTCAAGACGCCTTGACGGGTAGGTTTGAGGCGGTCACCGACTGTATGGTGCCACAGCCCATACTGGTGCTTCAAGGCGCCTTGACGGGTAGGTTTGAGGCGGTCACCGACTGTATGGTGCCACAGCCCACACTGGTGCTTTAAGACGCCTTGACGGGTAGGTTTGAGGCGGTCACCGACTGTATGGTGCCACATCCCACACTGATGCTTCAAGACGCCTTGACGGGTAGGTTTGAGGCGGTCACCGACTGTATGGTGCCACAGCCCACACTGGTGCTTTAAGACGCTTTGATGGGTAGGTTTGATGCGGTCACCGACTGTATGGTGCCACAGCCCACACTGATGCTTCAAGACGCCTTGACGGGTAGGTTTGAGGCGGTCACCGACTGTATGGTGCCACAGCCCACACTGATGCTTCAAGACGCCTTGACGGGTAGGTTTGAGGCGGTCACCGACTGTATGGTGCCACAGCCAACACTGGTGCTTCAAGGCGCCTTGACGGGTAGGTTTGAGGCGGTCACCGACTGTATGGTGCCACAGCCCACACTGGTGCTTTAAGACGCCTTGACGGGTAGGTTTGAGGCGGTCACCGACTGTATGGTGCCACAGCCCACACTGATGCTTCAAGACGCCTTGACGGGTAGGTTTGAGGCGGTCACCGACTGTATGGTGCCACAGCCCACACTGATGCTTCAAGACGCCTTGACGGGTAGGTTTGAGGCGGTCACCGACTGTATGGTGCCACAGCCCACACTGGTGCTTTAAGACGCCTTGACGGGTAGGTTTGAGGCGGTCACCGACTGTATGGTGCCACAGCCCACACTGGTGCTTCAAGGCGCCTTGACGGGTAGGTTTGAGGCGGTCACCGACTGTATGGTGCCACAGCCCACACTGATGCTTCAAGACGCCTTGACGGGTAGGTTTGAGGCGGTCACCGACTGTATGGTGCCACAGCCCACACTGGTGCTTTAAGACGCTTTGATGGGTAGGTATGAGGCGGTCACCGACTGTATGGTGCCACAGCCAACACTGGTGCTTCAAGGCGCCTTGACGGGTAGGTTTGAGGCGGTCACCGACTGTATGGTGCCACAGCCAACACTGGTGCTTCAAGGCGCCTTGACGGGTAGGTTTGAGGCGGTCACCAACTGTATGGTGCAACAGCCCACACTGGTGCTTCAAGGCGCCTTGATGGGTAGGTATGAGGCGGTCACCGACTGTATGGTGCCACAGCCCACACTGGTGCTTCAAGGCGCCTTGGCGGGTAGGTTTGAGGCGGTCACCGACTGTATGGTGCAACAGCCCACACTGGTGCTTTAAGACGCCTTGATGGGTAGGTTTGAGGCGGTCACCGACTGTATGGTGCCACAGCCCACACTGGTGCTTTAAGACGCTTTGATGGGTAGGTTTGAGGCGGTCACCGACTGTATGGTGCCACAGCCAACACTGGTGCTTCAAGACGCCTTGACGGGTAGGTTTGAGGCGGTCACCGACTGTATGGTGCCACAGCCCACACTGGTGCTTTAAGACGCTTTGATGGGTAGGTTTGAGGCGGTCACCGACTGTATGGTGCCACAGCCCACACTGGTGCTTTAAGACGCATTGACGGGTAGGTTTGAGGCGGTCACCGACTGTATGGTGCCACAGCCCACACTGGTGCTTTAAGACGCTTTGATGGGTAGGTTTGAGGCGGTCACCGACTGTATGGTGCCACAGCCCACAGTGGTGCTTTAAGACGCTTTGATGGGTAGGTTTGAGGCGGTCACCGACTGTATGGTGCCACAGCCGACACTGGTGCTTTAAGACGCTTTGATGGGTAGGTTTGAGGCGGTCACCGACTGTATGGTGCCACAGCCCACACTGGTGCTTTAAGACGCTTTGATGGGTAGGTTTGAGGCGGTCACCGACTGTATGGTGCCACAGCCAACACTGATGCTTCAAGACGCCTTGACGGGTAGGTCTGAGGCGGTCACCGACTGTATGGTGCCACAGCCCACACTGGTGCTTCAAGACGCCTTGACGGGTAGGTTTGAGGCGGTCACCGACTGTATGGTGCCACAGCCCACACTGGTGCTTCAAGACGCCTTGACGGGTAGGTTTGAGGCGGTCACCGACTGTATGGTGCCACAGCCCACACTGGTGCTTCAAGGCGCCTTGATGGGTAGGTTTGAGGCGGTCACCGACTGTATGGTGCCACAGCCCACACTGGTGCTTTAAGACGCTTTGACGGGTAGGTTTGAGGCGGTCACCGACTGTATGGTGCCACAGCCCACACTGGTGCTTTAAGACGCTTTGACGGGTAGGTTTGAGGCGGTCACCGACTGTATGGTGCCACAGCCAACACTGGTGCTTCAAGGCGCCTTGACGGGTAGGTTTGAGGCGGTCACCGACTGTATGGTGCAACAGCCCACACTGGTGCTTTAAGACGCTTTGACGGGTAGGTTTGAGGCGGTCACCGACTGTATGGTGCCACAGCCCACACTGGTGCTTTAAGACGCTTTGACGGGTAGGTTTGAGGCGGTCACCGACTGTATGGTGCCACAGCCAACACTGGTGCTTCAAGGCGCCTTGACGGGTAGGTTTGAGGCGGTCACCGACTGTATGGTGCAACAGCCCACACTGGTGCTTTAAGACGCTTTGATGGGTAGGTTTGAGGCGGTCACCGACTGTATGGTGCAACAGCCCACACTGGTGCTTTAAGACGCTTTGACGGGTAGGTTTGAGGCGGTCACCGACTGTATGGTGCCACAGCCCACACTGGTGCTTTAAGACGCTTTGACGGGTAGGTTTGAGGCGGTCACCGACTGTATGGTGCCACAGCCAACACTGGTGCTTCAAGGCGCCTTGACGGGTAGGTTTGAGGCGGTCACCGACTGTATGGTGCAACAGCCCACACTGGTGCTTTAAGACGCTTTGATGGGTAGGTTTGAGGCGGTCACCGACTGTATGGTGCCACAGCCAACACTGGTGCTTCAAGGCGCCTTGACGGGTAGGTTTGAGGCGGTCACCGACTGTATGGTGCCACAGCCAACACTGGTGCTTCAAGACGCCTTGACGGGTAGGTTTGAGGCGGTCACCGACTGTATGGTGCCACAGCCAACACTGGTGCTTCAAGGCGCCTTGACGGGTAGGTTTGAGGCGGTCACCGACTGTATGGTGCCACAGCCAACACTGGTGCTTCAAGACGCCTTGACGGGTAGGTTTGAGGCGGTCACCGACTGTATGGTGCCACAGCCAACACTGGTGCTTCAAGACGCCTTGACGGGTAGGTTTGAGGCGGTCACCGACTGTATGGTGCCACAGCCCACACTGGTGCTTCAAGGCGCCTTGACGGGTAGGTTTGAGGCGGTCACCGACTGTATGGTGCCACAGCCCACACTGGTGCTTTAAGACGCCTTGACGGGTAGGTTTGAGGCGGTCACCGACTGTATGGTGCCACAGCCCACACTGATGCTTCAAGACGCCTTGACGGGTAGGTTTGAGGCGATCACCGACTGTATGGTGCCACAGCCCACACTGGTGCTTCAAGGCGCCTTGACGGGTAGGTTTGAGGCGGTCACCGACTGTATTGTGCCACAGCCCACACTGGTGCTTTAAGACGCCTTGACGGGTAGGTTTGAGGCGGTCACCGACTGTATGGTGCCACAGCCCACACTGATGCTTCAAGACGCCTTGACGGGTAGGTTTGAGGCGGTCACCGACTGTATGGTGCCACAGCCCACACTGGTGCTTTAAGACGCCTTGACGGGTAGGTTTGAGGCGGTCACCGACTGTATGGTGCCACAGCCCACACTGGTGCTTCAAGGGGCCTTGACGGGTAGGTTTGAGGCGGTCACCGACTGTATGGTGCCACAGCCCACACTGGTGCTTTAATACGCCTTGACGGGTAGGTTTGAGGCGGTCACCGACTGTATGGTGCCACAGCCCACACTGGTGCTTTAAGACGCCTTGACGGGTAGGTTTGAGGCGGTCACCGACTGTATGGTGCCACAGCCCACACTGGTGCTTCAAGGCGCCTTGACGGGTAGGTTTGAGGCGGTCACCGACTGTATGGTGCCACAGCCCACACTGGTGCTTTAAGACGCCTTGACGGGTAGGTTTGAGGCGGTCACCGACTGTATGGTGCCACAGCCCACACTGGTGCTTTAAGACGCCTTGACGGGTAGGTTTGAGGCGGTCACCGACTGTATGGTGCCACAGCCCACACTGATGCTTCAAGACGCCTTGACGGGTAGGTTTGAGGCGGTCACCGACTGTATGGTGCCACAGCCCACACTGGTGCTTCAAGGCGCCTTGACGGGTAGGTTTGAGGCGGTCACCGACTGTATGGTGCCACAGCCCACACTGGTGCTTTAAGACGCCTTGACGGGTAGGTTTGAGGCGGTCACCGACTGTATGGTGCCACAGCCCACACTGGTGCTTTAAGACGCTTTGATGGGTAGGTTTGAGGCGGTCACCGACTGTATGGTGCCACAGCCAACACTGGTGCTTCAAGACGCCTTGACGGGTAGGTTTGAGGCGGTCACCGACTGTATGGTGCCACAGCCAACACTGGTGCTTCAAGGCGCCTTGACGGGTAGGTTTGAGGCGGTCACCGACTGTATGGTGCCACAGCCAACACTGGTGCTTCAAGACGCCTTGACGGGTAGGTTTGAGGCGGTCACCGACTGTATGGTGCCACAGCCAACACTGGTGCTTCAAGACGCCTTGACGGGTAGGTTTGATGCGGTCACCGACTGTATGGTGCCACAGCCAACACTGGTGCTTCAAGACGCTTTGATGGGTAGGTTTGAGGCGGTCACCGACTGTATGGTGCCACAGCCAACACTGGTGCTTCAAGACGCCTTGACGGGTAGGTTTGAGGCGGTCACCGACTGTATGGTGCCACAGCCCATACTGGTGCTTCAAGGCGCCTTGACGGGTAGGTTTGAGGCGGTCACCGACTGTATGGTGCCACAGCCCACACTGGTGCTTTAAGACGCCTTGACGGGTAGGTTTGAGGCGGTCACCGACTGTATGGTGCCACATCCCACACTGATGCTTCAAGACGCCTTGACGGGTAGGTTTGAGGCGGTCACCGACTGTATGGTGCCACAGCCCACACTGGTGCTTTAAGACGCTTTGATGGGTAGGTTTGATGCGGTCACCGACTGTATGGTGCCACAGCCCACACTGATGCTTCAAGACGCCTTGACGGGTAGGTTTGAGGCGGTCACCGACTGTATGGTGCCACAGCCCACACTGATGCTTCAAGACGCCTTGACGGGTAGGTTTGAGGCGGTCACCGACTGTATGGTGCCACAGCCAACACTGGTGCTTCAAGGCGCCTTGACGGGTAGGTTTGAGGCGGTCACCGACTGTATGGTGCCACAGCCCACACTGGTGCTTTAAGACGCCTTGACGGGTAGGTTTGAGGCGGTCACCGACTGTATGGTGCCACAGCCCACACTGATGCTTCAAGACGCCTTGACGGGTAGGTTTGAGGCGGTCACCGACTGTATGGTGCCACAGCCCACACTGATGCTTCAAGACGCCTTGACGGGTAGGTTTGAGGCGGTCACCGACTGTATGGTGCCACAGCCCACACTGGTGCTTTAAGACGCCTTGACGGGTAGGTTTGAGGCGGTCACCGACTGTATGGTGCCACAGCCCACACTGGTGCTTCAAGGCGCCTTGACGGGTAGGTTTGAGGCGGTCACCGACTGTATGGTGCCACAGCCCACACTGATGCTTCAAGACGCCTTGACGGGTAGGTTTGAGGCGGTCACCGACTGTATGGTGCCACAGCCCACACTGGTGCTTTAAGACGCTTTGATGGGTAGGTATGAGGCGGTCACCGACTGTATGGTGCCACAGCCAACACTGGTGCTTCAAGGCGCCTTGACGGGTAGGTTTGAGGCGGTCACCGACTGTATGGTGCCACAGCCAACACTGGTGCTTCAAGGCGCCTTGACGGGTAGGTTTGAGGCGGTCACCGACTGTATGGTGCAACAGCCCACACTGGTGCTTCAAGGCGCCTTGATGGGTAGGTATCAGGCGGTCACCGACTGTATGGTGCCACAGCCCACACTGGTGCTTCAAGGCGCCTTGACGGGTAGGTTTGAGGCGGTCACCGACTGTATGGTGCAACAGCCCACACTGGTGCTTTAAGACGCCTTGATGGGTAGGTTTGAGGCGGTCACCGACTGTATGGTGCCACAGCCCACACTGGTGCTTTAAGACGCTTTGATGGGTAGGTTTGAGGCGGTCACCGACTGTATGGTGCCACAGCCAACACTGGTGCTTCAAGACGCCTTGACGGGTAGGTTTGAGGCGGTCACCGACTGTATGGTGCCACAGCCCACACTGGTGCTTTAAGACGCTTTGATGGGTAGGTTTGAGGCGGTCACCGACTGTATGGTGCCACAGCCCACACTGGTGCTTTAAGACGCATTGACGGGTAGGTTTGAGGCGGTCACCGACTGTATGGTGCCACAGCCAACACTGGTGCTTTAAGACGCCTTGACGGGTAGGTTTGAGGCGGTCACCGACTGTATGGTGCCACAGCCCACACTGGTGCTTCAAGACGCTTTGATGGGTAGGTTTGAGGCGGTCACCGACTGTATGGTGCCACAGCCCACACTGGTGCTTTAAGACGCCTTGACGGGTAGGTTTGAGGCGGTCACCGACTGTATGGTGCCACAGCCCACACTGGTGCTTTAAGACGCTTTGATGGGTAGGTTTGAGGCGGTCACCGACTGTATGGTGCCACAGCCAACACTGGTGCTTCAAGACGCCTTGACGGGTAGGTTTGAGGCGGTCACCGACTGTATGGTGCCACAGCCCACACTGGTGCTTTAAGACGCTTTGATGGGTAGGTTTGAGGCGGTCACCGACTGTATGGTGCCACAGCCAACACTGGTGCTTCAAGACGCCTTGACGGGTAGGTTTGAGGCGGTCACCGACTGTATGGTGCCACAGCCCACACTGGTGCTTCAAGGCGCCTTGACGGGTAGGTTTGAGGCGGTCACCGACTGTATGGTGCCACAGCCCACACTGGTGCTTTAAGACGCATTGACGGGTAGGTTTGAGGCGGTCACCGACTGTATGGTGCCACAGCCAACACTGGTGCTTTAAGACGCCTTGACGGGTAGGTTTGAGGCGGTCACCGACTGTATGGTGCCACAGCCCACACTGGTGCTTCAAGACGCTTTGATGGGTAGGTTTGAGGCGGTCACCGACTGTATGGTGCCACAGCCCACACTGGTGCTTTAAGACGCCTTGACGGGTAGGTTTGAGGCGGTCACCGACTGTATGGTGCCACAGCCAACACTGGTGCTTTAAGACGCCTGGATGGGTAGGTTTGAGGCGGTCACCGACTGTATGGTGCCACAGCCCACACTGGTGCTTTAAGACGCCTGGATGGGTAGGTTTGAGGCGGTCACCGACTGTATGGTGCCACAGCCCACACTGGTGCTTTAAGACGCCTGGATGGGTAGGTTTGAGGCGGTCACCGACTGTATGGTGCCACAGCCAACACTGGTGCTTTAAGACGCCTTGACGGGTAGGTTTGAGGCGGTCACCGACTGTATGGTGCCACAGCCAACACTGGTGCTTTAAGACGCTTTGATGGGTAGGTATGAGGCGGTCACTGACTGTATGGTGCCACAGCCAACACTGGTGCTTTAAGACGCCTTGACGGGTAGGTTTGAGGCGGTCACCGACTGTATGGTGCCACAGCCCACACTGGTGCTTCAAGGCGCCTTGACGGGTAGGTTTGAGGCGGTCAGCGACTGTATGGTGCCACAGCCCACACTGGTGCTTTAAGACGCCTTGACGGGTAGGTTTGAGGCGGTCACCGACTGTATGGTGCCACAGCCAACACTGGTGCTTCAAGACGCCTTGACGGGTAGGTTTGAGGCGGTCACCGACTGTATGGTGCCGCAGCCAACACTGGTGCTTTAAGACGCCTTGACGGGTAGGTTTGAGGCGGTCACCGACTGTATGGTGCCACAGTCAACACTGGTGCTTTAAGACGCCTTGACGGGTAGGTTTGAGGCGGTCACCGACTGTATGGTGCCACAGCCCACACTGGTGCTTTAAGACGCCTTGACGGGTAGGTTTGAGGCGGTCACCGACTGTATGGTGCCACAGCCAACACTGGTGCTTTAAGACGCCTTGACGGGTAGGTTTGAGGCGGTCACCGACTGTATGGTGCCACAGCCAACACTGGTGCTTTAAGACGCCTGGATGGGTAGGTTTGAGGCGGTCACCGACTGTATGGTGCCACAGCCCACACTGGTGCTTCAAGGCGCCTTGACGGGTAGGTTTGAGGCGGTCACCGACTGTATGGTGCCACAGCCCACACTGGTGCTTTAAGACGACTTGACGGGTAGGTTTGAGGCGGTCGCCGACTGTATGGTGCCACAGCCAACACTGGTGCTTTAAGACGCCTTGACGGGTAGGTTTGAGGCGGTCACCGACTGTATGGTGCCACAGCCAACACTGGTGCTTTAAGACGCCTTGACGGGTAGGTTTGAGGCGGTCACCGACTGTATGGTGCCACCGCCAACACTGGTGCTTTAAGACGCCTTGACGGGTAGGTTTGAGGCGGTCACCGACTGTATGGTGCCACAGCCCACACTGGTGCTTCAAGGCGCCTTGACGGGTAGGTTTGAGGCGGTCACCGACTGTATGGTGCCACAGTCCACACTGGTGCTTTAAGACGCCTTGACGGGTAGGTTTGAGGCGGTCACCGACTGTATGGTGCCACAGCCAACACTGGTGCTTTAAGACGCCTTGACGGGTAGGTTTGAGGCGGTCACCGACTGTATGGTGCCACAGCCCACACTGGTGCTTCAAGGCGCCTTGACGGGTAGGTTTGAGGCGGTCACCGACTGTATGGTGCCACAGCCAACACTGGTGCTTCAAGGCGCCTTGACGGGTAGGTTTGAGGCGGTCACCGACTGTATGGTGCCACAGCCAACACTGGTGCTTTAAGACGCCTTGACGGGTAGGTTTGAGGCGGTCACCGACTGTATGGTGCCACAGCCAACACTGGTGCTTTAAGACGCCTTGACGGGTAGGTTTGAGGCGGTCACCGACTGTATGGTGCCACAGCCCACACTGGTGCTTTAAGACGCTTTGACGGGTAGGTATGAGGCGGTCACCGACTGTATGGTGCCACAGCCAACACTGGTGCTTTAAGACGCCTTGACGGGTAGGTCTGAGGCGGTCACCGACTGTATGGTGCCACAGCCAACACTGGTGCTTTAAGACGCCTTGACGGGTAGGTCTGAGGCGGTCACCGACTGTATGGTGCCACAGCCAACACTGGTGCTTCAAGACGCCTTGACGGGTAGGTCTGAGGCGGTCACCGACTGTATGGTGCCACAGCCCACACTGGTGCTTTAAGACGCCTTGACGGGTAGGTTTGAGGCGGTCACCGACTGTATGGTGCCACAGCCAACACTGGTGCTTTAAGACGCCTTGACGGGTAGGTCTGAGGCGGTCACCGACTGTATGGTGCCACAGCCAACACTGGTGCTTTAAGACGCTTTGATGGGTAGGTTTGAGGCGGTCACCGACTGTATGGTGCCACAGCCCACACTGGTGCTTTAAGACGCTTTGATGGGTAGGTTTGAGGCGGTCACCGACTGTATGGTGCCACAGCCAACACTGGTGCTTTAAGACGCTTTGATGGGTAGGTTTGAGGCGGTCACCGACTGTATGGTGCCACAGTCCACACTGGTGCTTTAAGACGCCTTGACGGGTAGGTTTGAGGCGGTCACCGACTGTATGGTGCCACAGTCCACACTGGTGCTTTAAGACGCCTTGACGGGTAGGTTTGAGGCGGTCACCGACTGTATGGTGCCACAGTCCACACTGGTGCTTTAAGACGCCTTGACGGGTAGGTTTGAGGCGGTCACCGGCTGTATGGTGCCACAGCCAACACTGGTGCTTTAAGACGCCTTGACGGGTAGGTTTGAGGCGGTCACCGACTGTATGGTGCCACAGTCCACACTGGTGCTTTAAGACGCCTTGACGGGTAGGTTTGAGGCGGTCACCGACTGTATGGTGCCACAGCCAACACTGGTGCTTTAAGACGCCTTGACGGGTAGGTTTGAGGCGGTCACCGACTGTATGGTGCCACAGCCAACACTGGTGCTTTAAGACGCTTTGATGGGTAGGTTTGAGGCGGTCACCGACTGTATGGTGCCACAGCCAACACTGGTGCTTTAAGACGCTTTGATGGGTAGGTCTGAGGCGGTCACCGACTGTATGGTGCCACAGCCAACACTGGTGCTTTAAGACGCCTTGACGGGTAGGTTTGAGGCGGTCACCGACTGTATGGTGCCACAGCCAACACTGGTGCTTTAAGACGCCTTGATGGGTAGGTTTGAGGCGGTCACCGACTGTATGGTGCCACAGCCAACACTGGTGCTTTAAGACGCCTTGACGGGTAGGTTTGAGGCGGTCACCGACTGTATGGTGCCACAGCCAACACTGGTGCTTTAAGACGCTTTGATGGGTAGGTTTGAGGCGGTCACCGACTGTATGGTGCCACAGCCAACACTGGTGCTTTAAGACGCTTTGATGGGTAGGTCTGAGGCGGTCACCGACTGTATGGTGCCACAGCCAACACTGGTGCTTTAAGACGCCTTGACGGGTAGGTTTGAGGCGGTCACCGACTGTATGGTGCCACAGCCAACACTGGTGCTTCAAGACGCCTTGACGGGTAGGTTTGAGGCGGTCACCGACTGTATGGTGCCACAGCCAACACTGGTGCTTTAAGACGCCTTGACGGGTAGGTTTGAGGCGGTCACCGACTGTATGGTGCCACAGCCCACACTGGTGCTTTAAGACGCCTTGACGGGTAGGTTTGAGGCGGTCACCGACTGTATGGTGCCACAGCCAACACTGGTGCTTTAAGACGCCTTGATGGGTAGGTTTGAGGCGGTCACCGACTGTATGGTGCCACAGCCAACACTGGTGCTTTAAGACGCCTTGACGGGTAGGTTTGAGGCGGTCACCGACTGTATGGTGCCACAGCCCACACTGGTGCTTTAAGACGCTTTGATGGGTAGGTTTGAGGCGGTCACCGACTGTATGGTGCCACAGCCAACACTGGTGCTTTAAGACGCCTTGATGGGTAGGTTTGAGGCGGTCACCGACTGTATGGTGCCACAGCCCACACTGGTGCTTTAAGACGCTTTGATGGGTAGGTTTGAGGCGGTCACCGACTGTATGGTGCCACAGCCAACACTGGTGCTTTAAGACGCCTTGACGGGTAGGTTTGAGGCGGTCACCGACTGTATGGTGCCACAGCCCACACTGGTGCTTCAAGACGCCTTGATGGGTAGGTTTGAGGCGGTCACCGACTGTATGGTGCCACAGCCCACACTGGTGCTTCAAGGCGCCTTGACGGGTAGGTATGAGGCGGTCACCGACTGTATGGTGCCACAGCCAACACTGGTGCTTTAAGACGCCTTGACGGGTAGGTTTGAGGCGGTCACCGACTGTATGGTGCCACAGCCCACACTGGTGCTTTAAGACGCCTTGACGGGTAGGTTTGAGGCGGTCACCGACTGTATGGTGCCACAGCCCACACTGGTGCTTTAAGACGCTTTGACGGGTAGGTTTGAGGCGGTCACCGACTGTATGGTGCCACAGCCCACACTGGTGCTTTAAGACGCCTTGATGGGTAGGTTTGAGGCGGTCACCGACTGTATGGTGCCACAGCCCACACTGGTGCTTTAAGACGCCTTGACGGGTAGGTTTGAGGCGGTCACCGACTGTATGGTGCCACAGCCAACACTGGTGCTTTAAGACGCCTTGACGGGTAGGTTTGAGGCGGTCACCGACTGTATGGTGCCACAGCCAACACTGGTGCTTTAAGACGCTTTGATGGGTAGGTTTGAGGCGGTCACCGACTGTATGGTGCCACAGCCAACACTGGTGCTTTAAGACGCTTTGATGGGTAGGTCTGAGGCGGTCACCGACTGTATGGTGCCACAGCCAACACTGGTGCTTTAAGACGCCTTGACGGGTAGGTTTGAGGCGGTCACCGACTGTATGGTGCCACAGCCAACACTGGTGCTTCAAGACGCCTTGACGGGTAGGTTTGAGGCGGTCACCGACTGTATGGTGCCACAGCCAACACTGGTGCTTTAAGACGCCTTGACGGGTAGGTTTGAGGCGGTCACCGACTGTATGGTGCCACAGCCCACACTGGTGCTTTAAGACGCCTTGACGGGTAGGTTTGAGGCGGTCACCGACTGTATGGTGCCACAGCCAACACTGGTGCTTTAAGACGCCTTGATGGGTAGGTTTGAGGCGGTCACCGACTGTATGGTGCCACAGCCAACACTGGTGCTTTAAGACGCCTTGACGGGTAGGTTTGAGGCGGTCACCGACTGTATGGTGCCACAGCCCACACTGGTGCTTTAAGACGCTTTGATGGGTAGGTTTGAGGCGGTCACCGACTGTATGGTGCCACAGCCAACACTGGTGCTTTAAGACGCCTTGATGGGTAGGTTTGAGGCGGTCACCGACTGTATGGTGCCACAGCCAACACTGGTGCTTTAAGACGCCTTGATGGGTAGGTTTGAGGCGGTCACCGACTGTATGGTGCCACAGCCAACACTGGTGCTTTAAGACGCCTTGACGGGTAGGTTTGAGGCGGTCACCGACTGTATGGTGCCACAGCCCACACTGGTGCTTTAAGACGCTTTGATGGGTAGGTTTGAGGCGGTCACCGACTGTATGGTGCCACAGCCAACACTGGTGCTTTAAGACGCCTTGATGGGTAGGTTTGAGGCGGTCACCGACTGTATGGTGCCACAGCCCACACTGGTGCTTTAAGACGCTTTGATGGGTAGGTTTGAGGCGGTCACCGACTGTATGGTGCCACAGCCAACACTGGTGCTTTAAGACGCCTTGACGGGTAGGTTTGAGGCGGTCACCGACTGTATGGTGCCACAGCCCACACTGGTGCTTCAAGACGCCTTGATGGGTAGGTTTGAGGCGGTCACCGACTGTATGGTGCCACAGCCCACACTGGTGCTTCAAGGCGCCTTGACGGGTAGGTATGAGGCGGTCACCGACTGTATGGTGCCACAGCCAACACTGGTGCTTTAAGACGCCTTGACGGGTAGGTTTGAGGCGGTCACCGACTGTATGGTGCCACAGCCCACACTGGTGCTTTAAGACGCCTTGACGGGTAGGTTTGAGGCGGTCACCGACTGTATGGTGCCACAGCCCACACTGGTGCTTTAAGACGCTTTGACGGGTAGGTTTGAGGCGGTCACCGACTGTATGGTGCCACAGCCCACACTGGTGCTTTAAGACGCCTTGATGGGTAGGTTTGAGGCGGTCACCGACTGTATGGTGCCACAGCCCACACTGGTGCTTTAAGACGCCTTGACGGGTAGGTTTGAGGCGGTCACCGACTGTATGGTGCCACAGCCAACACTGGTGCTTTAAGACGCCTTGACGGGTAGGTTTGAGGCGGTCACCGACTGTATGGTGCCACAGCCAACACTGGTGCTTTAAGACGCTTTGATGGGTAGGTTTGAGGCGGTCACCGACTGTATGGTGCCACAGCCAACACTGGTGCTTTAAGACGCTTTGATGGGTAGGTCTTGAGGCGGTCACCGACTGTATGGTGCCACAGCCAACACTGGTGCTTTAAGACGCCTTGACGGGTAGGTTTGAGGCGGTCACCGACTGTATGGTGCCACAGCCAACACTGGTGCTTCAAGACGCCTTGACGGGTAGGTTTGAGGCGGTCACCGACTGTATGGTGCCACAGCCAACACTGGTGCTTTAAGACGCCTTGACGGGTAGGTTTGAGGCGGTCACCGACTGTATGGTGCCACAGCCCACACTGGTGCTTTAAGACGCCTTGACGGGTAGGTTTGAGGCGGTCACCGACTGTATGGTGCCACAGCCAACACTGGTGCTTTAAGACGCCTTGATGGGTAGGTTTGAGGCGGTCACCGACTGTATGGTGCCACAGCCAACACTGGTGCTTTAAGACGCCTTGACGGGTAGGTTTGAGGCGGTCACCGACTGTATGGTGCCACAGCCCACACTGGTGCTTTAAGACGCTTTGATGGGTAGGTTTGAGGCGGTCACCGACTGTATGGTGCCACAGCCAACACTGGTGCTTTAAGACGCCTTGATGGGTAGGTTTGAGGCGGTCACCGACTGTATGGTGCCACAGCCCACACTGGTGCTTTAAGACGCTTTGATGGGTAGGTTTGAGGCGGTCACCGACTGTATGGTGCCACAGCCAACACTGGTGCTTTAAGACGCCTTGACGGGTAGGTTTGAGGCGGTCACCGACTGTATGGTGCCACAGCCCACACTGGTGCTTCAAGACGCCTTGATGGGTAGGTTTGAGGCGGTCACCGACTGTATGGTGCCACAGCCCACACTGGTGCTTCAAGGCGCCTTGACGGGTAGGTATGAGGCGGTCACCGACTGTATGGTGCCACAGCCAACACTGGTGCTTTAAGACGCCTTGACGGGTAGGTTTGAGGCGGTCACCGACTGTATGGTGCCACAGCCCACACTGGTGCTTTAAGACGCCTTAACGGGTAGGTTTGAGGCGGTCACCGACTGTATGGTGCCACAGCCCACACTGGTGCTTTAAGACGCTTTGACGGGTAGGTTTGAGGCGGTCACCGACTGTATGGTGCCACAGCCCACACTGGTGCTTTAAGACGCCTTGATGGGTAGGTTTGAGGCGGTCACCGACTGTATGGTGCCACAGCCCACACTGGTGCTTTAAGACGCCTTGACGGGTAGGTTTGAGGCGGTCACCGACTGTATGGTGCCACAGCCAACACTGGTGCTTTAAGACGCCTTGACGGGTAGGTTTGAGGCGGTCACCGACTGTATGGTGCCACAGCCCACACTGGTGCTTTAAGACGCCTTGATGGGTAGGTTTGAGGCGGTCACCGACTGTATGGTGCCACAGCCAACACTGGTGCTTCAAGGCGCCTTGACGGGTAGGTTTGAGGCGGTCACCGACTGTATGGTGCCACAGCCCACACTGGTGCTTCAAGGCGCCTTGACGGGTAGGTTTGAGGCGGTCACCGACTATATGGTGCAACAGCCCACACTGGTGCTTTAAGACGCCTTGATGGGTAGGTTTGAGGCGGTCACCGACTGTATGGTGCCACAGCCCACACTGGTGCTTTAAGACGCTTTGATGGGTAGGTTTGAGGCGGTCACCGACTGTATGGTGCCACAGCCAACACTGGTGCTTCAAGACGCCTTGACGGGTAGGTTTGAGGCGGTCACCGACTGTATGGTGCCACAGCCCACACTGGTGCTTTAAGACGCTTTGATGGGTAGGTTTGAGGCGGTCACCGACTGTATGGTGCCACAGCCCACACTGGTGCTTTAAGACGCATTGACGGGTAGGTTTGAGGCGGTCACCGACTGTATGGTGCCACAGCCAACACTGGTGCTTTAAGACGCCTTGACGGGTAGGTTTGAGGCGGTCACCGACTGTATGGTGCCACAGCCCACACTGGTGCTTCAAGACGCTTTGATGGGTAGGTTTGAGGCGGTCACCGACTGTATGGTGCCACAGCCCACACTGGTGCTTTAAGACGCCTTGACGGGTAGGTTTGAGGCGGTCACCGACTGTATGGTGCCACAGCCCACACTGGTGCTTTAAGACGCTTTGATGGGTAGGTTTGAGGCGGTCACCGACTGTATGGTGCCACAGCCAACACTGGTGCTTCAAGACGCCTTGACGGGTAGGTTTGAGGCGGTCACCGACTGTATGGTGCCACAGCCCACACTGGTGCTTTAAGACGCTTTGATGGGTAGGTTTGAGGCGGTCACCGACTGTATGGTGCCACAGCCAACACTGGTGCTTCAAGACGCCTTGACGGGTAGGTTTGAGGCGGTCACCGACTGTATGGTGCCACAGCCCACACTGGTGCTTCAAGGCGCCTTGACGGGTAGGTTTGAGGCGGTCACCGACTGTATGGTGCCACAGCCTACACTGGTGCTTTAAGACGCATTGACGGGTAGGTTTGAGGCGGTCACCGACTGTATGGTGCCACAGCCAACACTGGTGCTTTAAGACGCCTTGACGGGTAGGTTTGAGGCGGTCACCGACTGTATGGTGCCACAGCCCACACTGGTGCTTCAAGACGCTTTGATGGGTAGGTTTGAGGCGGTCACCGACTGTATGGTGCCACAGCCCACACTGGTGCTTTAAGACGCCTTGACGGGTAGGTTTGAGGCGGTCACCGACTGTATGGTGCCACAGCCCACACTGGTGCTTTAAGACGCCTTGACGGGTAGGTTTGAGGCGGTCACCGACTGTATGGTGCCACAGCCAACACTGGTGCTTTAAGACGCCTGGATGGGTAGGTTTGAGGCGGTCACCGACTGTATGGTGCCACAGCCCACACTGGTGCTTTAAGACGCCTGGATGGGTAGGTTTGAGGCGGTCACCGACTGTATGGTGCCACAGCCCACACTGGTGCTTTAAGACGCCTGGATGGGTAGGTTTGAGGCGGTCACCGACTGTATGGTGCCACAGCCAACACTGGTGCTTTAAGACGCCTTGACGGGTAGGTTTGAGGCGGTCACCGACTGTATGGTGCCACAGCCAACACTGGTGCTTTAAGACGCTTTGATGGGTAGGTATGAGGCGGTCACTGACTGTATGGTGCCACAGCCAACACTGGTGCTTTAAGACGCCTTGACGGGTAGGTTTGAGGCGGTCACCGACTGTATGGTGCCACAGCCCACACTGGTGCTTCAAGGCGCCTTGACGGGTAGGTTTGAGGCGGTCAGCGACTGTATGGTGCCACAGCCCACACTGGTGCTTTAAGACGCCTTGACGGGTAGGTTTGAGGCGGTCACCGACTGTATGGTGCCACAGCCAACACTGGTGCTTCAAGACGCCTTGACGGGTAGGTTTGAGGCGGTCACCGACTGTATGGTGCCACAGCCAACACTGGTGCTTTAAGACGCCTTGACGGGTAGGTTTGAGGCGGTCACCGACTGTATGGTGCCACAGTCAACACTGGTGCTTTAAGACGCCTTGACGGGTAGGTTTGAGGCGGTCACCGACTGTATGGTGCCACAGCCCACACTGGTGCTTTAAGACGCCTTGACGGGTAGGTTTGAGGCGGTCACCGACTGTATGGTGCCACAGCCAACACTGGTGCTTTAAGACGACTTGACGGGTAGGTTTGAGGCGGTCACCGACTGTATGGTGCCACAGTCCACACTGGTGCTTTAAGACGCCTTGACGGGTAGGTTTGAGGCGGTCACCGACTGTATGGTGCCACAGCCCACACTGGTGCTTTAAGACGCCTTGACGGGTAGGTTTGAGGCGGTCACCGACTGTATGGTGCCACAGCCCACACTGATGCTTCAAGACGCCTTGACGGGTAGGTTTGAGGCGGTCAGCGACTGTATGGTGCCACAGCCAACACTGGTGCTTCAAGGCGCCTTGACGGGTAGGTTTGATGCGGTCACCGACTGTATGGTGCCATAGCCCACACTGATGCTTCAAGACGCCTTGACGGGTAGGTTTGAGGCGGTCAGCGACTGTATGGTGCCACAGCCAACACTGGTGCTTCAAGGCGCCTTGACGGGTAGGTTTGAGGCGGTCACCGACTGTATGGTGCCACAGCCCACACTGGTGCTTCAAGACGCCTTGACGGGTAGGTTTGATGCGGTCACCGACTGTATGGTGCCACAGCCAACACTGATGCTTCAAGACGCCTTGACGGGTAGGTTTGAGGCGGTCACCGACTGTATGGTGCCACAGCCCACACTGGTGCTTTAAGACGCCTTGACGGGTAGGTTTGAGGCGGTCACCGACTGTATGGTGCCACAGCCAACACTGGTGCTTTAAGACGCCTTGACGGGTAGGTTTGAGGCGGTCACCGACTGTATGGTGCCACAGCCAACACTGGTGCTTTAAGACGCCTGGATGGGTAGGTTTGAGGCGGTCACCGACTGTATGGTGCCACAGCCCACACTGGTGCTTCAAGGCGCCTTGACGGGTAGGTTTGAGGCGGTCACCGACTGTATGGTGCCACAGCCCACACTGGTGCTTTAAGACGCCTTGACGGGTAGGTTTGAGGCGGTCACCGACTGTATGGTGCCACAGCCAACACTGGTGCTTTAAGACGCCTTGACGGGTAGGTTTGAGGCGGTCACCGACTGTATGGTGCCACAGCCAACACTGGTGCTTTAAGACGCCTTGACGGGTAGGTTTGAGGCGGTCACCGACTGTATGGTGCCACAGCCAACACTGGTGCTTTAAGACGCCTTGACGGGTAGGTTTGAGGCGGTCACCGACTGTATGGTGCCACAGCCCACACTGGTGCTTCAAGGCGCCTTGACGGGTAGGTTTGAGGCGGTCACCGACTGTATGGTGCCACAGTCCACACTGGTGCTTTAAGACGCCTTGACGGGTAGGTTTGAGGCGGTCACCGACTGTATGGTGCCACAGCCAACACTGGTGCTTTAAGACGCCTTGACGGGTAGGTTTGAGGCGGTCACCGACTGTATGGTGCCACAGCCCACACTGGTGCTTCAAGGCGCCTTGACGGGTAGGTTTGAGGCGGTCACCGACTGTATGGTGCCACAGCCAACACTGGTGCTTCAAGGCGCCTTGACGGGTAGGTTTGAGGCGGTCACCGACTGTATGGTGCCACAGCCAACACTGGTGCTTTAAGACGCCTTGACGGGTAGGTTTGAGGCGGTCACCGACTGTATGGTGCCACAGCCAACACTGGTGCTTTAAGACGCCTTGACGGGTAGGTTTGAGGCGGTCACCGACTGTATGGTGCCACAGCCCACACTGGTGCTTCAAGGCGCCTTGACGGGTAGGTTTGAGGCGGTCACCGACTGTATGGTGCCACAGTCCACACTGGTGCTTTAAGACGCCTTGACGGGTAGGTTTGAGGCGGTCACCGACTGTATGGTGCCACAGCCAACACTGGTGCTTTAAGACGCCTTGACGGGTAGGTTTGAGGCGGTCACCGACTGTATGGTGCCACAGCCCACACTGGTGCTTTAAGACGCTTTGACGGGTAGGTATGAGGCGGTCACCGACTGTATGGTGCCACAGCCAACACTGGTGCTTTAAGACGCCTTGACGGGTAGGTCTGAGGCGGTCACCGACTGTATGGTGCCACAGCCAACACTGGTGCTTTAAGACGCCTTGACGGGTAGGTCTGAGGCGGTCACCGACTGTATGGTGCCACAGCCAACACTGGTGCTTCAAGACGCCTTGACGGGTAGGTCTGAGGCGGTCACCGACTGTATGGTGCCACAGCCCACACTGGTGCTTTAAGACGCCTTGACGGGTAGGTTTGAGGCGGTCACCGACTGTATGGTGCCACAGCCAACACTGGTGCTTTAAGACGCCTTGACGGGTAGGTCTGAGGCGGTCACCGACTGTATGGTGCCACAGCCAACACTGGTGCTTTAAGACGCTTTGATGGGTAGGTTTGAGGCGGTCACCGACTGTATGGTGCCACAGCCCACACTGGTGCTTTAAGACGCTTTGATGGGTAGGTTTGAGGCGGTCACCGACTGTATGGTGCCACAGCCAACACTGGTGCTTTAAGACGCTTTGATGGGTAGGTTTGAGGCGGTCACCGACTGTATGGTGCCACAGTCCACACTGGTGCTTTAAGACGCCTTGACGGGTAGGTTTGAGGCGGTCACCGACTGTATGGTGCCACAGTCCACACTGGTACTTTAAGACGCCTTGACGGGTAGGTTTGAGGCGGTCACCGACTGTATGGTGCCACAGTCCACACTGGTGCTTTAAGACGCCTTGACGGGTAGGTTTGAGGCGGTCACCGGCTGTATGGTGCCACAGCCAACACTGGTGCTTTAAGACGCCTTGACGGGTAGGTTTGAGGCGGTCACCGACTGTATGGTGCCACAGTCCACACTGGTGCTTTAAGACGCCTTGACGGGTAGGTTTGAGGCGGTCACCGACTGTATGGTGCCACAGCCAACACTGGTGCTTTAAGACGCCTTGACGGGTAGGTTTGAGGCGGTCACCGACTGTATGGTGCCACAGCCAACACTGGTGCTTTAAGACGCTTTGATGGGTAGGTTTGAGGCGGTCACCGACTGTATGGTGCCACAGCCAACACTGGTGCTTTAAGACGCTTTGATGGGTAGGTCTGAGGCGGTCACCGACTGTATGGTGCCACAGCCAACACTGGTGCTTTAAGACGCCTTGACGGGTAGGTTTGAGGCGGTCACCGACTGTATGGTGCCACAGCCAACACTGGTGCTTTAAGACGCCTTGATGGGTAGGTTTGAGGCGGTCACCGACTGTATGGTGCCACAGCCAACACTGGTGCTTTAAGACGCCTTGACGGGTAGGTTTGAGGCGGTCACCGACTGTATGGTGCCACAGCCAACACTGGTGCTTTAAGACGCTTTGATGGGTAGGTTTGAGGCGGTCACCGACTGTATGGTGCCACAGCCAACACTGGTGCTTTAAGACGCTTTGATGGGTAGGTCTGAGGCGGTCACCGACTGTATGGTGCCACAGCCAACACTGGTGCTTTAAGACGCCTTGACGGGTAGGTTTGAGGCGGTCACCGACTGTATGGTGCCACAGCCAACACTGGTGCTTCAAGACGCCTTGACGGGTAGGTTTGAGGCGGTCACCGACTGTATGGTGCCACAGCCAACACTGGTGCTTTAAGACGCCTTGACGGGTAGGTTTGAGGCGGTCACCGACTGTATGGTGCCACAGCCCACACTGGTGCTTTAAGACGCCTTGACGGGTAGGTTTGAGGCGGTCACCGACTGTATGGTGCCATAGCCAACACTGGTGCTTTAAGACGCCTTGATGGGTAGGTTTGAGGCGGTCACCGACTGTATGGTGCCACAGCCAACACTGGTGCTTTAAGACGCCTTGACGGGTAGGTTTGAGGCGGTCACCGACTGTATGGTGCCACAGCCCACACTGGTGCTTTAAGACGCTTTGATGGGTAGGTTTGAGGCGGTCACCGACTGTATGGTGCCACAGCCAACACTGGTGCTTTAAGACGCCTTGATGGGTAGGTTTGAGGCGGTCACCGACTGTATGGTGCCACAGCCCACACTGGTGCTTTAAGACGCTTTGATGGGTAGGTTTGAGGCGGTCACCGACTGTATGGTGCCACAGCCCACACTGGTGCTTTAAGACGCCTTGACGGGTAGGTTTGAGGCGGTCACCGACTGTATGGTGCCACAGCCCACACTGGTGCTTCAAGACGCCTTGATGGGTAGGTTTGAGGCGGTCACCGACTGTATGGTGCCACAGCCCACACTGGTGCTTCAAGGCGCCTTGACGGGTAGGTATGAGGCGGTCACCGACTGTATGGTGCCACAGCCAACACTGGTGCTTTAAGACGCCTTGACGGGTAGGTTTGAGGCGGTCACCGACTGTATGGTGCCACAGCCCACACTGGTGCTTTAAGACGCCTTGACGGGTAGGTTTGAGGCGGTCACCGACTGTATGGTGCCACAGCCCACACTGGTGCTTCAAGGCGCCTTGACGGGTAGGTTTGAGGCGGTCACCGACTGTATGGTGCCACAGCCAACACTGGTGCTTCAAGGCGCCTTGACGGGTAGGTTTGAGGCGGTCACCGACTGTATGGTGCCACAGCCAACACTGGTGCTTTAAGACGCCTTGACGGGTAGGTTTGAGGCGGTCACCGACTGTATGGTGCCACAGCCCACACTGGTGCTTTAAGACGCCTTGACGGGTAGGTTTGAGGCGGTCACCGACTGTATGGTGCCACAGCCAACACTGGTGCTTCAAGGCGCCTTGACGGGTAGGTTTGAGGCGGTCACCGACTGTATGGTGCCACAGCCCACACTGGTGCTTCAAGACGCTTTGATGGGTAGGTTTGAGGCGGTCACCGACTGTATGGTGCCACAGCCCACACTGGTGCTTTAAGACGCCTTGACGGGTAGGTTTGAGGCGGTCACCGACTGTATGGTGCCACAGCCCACACTGGTGCTTTAAGACGCTTTGATGGGTAGGTTTGAGGCGGTCACCGACTGTATGGTGCCACAGCCAACACTGGTGCTTCAAGACGCCTTGACGGGTAGGTTTGAGGCGGTCACCGACTGTATGGTGCCACAGCCCACACTGGTGCTTTAAGACGCTTTGATGGGTAGGTTTGAGGCGGTCACCGACTGTATGGTGCCACAGCCAACACTGGTGCTTCAAGACGCCTTGACGGGTAGGTTTGAGGCGGTCACCGACTGTATGGTGCCACAGCCCACACTGGTGCTTCAAGGCGCCTTGACGGGTAGGTTTGAGGCGGTCACCGACTGTATGGTGCCACAGCCTACACTGGTGCTTTAAGACGCATTGACGGGTAGGTTTGAGGCGGTCACCGACTGTATGGTGCCACAGCCAACACTGGTGCTTTAAGACGCCTTGACGGGTAGGTTTGAGGCGGTCACCGACTGTATGGTGCCACAGCCCACACTGGTGCTTCAAGACGCTTTGATGGGTAGGTTTGAGGCGGTCACCGACTGTATGGTGCCACAGCCCACACTGGTGCTTTAAGACGCCTTGACGGGTAGGTTTGAGGCGGTCACCGACTGTATGGTGCCACAGCCCACACTGGTGCTTTAAGACGCCTTGACGGGTAGGTTTGAGGCGGTCACCGACTGTATGGTGCCACAGCCAACACTGGTGCTTTAAGACGCCTGGATGGGTAGGTTTGAGGCGGTCACCGACTGTATGGTGCCACAGCCCACACTGGTGCTTTAAGACGCCTGGATGGGTAGGTTTGAGGCGGTCACCGACTGTATGGTGCCACAGCCCACACTGGTGCTTTAAGACGCCTGGATGGGTAGGTTTGAGGCGGTCACCGACTGTATGGTGCCACAGCCAACACTGGTGCTTTAAGACGCCTTGACGGGTAGGTTTGAGGCGGTCACCGACTGTATGGTGCCACAGCCAACACTGGTGCTTTAAGACGCTTTGATGGGTAGGTATGAGGCGGTCACTGACTGTATGGTGCCACAGCCAACACTGGTGCTTTAAGACGCCTTGACGGGTAGGTTTGAGGCGGTCACCGACTGTATGGTGCCACAGCCCACACTGGTGCTTCAAGGCGCCTTGACGGGTAGGTTTGAGGCGGTCAGCGACTGTATGGTGCCACAGCCCACACTGGTGCTTTAAGACGCCTTGACGGGTAGGTTTGAGGCGGTCACCGACTGTATGGTGCCACAGCCAACACTGGTGCTTCAAGACGCCTTGACGGGTAGGTTTGAGGCGGTCACCGACTGTATGGTGCCACAGCCAACACTGGTGCTTTAAGACGCCTTGACGGGTAGGTTTGAGGCGGTCACCGACTGTATGGTGCCACAGTCAACACTGGTGCTTTAAGACGCCTTGACGGGTAGGTTTGAGGCGGTCACCGACTGTATGGTGCCACAGCCCACACTGGTGCTTTAAGACGCCTTGACGGGTAGGTTTGAGGCGGTCACCGACTGTATGGTGCCACAGCCAACACTGGTGCTTTAAGACGACTTGACGGGTAGGTTTGAGGCGGTCACCGACTGTATGGTGCCACAGTCCACACTGGTGCTTTAAGACGCCTTGACGGGTAGGTTTGAGGCGGTCACCGACTGTATGGTGCCACAGCCCACACTGGTGCTTTAAGACGCCTTGACGGGTAGGTTTGAGGCGGTCACCGACTGTATGGTGCCACAGCCCACACTGATGCTTCAAGACGCCTTGACGGGTAGGTTTGAGGCGGTCAGCGACTGTATGGTGCCACAGCCAACACTGGTGCTTCAAGGCGCCTTGACGGGTAGGTTTGATGCGGTCACCGACTGTATGGTGCCATAGCCCACACTGATGCTTCAAGACGCCTTGACGGGTAGGTTTGAGGCGGTCAGCGACTGTATGGTGCCACAGCCAACACTGGTGCTTCAAGGCGCCTTGACGGGTAGGTTTGAGGCGGTCACCGACTGTATGGTGCCACAGCCCACACTGGTGCTTCAAGACGCCTTGACGGGTAGGTTTGATGCGGTCACCGACTGTATGGTGCCACAGCCAACACTGATGCTTCAAGACGCCTTGACGGGTAGGTTTGAGGCGGTCACCGACTGTATGGTGCCACAGCCCACACTGGTGCTTTAAGACGCCTTGACGGGTAGGTTTGAGGCGGTCACCGACTGTATGGTGCCACAGCCAACACTGGTGCTTTAAGACGCCTTGACGGGTAGGTTTGAGGCGGTCACCGACTGTATGGTGCCACAGCCAACACTGGTGCTTTAAGACGCCTGGATGGGTAGGTTTGAGGCGGTCACCGACTGTATGGTGCCACAGCCCACACTGGTGCTTCAAGGCGCCTTGACGGGTAGGTTTGAGGCGGTCACCGACTGTATGGTGCCACAGCCCACACTGGTGCTTTAAGACGCCTTGACGGGTAGGTTTGAGGCGGTCACCGACTGTATGGTGCCACAGCCAACACTGGTGCTTTAAGACGCCTTGACGGGTAGGTTTGAGGCGGTCACCGACTGTATGGTGCCACAGCCAACACTGGTGCTTTAAGACGCCTTGACGGGTAGGTTTGAGGCGGTCACCGACTGTATGGTGCCACAGCCAACACTGGTGCTTTAAGACGCCTTGACGGGTAGGTTTGAGGCGGTCACCGACTGTATGGTGCCACAGCCCACACTGGTGCTTCAAGGCGCCTTGACGGGTAGGTTTGAGGCGGTCACCGACTGTATGGTGCCACAGTCCACACTGGTGCTTTAAGACGCCTTGACGGGTAGGTTTGAGGCGGTCACCGACTGTATGGTGCCACAGCCAACACTGGTGCTTTAAGACGCCTTGACGGGTAGGTTTGAGGCGGTCACCGACTGTATGGTGCCACAGCCCACACTGGTGCTTCAAGGCGCCTTGACGGGTAGGTTTGAGGCGGTCACCGACTGTATGGTGCCACAGCCAACACTGGTGCTTCAAGGCGCCTTGACGGGTAGGTTTGAGGCGGTCACCGACTGTATGGTGCCACAGCCAACACTGGTGCTTTAAGACGCCTTGACGGGTAGGTTTGAGGCGGTCACCGACTGTATGGTGCCACAGCCAACACTGGTGCTTTAAGACGCCTTGACGGGTAGGTTTGAGGCGGTCACCGACTGTATGGTGCCACAGCCCACACTGGTGCTTCAAGGCGCCTTGACGGGTAGGTTTGAGGCGGTCACCGACTGTATGGTGCCACAGTCCACACTGGTGCTTTAAGACGCCTTGACGGGTAGGTTTGAGGCGGTCACCGACTGTATGGTGCCACAGCCAACACTGGTGCTTTAAGACGCCTTGACGGGTAGGTTTGAGGCGGTCACCGACTGTATGGTGCCACAGCCCACACTGGTGCTTTAAGACGCTTTGACGGGTAGGTATGAGGCGGTCACCGACTGTATGGTGCCACAGCCAACACTGGTGCTTTAAGACGCCTTGACGGGTAGGTCTGAGGCGGTCACCGACTGTATGGTGCCACAGCCAACACTGGTGCTTTAAGACGCCTTGACGGGTAGGTCTGAGGCGGTCACCGACTGTATGGTGCCACAGCCAACACTGGTGCTTCAAGACGCCTTGACGGGTAGGTCTGAGGCGGTCACCGACTGTATGGTGCCACAGCCCACACTGGTGCTTTAAGACGCCTTGACGGGTAGGTTTGAGGCGGTCACCGACTGTATGGTGCCACAGCCAACACTGGTGCTTTAAGACGCCTTGACGGGTAGGTCTGAGGCGGTCACCGACTGTATGGTGCCACAGCCAACACTGGTGCTTTAAGACGCTTTGATGGGTAGGTTTGAGGCGGTCACCGACTGTATGGTGCCACAGCCCACACTGGTGCTTTAAGACGCTTTGATGGGTAGGTTTGAGGCGGTCACCGACTGTATGGTGCCACAGCCAACACTGGTGCTTTAAGACGCTTTGATGGGTAGGTTTGAGGCGGTCACCGACTGTATGGTGCCACAGTCCACACTGGTGCTTTAAGACGCCTTGACGGGTAGGTTTGAGGCGGTCACCGACTGTATGGTGCCACAGTCCACACTGGTACTTTAAGACGCCTTGACGGGTAGGTTTGAGGCGGTCACCGACTGTATGGTGCCACAGTCCACACTGGTGCTTTAAGACGCCTTGACGGGTAGGTTTGAGGCGGTCACCGGCTGTATGGTGCCACAGCCAACACTGGTGCTTTAAGACGCCTTGACGGGTAGGTTTGAGGCGGTCACCGACTGTATGGTGCCACAGTCCACACTGGTGCTTTAAGACGCCTTGACGGGTAGGTTTGAGGCGGTCACCGACTGTATGGTGCCACAGCCAACACTGGTGCTTTAAGACGCCTTGACGGGTAGGTTTGAGGCGGTCACCGACTGTATGGTGCCACAGCCAACACTGGTGCTTTAAGACGCTTTGATGGGTAGGTTTGAGGCGGTCACCGACTGTATGGTGCCACAGCCAACACTGGTGCTTTAAGACGCTTTGATGGGTAGGTCTGAGGCGGTCACCGACTGTATGGTGCCACAGCCAACACTGGTGCTTTAAGACGCCTTGACGGGTAGGTTTGAGGCGGTCACCGACTGTATGGTGCCACAGCCAACACTGGTGCTTTAAGACGCCTTGATGGGTAGGTTTGAGGCGGTCACCGACTGTATGGTGCCACAGCCAACACTGGTGCTTTAAGACGCCTTGACGGGTAGGTTTGAGGCGGTCACCGACTGTATGGTGCCACAGCCAACACTGGTGCTTTAAGACGCTTTGATGGGTAGGTTTGAGGCGGTCACCGACTGTATGGTGCCACAGCCAACACTGGTGCTTTAAGACGCTTTGATGGGTAGGTCTGAGGCGGTCACCGACTGTATGGTGCCACAGCCAACACTGGTGCTTTAAGACGCCTTGACGGGTAGGTTTGAGGCGGTCACCGACTGTATGGTGCCACAGCCAACACTGGTGCTTCAAGACGCCTTGACGGGTAGGTTTGAGGCGGTCACCGACTGTATGGTGCCACAGCCAACACTGGTGCTTTAAGACGCCTTGACGGGTAGGTTTGAGGCGGTCACCGACTGTATGGTGCCACAGCCCACACTGGTGCTTTAAGACGCCTTGACGGGTAGGTTTGAGGCGGTCACCGACTGTATGGTGCCATAGCCAACACTGGTGCTTTAAGACGCCTTGATGGGTAGGTTTGAGGCGGTCACCGACTGTATGGTGCCACAGCCAACACTGGTGCTTTAAGACGCCTTGACGGGTAGGTTTGAGGCGGTCACCGACTGTATGGTGCCACAGCCCACACTGGTGCTTTAAGACGCTTTGATGGGTAGGTTTGAGGCGGTCACCGACTGTATGGTGCCACAGCCAACACTGGTGCTTTAAGACGCCTTGATGGGTAGGTTTGAGGCGGTCACCGACTGTATGGTGCCACAGCCCACACTGGTGCTTTAAGACGCTTTGATGGGTAGGTTTGAGGCGGTCACCGACTGTATGGTGCCACAGCCCACACTGGTGCTTTAAGACGCCTTGACGGGTAGGTTTGAGGCGGTCACCGACTGTATGGTGCCACAGCCCACACTGGTGCTTCAAGACGCCTTGATGGGTAGGTTTGAGGCGGTCACCGACTGTATGGTGCCACAGCCCACACTGGTGCTTCAAGGCGCCTTGACGGGTAGGTATGAGGCGGTCACCGACTGTATGGTGCCACAGCCAACACTGGTGCTTTAAGACGCCTTGACGGGTAGGTTTGAGGCGGTCACCGACTGTATGGTGCCACAGCCCACACTGGTGCTTTAAGACGCCTTGACGGGTAGGTTTGAGGCGGTCACCGACTGTATGGTGCCACAGCCCACACTGGTGCTTCAAGGCGCCTTGACGGGTAGGTTTGAGGCGGTCACCGACTGTATGGTGCCACAGCCAACACTGGTGCTTCAAGGCGCCTTGACGGGTAGGTTTGAGGCGGTCACCGACTGTATGGTGCCACAGCCAACACTGGTGCTTTAAGACGCCTTGACGGGTAGGTTTGAGGCGGTCACCGACTGTATGGTGCCACAGCCCACACTGGTGCTTTAAGACGCCTTGACGGGTAGGTTTGAGGCGGTCACCGACTGTATGGTGCCACAGCCAACACTGGTGCTTCAAGGCGCCTTGACGGGTAGGTTTGAGGCGGTCACCGACTGTATGGTGCCACAGCCAACACTGGTGCTTCAAGACGCCTTGAAGGGTAGGTTTGAGGCGGTCACCGACTGTATGGTGCCACAGCCCACACTGGTGCTTTAAGACGCTTTGACGGGTAGGTTTGAGGCGGTCACCGACTGTATGGTGCCACAGCCCACACTGGTGCTTTAAGACGCCTTGATGGGTAGGTTTGAGGCGGTCACCGACTGTATGGTGCCACAGCCCACACTGGTGCTTTAAGACGCCTTGACGGGTAGGTTTGAGGCGGTCACCGACTGTATGGTGCCACAGCCAACACTGGTGCTTTAAGACGCCTTGACGGGTAGGTTTGAGGCGGTCACCGACTGTATGGTGCCACAGCCAACACTGGTGCTTTAAGACGCTTTGATGGGTAGGTTTGAGGCGGTCACCGAATGTATGGTGCCACAGCCAACACTGGTGCTTTAAGACGCTTTGATGGGTAGGTCTGAGGCGGTCACCGACTGTATGGTGCCACAGCCAACACTGGTGCTTTAAGACGCCTTGACGGGTAGGTCTGAGGCGGTCACCGACTGTATGGTGCCACAGCCCACACTGGTGCTTTAAGACGCCTTGACGGGTAGGTTTGAGGCGGTCACCGACTGTATGGTGCCACAGCCCACACTGGTGCTTCAAGGCGCCTTGACGGGTAGGTTTGAGGCGGTCACCGACTGTATGGTGCCACAGCCCACACTGGTGCTTTAAGACGCCTTGACGGGTAGGTTTGAGGCGGTCACCGACTGTATGGTGCCACAGCCAACACTGGTGCTTCATCTTATCTTATCTAGGAGATTCAAACAGGGTTTTTTTTTTCTGAAATTAATCTTCCACCTTTTATTGCGAATATGTCGACTATATACGTTGACATCCGTACATACCAATGTTAAGTAGACCCGCGTGTTTGCCCTGTTATTCAGGTACGAACTGCAGTCTGTCGGGATCTCTACGTCACTTATTCCTGGAGAAGCATCGGCCGCTGTCGGCTGAAGCTATCGCCAACCTGCCCTGTCTGGAGACACTCACTCTGAAGCACTGCTGCATGGGAAGCCTCACCGGTGTGGATATTCATGCTACAGAAATATTCCAATTCTCTCTTTGAAGCTAGTATGAGGCATTGCGTCTTGCTACCTTAACCCTCACCAATGCCTAATATAGCAATATAGGTCAAAGTAATAAGACATTTGATCTCACTTTATCGCGGATTACGCTTTGGCATTTCTTACCCATCAAAATTGAATAATTGATTTTGTTCTCTGTCTTAGATAAAGAATTCCGGACCTTTACAGATACGTGCACCAACCATCCCCGGCTTAGGGAATTGGGCCTGGATTACAACAACCTTGGTGAGCGCTTCTTGCCGTGTATATAGTATATACAAGTATTGTATAATATGTTTATATTTTATTCCCAACGTAATTAATGTATTTGAAGATTTGATCGTAATAATTGTTAGATTTTTAATCATATAATTGTTATAATATAATTGTTAGATTTTTAATCATATAATTGTAATTTTTTTAATCATATAATTGTTAGATTTTTAATCATATAATTGTTAGATTTTTAATCATATAATTGTTAGATTTTTAATCATAAAATTGTTATAGTTTTAATCATATAATTGTTATATTTTTCAGGATGTGAAAAAGGGTGCTATCTGTTAAGTTCACTGATGACGTCAGATGACGCGCGAGTCAAAGTCTTGAATTTAGGGTGAGGGCCATTTGGATGCTCGAATCCAATAGTTACATAGTTTGCCTTTAACATAGATTCAACAGTGAGTACCAGTCCCATTACTGAACCACATATTCTGTAAATGTATAAGCACATTGCTAATAATAATTTTACGAACCGAATATCGTATGTTTCTGTGTGGAAATATAACGAAATAAGCTCTTTATGAACTACAGCTAGGCGGGCTATAGTCGTGTGAAGTATCAACGACTGAAGTGGCTTACGACCTGGAAACCATCCAACCGCTGAACCGCGTCATTGTTCTTAATGAACCGTCGTTGTTGCAGGTGGAATGCCATCAGGGGACGATCGCTGCTGGCCCTCTGTCACACCCTGTGGGGTAAGGGAGCCGCACGGGGTGAGGAGGGGTGCACGACAAGCAGCACGTGGGGCACCCCTGGCAGGGAGACGCTGGTCATCAGCGGAAATAAACTGCGCGATGAACGCCGGGAACTCCTCGGGTACTTCTCGAGGTTCTTCGGCCAGGTGCACGCCGGTGTGGTAGACTTGCTCATGGCGGACCACATCTCACTGATGTAGCTAATGGGGAGGCCACATCGAGCAGATGTAACTAATGGGAGACCACATCCCGCAGAAGTTACTAATGGGAAACCGCGTCGCGCAGATGTTACTAATGGTAGATCACATCGCGCAGATGTAAATACTGGGAGACCATGTCGCGCAGATGTAACTAATGGGAGACCACATGGCGCAGATGTTGCTAATGGGCGACCCCATCTCGCAGATGCAACTAATGGGAGACCACATGGCGCAGATGTTGCTAATGGGAGACCACATCTCGCAGATGTTACTAATGGGAGATCACATCGCGCAGATGTTACTAATTTGATACCGCGTCTCGCAGATGTAACTAATGGGAGATCACATCTCGCCGATGTCACTAATGGGAGATCACATCGCGCAGATGTTACTAATGGGATCTCACATCGGGCCGATTTTACTAATGGGGGATCACATCGGGCCGATTTTACTAATGGGAGATCACATCGCGCAGATGTTACTAATGGGAGACCACAACGCGCAGATGTTACTAATGGTAGACCACGTCGCGCAGATGTAACTAATGGGAGATCACATCGCGCAGATGTAACTAATGGAATATCACATCGCGCAGATGTTACTAATGGGAGATCACATCGCGCAGATGTTACTAATGGGAGACCACATCGCGCAGATGTTGCTAATGGGATACCACGTCGCGCAAATGTAACTAATGGGACGACACATCGCGCAGATGTAACTAATGAGAGATCACATCGCGCAGATGTAACTAATGGAAGATCACATCGCGCAGATGTTACTAATGGGAGACCACATCCCACAGATGTAACTAATGGGAGATCACATCTCGCCGATGTCACTAATGGGAGATCACATCGCGCAGATGTTACTAATGGGATCTCACATCGGGCAGATTTTACTAATGGGACAACACATCGCGCAGATGTAACTAATGAGAGACCCCGTCGCGCAAATGTAACTACTGGGGAGACATATAGATGCAATACAATCATATAGATTGTATTGCATTATGAACATGCCATACTAATGACTGGGGCAAGACTGCGAATTTTCTGTGTATAAGCACCCTAACAGGTATTCCATGTGAGCTTTATCGTACTTACCGCTACCGTCATTCGCCTAGGCCACTATAGTACGGATGTACCACGGGACATGGGACCAAGATGACACTGTTTTAGTGAATGCTAAACGCATATATGTGCCTTCTCTATTGCATTCTAGTCCTATTTATGAATAAACTTCATCAGATCATTCCGGTTTCGCTATTGTTCGCTATTTGTGTGGCGTTTTCTAAATGCTTGGTAACGTCCCGCTTTGAGTCGCTGTTCTTTTCATTATTTTGTCCTGGTTCATGTCGAGTTGCGAGCTCCATTTCCTTATCGTTTACATGCTAACTTACATCCTTATCGAAAGTTTGCGAGCGACCGAAATAAGCGTTATACAACGTAACCGAATGCAGGCTAGTTTTATTCCGGCCAGTGTTATTTATATTAATATTTTCAAGATAATAATAACAAATTGAGATGCCTAATTGCCCGTCGGCTTGCCAAAACAAATTTGAAAACTAGCAAAAGTTACGAGACCTTAGTGAAGGGACCACCTGTACCAAGGACGCTATAGCGGGGTTTTGCCTGCACGGTGCGGCAGTCCGCTATAGGAAGAGAAAACGTGGGCAATACGAACAGTGATTTATTATGTCACAAAAAGTGCGCCGGTTTTACTGGGTGTAGCGTTCCCGCCCACTGCCTATGACTAAGCCATGCAGGATGAGTCACGAGAGACTGGGATGCAGCAATAGGCAGTCTCGTCGTCATAACGGGTGCATGTAGGGTGTAGGCCACGCCTTAATTGAGACCAGTGCAGAACTGGCAGCACTGCCGAGCAGTGGTTGTCGTGACTGCATGCGTCCATATGATATATTCGACTTCTCTTATATACATATACAAGTGATAAGTGTTCCTGTCCGGATATTAGTTGGACATATTACTTTCCGCAATCATTTTTTGCATCAATATGGTTGTTGTGGTTCATTATTGTGCTATTCAGGTATTGATACATGTATGCATGGTGGAGGCGACCCAGCTATCACTTATGGCTTATCGGTTGCGGTGCCCGCCTACTGACGGTAAGCAGCCCCCACCGTTCGACTGCTTCTGACACCTGTTATTGAACACCCGCCCACCTCTTGCCTCCAGAGCACAATACCGCATTTGTCAGACAGCCTCTATCTACACTTCTGTATAGTTGTCCAATTAACTGGCCGATGATCTGTTTTACATCAAAGCGCGCGAGTTTTCCTGCACTTCCCCATTTGCTTCGCTTCGTTCCGTCTTTTGAAAGGAGTTGTAGTTCTTCAGTTTATTACCCTTCCGTCTCGTTTTTTTCTGTATCTATATAGTGTTGGTCTGTAGCACGGCCCCATAACGTCTGGCCCCTGAGTAATGGAGCGGCAGTAAGCTACAGTTTATTGAGGTGTAGGCATATACGTATCCCCAGTTCACGGATGAAAAAGGACGTCTGATCGATTCAACGTGTTATGTAAATATTGATAGATAGATACATTTTGGCGTATGATTTACGCTGGGAAATTAGCTAATATATACATCAACTGTCAGGAGAACCATGTCTCTGAGAGTAACCCCGTACCCTATTAATTAGAAAGACCTGGGATTTTTATCCTGCACCGAAATGCACAAGACATTTGCACGGGTGGGATTCGATCCACGCACCCGGGACTGACGCTTGAACTGGCCTAACACACTCGTATTGCTAGGTGATTAACTGTAGGCGTATGTTGCAGTACATGACCTACAATGTCGCCGTCATAACAAATAACGTGAACCTTTATCAGTGGGCCGTCTGTCCGTACCACCGCTCAGTGTACGAACACTGTGCTGGGTTGGTCTGAGTCATAGCGCTGTACGTGCATATAGTCTTGCAATAGGTCCTGCACTCGCTCTTTTTGTCGGGTTGGTTACTGTACTACTTCATCCCGCAGGAGTTCCATGTCAGGGTCGACATTATCGGCTTGGCTAGTCCCGCCACACCACGGAGTGGTGAATCACCGTCGGCTTTACCCCCTCCCCCAAACCTGTCGTCCGGATAATCTACATATTTCCCAACTTGTTATCCCAAGCCTGGTTAATTTAACTACTGCACTTTAACAGCAACTGGAAGGTTCTGCTCTAGTCTGAATGCCTGTTATGCAAGCTGTGAAACGCTGATGGATTCCGTTGGTGTGAGAGAAAGAAAAAAAGCGAAGCCTCCAATTAAAGCAAAGAACGAACTTGTAGCATGCGTGATTTATGGGCTAGATGTTTTTGGTTATTTGTAACGTTATTTGTTGAGTCCCCAACACTAAAAGCCGAACTTATGTTGCCTGGATCCCAGGGGTGACACTCCGCGAGATAATATACGTAAGTGTTGCACTATAGCTTCGGTGCCTCAGTCAAGGATCACGTAATTCTGTGAAGATTACTTAAATTTGTGAAATATAAATAAAATATAATTAGTTAGCACTCATTCAGGATCTGTCAATGTATACAAAGCCATGTTTGATATCATTATCATCAGAGCTGAATGCTTAGTGGGACAAAACAAGGGTGGGGGAGGGGGAAGGCGGATAAGTACTTGTTACCGTGGGGGGGGGGGGGGCTCCACTGATATAGTTACGTATATATAGGTGTCGCCCAAATGACACGTTTGTTCTCTTATTTCCCGAATCTGCACTGCATCGCTCGTTGTGCCCATCTGAGACTGACTTTTTTTTTTAAATTGCAATTTTTGACTATAGGCTATAGTCCATTCGGTATCGAATGTGTTCAAATAATTAAAGTTGCATATCGAGCTCTTTCCCGCCAAAACTAAAGAGGTCAAAATGCAAATAAGAATCCGGCAGTCCTTGAATCTTCCAAGAGTCCACGCATGCCGGACTGCCAAATGGAGTCTCTTAACCTTGCCCGTGATATCAATTGACCACAGGTTTTCAACTTGGTGGTCAACGTCATAATTTTGTGTGCTTCTTGATGGTTTGTTATAAGTTGCAGCGACATGTGGTGTCCCGGGACAGACACGTTTGCCACATCACAGCCGAAACGGCGACGCTTGTTAAATTTCTGAAGTTATAGAATGAAACAATCGAGTTTTCGGCAAATTGTGATATATATGTCGCCTGCGGTTAGTTTGAGCGGGAAAGAGCTCGATATGCAACTTTAACCGCTAGATACTTTGTCATGAATGTCAGTATCTAATTTAGATGCCTTTTTTAGCCAAAAGTGTTGCTCTCCAAATGCCTCGCATGGCGACATAACTTGAGTTTAATCAGGTTTGCTGATTTCGGAGCTTTGTTATAACTCCTGTTTGAAACAATTGTCAGATCTAGCCCTAATATCAACAATATTATTTCCCTTGCGGGCAGTGGCTTTTTGTTAAGGATCTCAGTGGCGGATCCAGGGGGGGGGGGGGGTGTTAGGGGGGTTGCAACCCCCCCACTCCTTGGGAACCTGAACATACACTGTTAAAGTCGGCTTCTCCGAGCAGTGCCCCCCGCCCCCGGTCGCAAGTTTTAGCCAGAGAGCACCCCCCCTCCCGGTCGCAAGTTTTCAGAGAGCAACCCCACCCCCCTTGGCAAATTCCTAGATCCGCCCCTGGATTTTGCATGGATTGATACTGGACTGTGCACTCATCAGATTATATTGGTCCTGAATGTATAAACTAAGCCAACGTCACTCGCCAGATGGCGACACCGGCACTATTTTCGCGCGGTGTCATTAGTCGTTCCTGTGTCATTCACTAGATGGCGACACCGGCGTTATTTGAAGCGCGGGAGCTGTCGGAAGCCGCCTGTTGCTGTCGTCTCCCGTACATCAGTGTGGGGGCGTGCGGCGGCGGGCGTGAAACTGCGTAGTGAAAAGCGCGACAGTTCGCGGTTTCTGCTAATGCGCTACGTGTTTGTAACTCCTCGGATGCCTGAACTGAAGACTGGCAGTCGCGTAGGCGGTAACGAGGGTGAATCACTCGCGGTTTTGATACAAGTCCGCAATAGAAGGCCATTGGCATAAATAACTGGACGTCCGGCCGCAACGTAACGGGTCGCGAAGCCAAAGAAAAACAACGACGGAACTGAATGAAAACTGCCTGCGTTGTTTTGGGTGTATCGAGTGTAGGCGTCGATTTCTGAGAAAGTAGGGAGATGTATTTTGGGAGTCTATAATGTGTTATAATGCAGCAATCGCTTTGGTGTTTCTCCATTATAGTGGCAATGTCTCTGGCTGTAACGTCTAACATAGGCCTACATTTATATAATATATATATTTATATAGAACTATTATATATAGGCCTACCGGCTATCTCGGTCAGGTGGCTCACGTGCATAAGTGGTTCGCGCCCCGCGGTGGCCATGTCTGTTTGGTCACAAGATAAAGATTCCGATATCCTTCTTCTCAAAGAGTAGGGGTTACCACCTGGGACATGGCTCCACTCTCCCTTCCTCTCCCTCCCATTGATGCGATATGTCCAAAAGTGGTTAAAAGCGTCCTGCACATGGGTCTAAAAGCAACCAACATAGGTCTAAAATCAACCAACCATCTCGATCAGGCTAATGTACACATGTAGAAGTATATTCATTGTAGCTATAGTATTCAGTGGGCGCGTAACGGGACAACCATTCGTAAGACATACAGGGAAAACTACCAAATCAGTTACCCCCCTCTCCTCCTACCCCCCCCCCCCCCTCCTACTCCTACTCCAACGACACACAACCTCCAACCCACCCGGCTTTTGGGGATTGTCGAATCTAATTAAAACCTTACATCTACGCATTTATGAAGAATATCCAATACACAGATTCTTATTGTGGATGGGTTACATGTTGATTTCCACCCAGGCGTATATGATATGTATATAGATGGTCCTGGGCAAGTCTGTTGTAGGCCCTACTCCCAGATCCGTATCACATGCACGGTACATCAATTAAATTAATATCCGCATTCCTACCACAGTCCGCCAAGCTCCACTGACAATATAGATCTAAATATGTACATTAAAACAGCAAATCCGCAATGTCGGATTGACACTCAAGTCGACTTGCATTGAGATATATATCAGGTTATAAGCGTTATATTATATATGTATAATCTATTTCGGTAAATACATGTGCAGAATTTATGAGATGCGTCACGGTGACATAGCGAAATATTCCCGTCAAATAACGTGTTTTTGTGACGACCTCAACTTATTGCCTCAGATACGTGTGTATGGCACACGAATCCAGGGATTGTCCTCTTTGTCTGTAGCTTGGAGGCCCAATCGTCCTGCAAATCTGCGCTGTAAGGATGTTATCCTGCGGCGAAATTAGGCTCGATGGGGAGTTAGACACACGAAAGATGGTAGCAATGGATCCGCGGCGGGATCCGAGGCATACCGTAATGCCTCCCCCCCCCCCCACCCCCCACACCCGGCGTTGTTTTACACCCAGGTATCTCGCAGAGCTCACTCCAACCATAGTTAAGTTATATATATATATATATATATATATATATGTATATATTAGGGAATGAAGCAAGTGCAATGGTGGGTAAAGCCCCGCGGTAAAACCCCGGGGTACCCCCCCAGAGCTCGATCATGGTTTCAGTTTTGATCTAGTACAGCATAGAGCAATGTACGTGGACGGTTCTATTAACAGGGCACGTTTTGGATAAGGTGAGCCCTCACGGGGAGGGGGTGGGGGGCGGGGTGGGTGGTCCACACCAACAGAGGAGGGTTGGGTGGTGGGGGGGGGGGTTAGGGTGAGGAGGAGGGAAGGATATCCGTCTCATTATATTGCAATTTTGGAGATGATCTTTTATGGACATGCGCAATAAAAATGTTCAATAATTTTAAAAAAATCTTGATCACACAGATATTACCCTCGTACGAGTGGCTGAAGGGTAGGGGTGTATGGAAACCAGGCAGGGTAGGGTAGGGTAGGCGTAAATCTCGGATGCTACAGGCATCTAGAGCGGCATTCTATTTGTCTTCGGAATCAAACACGATGAAACATGAGAGGGGTTCCCCGGTATTATCTAAACAACGCAGGAGGTATTATCTAAACAACGCAAGGAGTGGCCAGTGGGGACACGCATTTCACGGGAGAGCGCGATGCCTCACCCCTCCCCCCCTCCCTCTCCTCCCCCCCCTCCACCTCTCCACCTCCCCCTCACCTCTCCACCTCCCCCCTCACCCCTACTCCCTTGCCCATCTCCCTTCTTCCCGGTGACACACTCTCTAGAACATGAGCCCCTTCCTCCCCCACCCCCCTACACTAACACACCATTCCCTACACAATATTCTTCACTCTCCAGTGCTGAATACTGTTGCCATGACCTTTGACCCATCCGTCCACCCCCTTTGCCACCCCCCCCCCCCCTTCACCATCCACATTCCCACTACACCCCACCCACACTTATATCCCCCACCCCACCCCATCCCCTATCCGCATGCTAATTGATCCTGCCTTTAATCCCCTGGGGGGGGTGGGGGAGGTGAGGGGGGACGGCGAGGGGAGGGTGGGGGGGGAAGTCTCGGTATCCGATGTCAATTGTTAGTACCCATCATACTTGTCGCCCTTATCGCTAGAAGAAACGCCCCATAGCACCAGTTATATGTGGCGCATTATTAGAAGGGTAT